>JACAFV010000219.1:0-39993 GCA_014635975.1 Plectosphaerella sp. P0831 | reverse complement strand
GGGGGCGTGGCCGACCGAAACGTGTGGGAGGGCGTGTGGGAGGGGGGTGGCCGAGAGTCGGAGTCATTCAAGGGGGGGGGAAGGAGCCTGGAGGAGCCTGGAGGAGCCCTGTTCTCCGTCTGTTCTCCTCCCTCCCTCGGGAGAAGAGCGAGGGGAGGGGGTGCGCGACCAGGGCCGAGTCATCCCGCCGGAACCGAGTACCGACAGCCTGCGAGGGCCCTGGCCCTTAGGGGAGACGGAAAAACCGCAAAATCAGGGCCAAAAGGAAAAAGTAGGGCCGGGAGCCCGTCGACTCAGGCAAAGCAAAGGGGGCGTCCATCCGTTTTCCCTTACGGTAACGCTCCTCCGCCTCCGTCCGTAGCCTCCCCCCCTTTCACACGATACCCGCGGAGCGTCGGCCGCCAGAAAAGCAAACGCCTGAGCGTCCCTGGCGGCCGTCAGAAGTTGGGTGCGAACAAAAGGCAGCGGGCAACCGAATGACTCTTGTTGTTCATGGTGGTTGCTACAGGTACTTCTCATGGCGCGTTTGCTTTTCGGGCTCCCGGGCGGTTTCAGGCCGGAATCAACAACGACGACAACGACAACCCTTTCGGAATCTATTTCTGATGGAATGTGCCCGCCCGACCGACAGCTGACGAGGTGGTCCTGTGGTGTTGGCAACCGACCGCCTCCTCGTTTCCGATGATGATGATGCTGATGTGTTCAGCAGACCGCCAGACGCGGCGGCGGTCAAGCCGGGAAGGGAACCTGATTGCTGGCAATCAGGGCAGACAGGGCAGGGCAGCAGGACACCGCCAGCGAGGCACAGCAGAGGCAGCCTGTCGCCCGGAGCCGGAGGGAGGGGTGACGAGTCGCCCAGCCGTACCCGTATCAAGCGGTTACGAGACGAGAACGGGTGCGGCGCGCCCCCCGCGAAACCAGTTTTCCGGACAGCAAATGCCGCGTGGGGAGCCATCGACGAAGAGTCAGAGCAGAAAGCCCAGAGTAATTAACAGTAAGCATCAGCGGTCAGTCATCTGCCGCTGCTCAGGAGGCGCGGGGCGGGCTGGGCCGAGCAGGCCAAGCTGAGAGGCGTGCTGAAAGCAGAATGAAGAACTGAGTGATGACGGGCTCTCGGCCGCTGCGCCCAAACGACCTGCTTCTTGCTTCAGGTCCAACCAAGCCTGCTTCAGCTCGGCGGCGACAAACGCGGTCGGCCGTCCTTTGTTTGTCGCTCGATCCTCGCATCGATGCCGCGCCGCCGGGATACATCCCGCGAGCTATTATCGCGACCAACCGACGAGGTCGGAGGGGGTGCGCGAGGAATGAATGCGAAATAGGCGGTGGGTGTTTGACCGCCTCCCCTCGCTCCCCTTTCCCCTCGGTGCGGTGAGTGCTTGGGCATTCGCTGGCGGTCCAGGCGGTGCTGTGAGCCTGTCGCATGCGGGATTGATTGGGCGTCATCGTGAGTTGGCAGCCCCCCAAGGCATGTGAGAGACAGCAGGCACCCTGTTCTGCTACGCTGCCCTGCATCTCACTGACCGTCCAGTCCCGTCCAGTCCCGACCGTCACAGTCACGGTCCTAGCCCGTCGCAATGACAGGTCTGAGAGCCTGGATTGCCCCCAGGCGGGCCGCGGCAGCAAACCCGCGCCCAGTTGACAGGCTCGCAAGCCCCCCAATGTCTCTAGGGTGCCTTGGCTGCCCCCCAATGCTTGCGGTGAGACCCCCAAAAGCAAATGGTCGAGGCGAGGCGAGGCGAGGCTTAAACGGAAGCGGCAGCCAGGGAGCCCAGTTCCCCGAAGGCGCTTTTCGCTCTTTGACAGGGGATAAAACCAAACGGCGGGCATCCGGGGCCGCTCGCGGGATTGGAACAAGAAACCCTGCCATCCCTTGGGCGAAATCGAGGGATCCGGGCGGGAATGCCACAAGCCATGGCGGAATTGGTATTTGCGGCCCGCCCGTATTCCTTTTTGTCTGGCGCAGATAGGTCAGCCCAACGGTCGCCGTCTTGGTGATGGATGTGATGGGACGAGCTGGATGGATGGATTGATGGGATGAATGATGACTCCCACTCTTCAGCGCGGCTACAACGTGGGGAGTGAGAGGCCCGCGTCTCGCGATACGGTGCCCTTCCCCCATCATCGGCCACGTTACTCGCCAGCACCCGCCCAAGTTCTCGATGCAGCAGTCGGCCCTTCTGCAGCCCTCCAGTGAGAGCCTCCACTCTTGCCGGGGTAGCCGTGGNCCCCCATCATCGGCCACGTTACTCGCCAGCACCCGCCCAAGTTCTCGATGCAGCAGTCGGCCCTTCTGCAGCCCTCCAGTGAGAGCCTCCACTCTTGCCGGGGTAGCCGTGGAAGTCTGGGCAACTGAACATGGAGCATGGAGCCACTACAGCCCAAGACAAGGCCTGAGATTCAGCGGGCTCAAGCCACCGTTTTGTGTGCTTGCCACTTGTCGACCACGTTGTGTCGTCCCGGCGCCTGTCTGACTCTCAGCCCTTGTCTATCCCCCGTCCGTCCAGGGCAGGCCAGGCCCGGCAATCAAGACAAAAGGACCGGCCTGGAGGCCGTGGAGGAGCTCCTTCCCAAAAATCCAATCCCCCGGGTTCCTCCGCGACCGCCCAGCGTTTTCTTCTCTCACACCCCCCTGCCCCTCCTCTCCTTCCCCGTTTGTGGGAGGAGTGCTTTCCCAAAGCGGTAACCCCCGCCCACCCCCGGCTGCTGTCTCGGTCAAGCCCAACCCGCCGGGAGAATGGGGGAGAAATTGAAGCCGGCCGGGGGGTAGGGATGTCCATTGCCAGCGGGAGGGGGGTGTCCGATCCCTGAGGGTGCGCCGCTCCCAGGGATCTCGCTGGCGGTAACGATTCCCCGGGCAATCCACAGCAGCCATCCGGCCGGTTGATACCTCTCCCGCCGGCTACCCGCGAGACATTTTGGCCTGCCAGAAGAACGGCATCACCCCCTTGCGGCAACAAAAGAAATGCCGTCCGCTCTGGGCCCTACTCCCGGGCTCGGGCCCGAGGGGAGAAGAGTGTTCAGATGCAAGCGCTGCAGAAGGGGTACCAGCTCAGCGTTTTCTTTTCTTGCGGAGGGCATCCCGCATCGCATCGCATCGCATCCCACCCAGACATACCTTATGCTCCTTGCGTTTGCAAAACAACCCCCTTACTTGGACCTGGACCACCTGGACTGGAATAGACGGACATGACCGGTCAGAAATGACAAAGTCCCAGGCAGCCGGGAGCGGTGGCCCGCCAGATTGATGAGCCCAAAGAATGAATGGGCATGAGGTTTGATTGAGTCGCCCGGCGCATTGCCCCGTCTCAACCAGAGTGTTTGCTTGTCCCTAGGATCTGGTACCTAGTGTACCTTGAACAAGGGGGGGTGGAGGTACCTGTCTACCCAAAAAGGCAAGCAATGAACATGACAATGCCGAACCGGTCTTCTTTGAGCTGAGCTTGTTTGACCTTTGTTATGCCCCGTCCCATTCATTCATTCCTTTCCATCCCATCATCCCTTTTTCGCCAGGAACCACCCCTCCCCCAGACTCAGCCCAGGCCCCCCTCGGTTTTGTTGATGAGCGCTGCCCTGAAGCCCCGTGGCGTTCATCCCTTCGCGTCAGTGCCAAATAGAGGAGACCCCACGGCAGCTGGGGAAGCACCGGCACCGCCTCCGGGCGATCAAGGGACGCTTGATGGGCTGTGGGCGACACGAGGGCCAAGTATAGTACTAAGCCACTGTATCTCCGGCCAGGGGTGCCAGCTGAAGGCGAGGAATGGGTTGCGGGATGAGGATGTACCGGGCCTCCCACGAGCCACGACGCGACAACGGGACGGTCGTAATTACATGGCATTCGTAATGGACAATCCGCGGCATCGGGCGGCGGCACCTCGCCGTCTTCTCGGGGCCTGCATGTCGCCTCGCACCGAGTACCAGTGGGATTGCGCGGATGCAGCCTGGACGCGATGACTCGACGAGACTCGGGGGCCAATACCGCGTCGGCGTTTGGCAAACACAGCCTTCTCGGGCTCTCGTTCGCGCGCGAGGGGAGCGAATGACCGAGCGAGATGGAGGGGGGCCTGTTCGGTGCGAGCGAGCGAGCGCGTCATGGAAAGATGGGATGGGATTGTCAGCAGGCACCCGTCGCGACATCTGCTGCGAGCGTACGCGATAGGATCGTGCAGCCGAGGGGGGGCATCGGGCAGGCAGGCAGTCGCATCGTACTTGGTACTCAGGGCTGAAAGGGAGGGATGCCATAGGCAAGATGGATGGGATGGATGGCCCGGCCGGCGGCCTTCGTTTGTGCGACGTTGCCACGCTCTTCGTGGGCTGCATTCCCTGCCGTCGTGCTGCCGGCATTCACAGGTTTTCTAAATCGAGGGGCAACATTCCCCCTATCGCCGCCGCCGCCGCCCCCCGTCTCGGCCGGATGACAATACATTGTCGATTGGTGATGATGGGTGTGGTTACATGCCCAGGCTGAGACTGCTGTGTTGTAATCGGACTTGTACGAGTAATCCGCGGAAGGTCAACGCGAAAGACGTGTGACCGTGTCATCTGTCGCATCCGCCTGCCTGCCCTCCTGAAGCACGTCGCCGACCGACGACTTACACATGCGCACCCGGATTCGACGGGATGCGAGCGATGGGTTTGGGTTGCAGTCGTCCTGTCTGACTCACTCCGAGAGCGGCAGCACACACACAACTTGAAGATGAGTATCAGGAAGGACTCGGGATGCGACGGGCTCGTGTCGAGTATCCGGGTCGGCGATGTTTAGGGCCGGCCTCTCAGCTGCATGCTGTATGCCTCCATCTCATCCATCCACCCATCAATAGTTTGGCTTTGATGGTTGCGCGCACTTATTCAGCTGAGCTGGCTACCTGGGCGCGAAAACCCGTGTCGGTCCGGGATGGGATACTTGATTGATTGCCGGGCTTACCCCAGAGTGCCTGACCTTGGCCCCAACACGGGTTTCGGTCGCGAGAAGTTATCCCGACGCGATACCCGACCCCGACCATTTTCTAGGGCTGCCCTGAACTCTCATCGCCGACACTTTTCCCCCGCGCTTCCTGGCTGGCCCCAACGTCCAAACGTTTGTTGGTGATGCACTTCCCCGGATGATTGTCTAGGTTCCGATAGACGGCTGCCACGAACGAAACTCTACCAGTCTCTCCACCAACCAGAGGGCTCGGGGGCCGAGTCGAGAGGGTGGTTGCTCCTGCCCGCGAGCTGCCTAGGTTTAGCCGCTTTTCTATCCACACACCTCTTCCCCTTTTGGTTCTGCCGTTGGGAAGAGGGGTACTTTACTCCCGCCTTTTCCCGCCCTGTTTTAGCACTCTCTAGAAGTACCTTCCGTTCGTGGCTCCCACGCGAGCTGACAGCAGACAGCGACAGCAGGCAGGCAGGGACCTTCACCGCGGGAAGGCGGATGATCGACCGCGCGTTGGCCTGCCATCAATCAGTCCTGCTGCCTGCATGCCCCTCACCGCTGGGCCGCTGCAGGGCAGCGCAGGGCAGTCGCAGGCGCTGCACTTTCCACTGTAGACCGCCTGTTTCTCCGCCGCTTTGGTGCATTGATTTTCCCTCACCGCAAAACCGCCCTGGAGTTTCCGCCTCGCGACACCGCGGTAAACGTGCAAACCCGCCTCCGGCTGTTAATCCGACACGACACCGACGGCCCCGGACATGGCCAACGAACAAACGACGAGAATGGCGTTCTGCGCGCATCCGCGATACTGAACTTACCTGGCACACCCGAGACGAGACCCGACGTTTCTCCTCTTGAAGCAGCCGGTCTTCCCCTTGATTGTTTGTCGCTTTGATCGAGACCGGCCCGCGCTGGTCTCGCCCCCGTTTTCGATGTGCGGGGTGCCGTCTGGACGGCTTCGAGGCCCGTCGAGCTCCCCGCAGCCCTACCGGAAGCAGCAGACACAGTGTACGAGGAGAGGTGATAGTTGGGACGGCGCTCCTCTCGCCGTTCCCCTTGGTGAAAGAAGCTCCCGAGTCCTTTGTTCAGTAGCGTCTAGGAAGCTGTCCCCAAACAACACGCCCTCGTTTGCCGCGACACAGCGGTAGGACCTACCAAGGTACAGCTCCTCGCCAGCTCCCCGCCAGCTTCCCCGAGAAGCTGTCCTTAGCCTCGAGCCCCTAGCCTCTGGCGAGGCGCTCTTCGATCCTCCACTGGCGGAATGCCGACTCCGTTTGTTCTAGGCGGATCAGACTGCCCCTTTGGGTCCTCCTCCCCTGAGTCCTGCGCCGGCCACCGGGAGCGGGCTCATCACGGTAAAACAGCTTCTCAGGGGGTCTCGGCTCGGCTCCACGTCCATCCATTGTCACGGGTGGAATCGACATTTCGGCCCTGTTTCCTCGGTCAAAGCAATACCCAAACCCACCTGAGGGAGAGGAGCCGGTGACCGGGCAGCCTGGCCATTTGCCCGGCCCTAGTCCCGCCCCCCGGCCACAGCCACATGGGTGAGCACTGAGCTCTGGGCTCTGGGCCGGGGCTTCTGAAGAGACGGATCGGACCCCCTCGGTCCACTGGCAGGACCCCTGGAAAGGTCCCGGGCGAATGGGCCGCGCCAACGCCGACCCGATGAATAGCCTGAGATGGATGGATGGCCCCCGACCGCTGAAGACACCCTCGGGATTTCGGTACGACGAGGGCGAGGCGTGTCTTTTTCGCGCGGGGTTGGACATCCTTTTCCTGCCCGTTATTCCCCTCCACTCTGATGCGCATCCAGACCGCTAATTCATGACTGTCGGAGCCGACGATTGCAGCCGAATCATCAGCCCGACAACTACCCGCCGCGACACACCAATACACTCGCTTTCCGCGAGTAGTCAAGAACTCGAGCGTCGTCGCTTGCTACTGACTCGTCCTGATACACCCACCAGGGGCAGTCGCTCGGTCCTGCCAGCCACTCCTCGGCCTTCTGTCCGGCTCTTCTCACGGGCAACCTCCTCACTGACTCGCTCCCGCGGGACAAGAGGCCCGAGGTCAATTTCTCCCCTTGGGCGTGTGTGTGGCGGCAACCCACCGGGTGTCGGCCATACTTGCGGAGCGCATCCCGTGCCACCGCCGTCCTGCGCGGCTGGGTAAAGAGACCCCCGCGGCTACCAGTACCAGGGAAAGCAAGTATGAGCGCTGATCCTCGCTCGGCCTTTCGTGGAGACTTTACCGAGCACTCGTCGTCGTCGTCCCCTGAATCTCCACCGAAGGGAGCCCACGTTTTTCCTGCCCAACTTTGGGGCGCGGATAAACCCCTCCTCGGTGGACTCCCGACGGTCCATGCCATCCCCGTCCAATTGTCTAGCACCCCCCTCCCGGGCCCTTTCGGAGGAGCAATGCATTTCCACACCGAGGGGGGACCGAGGGGCTGGGACTTACTCGTAGGAACATCTTGGCCGCGACACGCGGCCCAACGTCGGCACCAAGTCCAGGGGGGTCGTGCAAGTTTTTCCGACATGGTCCCTGGCCGACCCAGGGTGCGCGGTAAGATTGCAGTTGATGCCATCGCCGGGACCTGGTCCGTGAGCTGCGGCTTCAAGGGGCCTTGTCCACCAGCCCGGGGCCAGACTTTTGCTTCTAGAAGGTCGCCCCCTGGCTTCCATCGTCGGTCCTTGGAGCTGCCCCATCCGGCAGGTGAGGGTCGTCGGCGCTCACGAGAGCTTGGACTATCAATGATACTCCGCGCAGCGGGAGAGCTGCCGGCCACCCAGCCTGAAAGGGAAGGCAGAAACGCTTCCTGCCACGCGGGAAATGGGGTCGCCATCACGCCAACTTGCCGTTCGAGAAGCGTGTCTTCTCCCGACTGCCTGCCGCTGTTTGATCTTCACATGCTCCCTTCAGGCCTTCACTGCTTCTGTTTTGCTCCGCTGCTTGCCGTTCGACCGCCTGACCGGACCTCAGTCGGGTGCATCCGCGGCGGGACAGTGACGAGCGGGTCGAGTGCGGGTTCTTCTTCGGCAGAAAACGGTAGACTTCAGATGCTGCCGTTCTAGCAAGACGCCCCCATCCACACCGACTTGTGGGTAAAAAAGCCGCACGCACTGGAGTTGAGCGCACCGGTTCGGCATTGGTGTCAACTTGCCGTCGACGCTGTGGGATCACCCCGAGCCCAGAAGCAACCGTATCCCTGTTCGAGATGTCCTCAGCGCTTCGGTGTTGACCCCCGCATCCCACGTCTTTGGCGTGGGGTCCCTCTCGGCCCTCGGTGAGGGATACGGGTCAATTCAATGCAGCACACCGGGAGACCATTTACCCGGCCACGTGCAACTGTCCAACTGAAGCCAGGATATTGCAAATAATCATGCAACGCACTCATTGAAAGTCAACGACCAGGCTTCTTGCCTCGACGGTGGTATGTCTGAGTCCGGTTATCAAGTTCTTTACGAGTCGATGCGGCACGGCGCTGTGGAAGTGCCGCCACCTCACGACGTCGGGCCGAGAACAGGTTGTTGGGGGCACCACACCACTTCAGGTTCACGCGATGGTGGTGGTATCGCAGTATGTAAGTATCAGTCAACAAGCACGCTCGCTCGTGTTGGGCGCCAAGCATCCGACTCGTTCATTCGACATCCCAGCCGTCTAGTTATCAACCGCCAGCGGTCAAGCAGGCTTTGCTTCCTTCAGGCGCATCAGCTGCCACACTCGGTGCCGTCAGGAGATTGAGAGCAGGCGGCTACTCGATAGTATTGCTTCATCACAAACCCCCACGCTGACCGAGCTGCTGCAACCCGCCCAATCGCGACCCGCGTCACCTCAGCACACGGGTGACGCGAAACAGGGTCTCTTCAGCCGTCGTTGTCACGCGTCTCAAATGGCCATGGTAACGCCCATTCCTTGATGCGGGAGTTGGGGGCGTCCTGTGAGGGCGACGCTCGGTTTGTCGTCACTGAATGTATCGAACCTCTCGAAGCGCAAGCATGACTGATGACTGTTGGTCCGGCAACGAGTGACCTGTCTCATGCAAGTATTATGCGCTTACAACTTCACCGCCATCACTACTGACAGCCTACACCACAGCTGAGCGGGGTTGTTGGGAGGCTCTCGGCCGCAGCCCCCGCTGCCGGCACCCCCTCGGCCCCTCCTTTACCCTCCGATCACGGCCTCCTATGCGCGGCACCCGTAGCCGTGCTGCACTACCCGCTCCGGCACGTCATACATGAACGGGGTCCCGGGCACACCCGATGATGCTGCCGACCTTGAGCCGCAAGGCTGCATTGCGTATTCAACGCTTGCCCATTGCGGTGGGAGTGAGATGCTGCTGCGTTTCACCAGACAGAAAACGTCTGTCAAACTGAAAGGATTTGAGTCATGGAGGCGGTACTAAACGGCGCTTCTACTGACCTCACAAAGACCGGTAGAACTAATGTCCGCCTGGGGGGAGGTGTGAGAGTGCGCCACACACAAGCTGTTTTCCGCGGGCCTCTTCGCCCGGTCCTCCTGTCGGAGAAACGGTAGCAAGGCAGAAGCGGCTCGACTCAGTGACCGGCCGACGGGCGACCCGCCGAACAACCCCGACATCCGTTCTCTCGTCGAGTTCTGTCGAGTCTTGTCGAGTGTCACGCTAGAAGGACGCTAGAACACCGAATCCCGCCCGCCGCTCAGTGTAACGCTGTGAATGCCGACGACGGCGTGAACTCAAAAACCCTTCCTCATCGGCGTTTGGCCATTTTGCTATGCTGTTTGACCGCTGGGGGGTGTGACGCACGACTCATCTCAAGAGACCGGCGAGGGTGCCATCGACTCGTGGTTGCATCGGTCTTGCTTCCGAGGGGGCGGTCAGTGCAGGTTTGAGAGCCCTCGGGGAGCGGTGGACGCTTCTAGCTCGACCTATGTTTTGATCTGGTTTCCTTCTGGTGGCATTCTAGCGTCCGGGACGCCTGTCATGACTGAGAGGTTGCAGTGGTGGTCGTCGGCGCTTGGACGCGTGGCAAGTGTCAGGTATCGGACTTTGGGCGAAGAGGAGTCTCGATAGAATCGGAGATGAATGGCGAAAAGTGCTGCCCTGAGTAAGGGAATCGCATGTGCTCACGGAGGGGCAATGATACAACGGTTCTCCCCTCCCCCCAAGAGTCAGTTACGCTTCGACATGTTCGGTAGACGGACCGCTGTCGGCAAGGCCGGACGGCCTGATTTCTGATCCCGGGAATACTTCAGATGCATGGCAAAACGCGGTACTGACTCTCAGGGGGCATCAAGCCGCATCATCGTCAAAGCTCGTCCCTCCCGACGTGTTCTAGAAGCCAGGCAGCACAGGGATCCGACATGTGATTGCGAGAGAGAGTCGCGAGGGGCGCGCGCCACCCCGTGCTCGAGGTGGCGAGGGATGCCGGGATCGAGCTGCACCGCCCGTGATCTGGACTCGCATCCCGAGGACGCACTGTTCAAGAGGGCACGGGTAGGGAGATGAGACAGACTGATCTAGGCGATGCCGCTCCCCTCGCCGGGGTAGCCGTTGACCGCGGATGGGCGTTTGCGCGGGACGCATGAAGAGATGGATATCAGATTGATGGCGGGGCCGGGCGTGCAGAGCCTCAGTCGAGCCGGGGGAGGCCTGGTAGGTGGTTTCTAGGCGCCCAAATGTGTGTGTCGGTTGTATGTTGCAACTACAGTGACTGTCGCCAGTCGAGTGATGCGAAGGTGGCTGTTCTGGTAAGAGATGCTTCAGATTGTATTGTGTTGTAGCTGAAAATTGCTGGTGCTTGAATGTTGGAGTGGTTTTCAGAACTGATCACGAGGGAAATAAATGTTGGTTCATGTGGATGTTGACTTGGCAGTAGTGTTGGGATATCTGCCGGCTCTTAGGATACATGCATGAATGGAACGGCGATGGTGTAGAGCTTCCGGTATATAGGTCTACAGTTTCTAACGGTCCAAGATGTTGACCACTCTTTCGTTCTGCTCATCAAGCAATCAGGGTGGCATGCTTTGGTAACTTCTGTGGCCAAGTTCTGGTATGGATTGAGTGACAGGAGCAGATGAAGAGGCGGACGTTGGTCTGAAGACCGCCAACAGTAAGACTTTGAAAAGTATATGCCTTGTTGAGATCGGGGACATGTCGTTAAACTTGAACTCTTTGGATTACTGCCGTAACTAAGGCCTTCTCATGAGAGTTCAGCCAGCGATACGATGGCTTGCGATGGCGTTGCCTGCCTGGAGATCCACCTCCACACAACTCATCGGGGAAACTCACCACAATATGCCTTGTTGAAAGTATCGTATGCTATCATGGGGTTTCTACAGCTAGTCTGTGGACGCAGGTTATTAATCGGATTGACCTGTTCGTCAAAACAGCCGAGTCCAAATTATGTCACGTCCTCTTAGGCAGATACGTTGAGCTGGTCACAGTTGCAAGTCAAGAAGCAAGTCAAGGAGCAAGTCATGAGGCAAACCGAAATGTATTGAAACCTTTCTATGGTCTGGCAGAGGCAGCCATGCGATGCCCGCTACTCTGCATGAACAAACACGAGAGCAAGCTCGTCCGCCCGCTTCCCTCTACCCGCCTCCTTTTATCTATCCCTGCCGGGGTTCGCTGGAGTCATTGACTACCCGCTTATTTGGTGGGGAGGACGTCCTGGCCGGGGATGATGGTGCCGTTGTTGATGGCAGCCTTGTGGCCGCGAGCAACGTTGCCGTAGACGGGGTAGTAAAGGTCGAGCCAGGGGAGGACCTCGGCGGCACCGGGGGTCTTGCGCCAGTCGCGCATCAGGTCCATGGCGATGGCAAAGGTCGAGGTGACAGTGACACCGGCGGCGCGCATCTGGTCGTTGGCGGCGTCACGGATAAGCTCGGTGGTGGTGCCGGAAGCCTCGAGGTTGGCCCAGACGCTGAAGCCCTCGGCGCGGAGGGACTGAGCCAGGAAGGCGGTGCAGACGTCGGTGGTGATGCCGGCCAGGATGACCTGCGACTTGCCGGTGTCGCGGACGGCCTTGCGGAACTGCTCGTTGTCCCAGGCGTCGACCTCGCCGTTGCGCTTGATGAGGGGCGCATCGGGGTAGAGGGAGGTGATCTCATGGGGCAGGGGACCGTTGGGACCTGGTGTCAAGGTTAGAAAGGGGACATGCAGAAAGAGAGTGAAGTGAGCACTCACCAGTCTCAGCCGAGGTGGTCAGGATGACGGGCAGATCAAAGACCTTGGCCAGGGACGAGTGGGCCATGTAGTTGTTGCGGTACAGGGACGCGTCCCAGTCACGGGCAATGTTGATCAGGCCCTCCTGGATGTCGACGATGAGAACGACGGTGTCGTTCTTCTCAAGCCTCTCGTACTTGAAAGCTGGGAGTATTGTCAGAAGCTGCAGAATCAGATACTGAGAAAGGATTCACTCACTCTCGTGCTTGCCGGCGGCGGCGGCAGTGGACAGGAGGGCCGAGAAGGCACCAGCGAGGAGAACGGAGGTCTTCATGGTGAATGGTGGTTCGGGAGACGGGTCAGGCTTGACTGCTTCTCGGTGTTGATGGTCCGGCGGAGAGGAGGAGAGAGGCGAGGGGTCCTTGAGTGCTTGAGTGGCGGGATGAAGAGGCAAGAACAGAGATATGGCAGAGGAGCAGGCCTCTTTTATACAGTTCCGTGTCTTCGTTGAGCTCCTCCCGAAGCCAGAGGCGTTGAGATGATCCGTCTCCTTCGGCCACGAGCTTGCAAAGCACCGGCGCATGCGGCATGGATCCCCAGGATAGCATGCTCTGTCATCCCGCAGCATGGAGGGCCACCTTCATCTCCGCCACGACGTCCAGCCGACCTCGTTCTCGCAACCTAACCCTAGGCACGCAACATCGCGTCTCGACCAGCAAGGAGTCTAAGCAGGGGGGGAGACAAGGCCAACGGGGTCACGGCGAGGGGCGCACGGCCTCGGAAAGGCATGCCCCTCATCGCGCAAGAGAGTGCTAGTAGTCGGATAGAGTTGTTGATTATGAAGGTATCCCCAAAGGTTGACTCAGCCATAGGCGGCGGTTGTGGGTGCGACAGTTGGGGTCCGGGTGTCGTTCGTGGGGGAGGACAGCGGAAGTCCGCCCGAGCCTGCATAAACCTCATCTTCTCCAACCACTCACAGCGGTCGTGAGAGGGCATCTTGCGCGGGCCTTGCCGCCCCGACCCCGCCGGCAGATGAACGTCGCCCGCTGACTGCCATCTTCTTCTGCCGATCGGACCTCGATGAGGGCTAAGATCCCGAGCCCTGACGCCCCTCTGCAGCGCAGCCTCCCGGGGGAGGCTGGCATCGTGGGTTTCTGGAATTACCACATCAGGAAGAAGGATGTGTCAGCGCCGACAGTAGCTTTGCAATTGTCCCACAAGTCCATTTCAAAGACATCGGTAAACCACCGAAACCCCATCCACAGTGTGTTTGCCGGTGGCCGAGGAACCGTACTTTTCAGTCTGAAGGCCCCATATTGTTGCAGGGCCTTGCGACCACTGGCCATCCAGGCCCATTTGGCTGATGTAACCAGTTGTTCTTGATCACTCAGCACCCTGTCAACAAGAGTCCCTGGCCAGCGGTGATGAAGGGGCATGCTTCCTCGGCCCGGAGCTGGTGTTCCTTTCACGGACTTGGCCCGTACTGATAGATAGCCATGTACAGGCGATCCAATCCCGATGGAGTTGTGGACTGAACAACGCTGTCTCTTCGCTTTGCTTGGCACGAGTCTTGTGATTTCGTGTTGCGAGATGGGGCCGGCCGTGGTGGATGATGGATAGATAATATCCTGGTCTCTTCGATTGCTCTGACCAGCGTCCTGTGTAAACCGGCATTGTCTTTCCCGAAAATCGCCGACAGAGCCGAAATGCTGCAGCCATAGCTTCGCCATCCCCTCGTATGCAATTTGCAAATAGCACTTTCCCTGCTCTCTAAACCTGAGGGGCCGGAGAAATCCCCAGTTCAATTTGCCGGTTGCCAGCTCCCCCCAAAACGCCAAACACCCAGCGTGATGTATCCAGAGCGAAAATCGTAAAAAACACACACATGTCGAGGGTCCCCCCGTAGGAGGGAAGAGCCCATGCTTCCCCCCCTCTCAGTTTCGCAGCGCCTCTAGCCGGTTTCGCATCTGGTCCATCATGGCCTCGGCGTCCTCTTCCTCTTCCTCCTCGGCCTGCTTTGGTTCCTGGTTGATGGGCGCCGACGGAAGCTTCTCCTTGGGCATGCGGTCCTTGAGGATTTCGCCCAGGACCTTGTCGACCTCGCCATCGGCCTCGGCGTCCTCCTCCAGCATGTCCATCTCCTCGGGCAGCGACTCGCCGACCATCTCCTCGATAATGCCGGCCTTTGTCAGCTCGACACTCAGCTCTTGCATGGTGTTGGCAAGTTCGGGCAGCTTGATGAGGGAGTTGACGTCCTTCATGATGCCAACGCTGGCGCGGATGCTCCCCTCAATCTTGCGGACGGCAAAGGCCTCGTTGACCTGCATCTGCACGCTGTTGAGCTGGGCCTTTGACGTGACCAGGCGGGCCGAGGTCTTGCGGGCGCGGATCAGTTCGCGGGCAAAGTCTCGGGCCTCCTTTTGCGCCTGCTTCGCGCGGGACGGGTCGCGCTGGGCGCGGCGGTCGGCCTGTAGGATGAGCGACTTGGTCTTGGCCTCGACTTGCTTCACCGACACAATGTCGCGGTCGAGCTTGCGAATGTTGGATCGGATGAGCGCATTGCACTTGCGCAGCTGGAACGACATGTTAGTCGAGACCACAACGCAGCAGGCGTAGGGCGGGCACGCACCTGCACCTGGGGATCAGGTTTCGCGAATATTGCCCGCAAGGTTTCCATGATGGCGGTGGGCGGGGTTGACCAGGCGTCGCTGGATCAGTGCTTCGGGTTCTCGTAGCGGGTGGAATGTATGTCGGAAGGAAGGGCAGAACTTGAAGGCGAGATGACTTCAAGCAGAGCGAGCCGTAATGTCGGAATGTCACCGGTCGGGAGAGGAGACGCGGCCGCTATTGTCGTGTCATTGGACCCCGAATCATAGGGAGGAAAGGTGGATGGATGGATGGACGACCCAGCGAAACGAGTGACGTGAGGTCTGGCAGCGGCGGCGGGTGGAAAGCCAGGATCTGTCCGCCGAGCACTGCCTGGCGGTCGGTCCCTGGCTCGGATTAGGTAAGTCGACGGCCTTTTGGCTGCCCTGCCAATGCCAAATGCAACCCAATCGCTTCTCAGACCGCTCAACTTCGTGCCAGAATACGACAGACAGGAAGTACATGTGCCAGTGCCTTGGAATCCTGCTTCAGTATCGTCACCGCAGAGATTACTAAGTGCTAGCATGGCGATTCCAGGATGGAGTTGGGGCGCAGGCATGGGTATTCCATCGGCATACCGGCAAGGGACTGACCCACGCTGTGCCTCGGAACCTGGCACTCAGCAAGTCTGACTGACCAACCGCTCCGGTCCAGTTGCCATTTCGTGGAGTGAGTCTGTTAGATAGTGGCGAGGCTCTGGAAGCATCTTGCAGCCTCCAGTTACTGGAGAGGCCAGATGTAGATAGTGCAGAAGCTGCTGGCCTTCATGCCCCCCTCCACAACATCACCAGCCGTTGCATCCCGTTATCCCGTTGCATCCCATCGCAGTGGACCGGCAAGTCCCTGAAGCCATGCCCGGTTGGGTAGACAAAGATGACCGGCAGATGCACGAGGAACTCAAACAGAGTGGCCGTCCCATCTCATCCACTATCCTGTCGTGTCTCACCTGCCCATTTCAACCACCTGCATGTCATGTTCTGGTCTAGGTACAATCAATGGCAAGGCTACCTGCTCATAGCGTAATGCAGTCTCCCGGGAACCAGACAGAACCCTCGAGATTTGTGCATACCGCCATCTCCTCATTCATCCCCAAAGCTGTCCAGGCACCAACCTCCCTCCCTGCATGTCGTTTCCGATAGGTAGCTACTTAACCCCACGGTGCCAAGCCCGCTTCCCACCAAGTACCGCTCTATCGGTGGGGCGAGGAGCTCAGCCCTGCTTGTCCCCACGTCTTACCAAATCTTTGACTTTCTCAGACCTTCTACGAGGCTTCCTCTGACCGACCACCAGCCTTCTCAAAAGAGTCCAGCCCTCACTCTGGTCCCGTCTCCAAACAACATCCGAACCGTTTACTTTCCACCACACCATTCCCGATTGTACATCACACAACCAATCTCCCTCCCCTCCGACACCCCGATACCCAGCAACCACCATCTGCGTAGCCCCGCGACCCCTCTTTCCAATCCACCGACAGCTCTCCCTGACGCCGTCAATCCCACATTCACAATGTCCACCACTGCCACTCCCGAGGGTAAGTCTCCTCTCCCCCAAGACGGCGGGCGCATACAAGCAGCGCCATGTTGCTTCAATCTTCATGACGTCAGCAACTGACATCTCCCCTACTAGTCCTCTGGGCCCAGCGCTCCAGCACCTCCGATGCTTCCAAGAACTTCATCTACATGACCATCACCGTCCCCGATGTCCCCGCCTCCAACCTGAAGCTCGACATCAAGCCCCAGGGCGTCTCCTTCGAGGGCCACTCCGACTCCCTGAAGCGGACGTACAAGCTCGACGTCGAGCTGTACGGCGAGATTGACCCCGCCGAGTCCAAGACCCTCCACACCGGCAAGAACATCCAGCTCAAGCTTCAGAAGAAGGAGCTCAAGGAGGAGTACTGGCCCCGCCTGCTCAAGGAGTCCAAGAAGGTCCACTACCTCAAGACCGACTTTGACAAGTGGGTCGACGAGGACGAGCAGGACGAGGCTCCCGAGGAGGACTTCTCTCAGTTCGGCGGCATGGGAGGCATGCCCGGCATGGGCGGTGGTACGTGACGCAAAACCCCCTCTGCCCTTACAAAATAGCTAACCAATCTGTGAATAGCCGGCGGCCCCGGTGGTGACTTCGGCGGCATTGACTTCTCCAAGCTCGGTGCCGGCGGTATGCCCGGCATGGAGGGCCTCGGCGCCATGGGCGGTATGGGTGGCATGGGCGGCATGGACGAGGACGATGATGAGGATGATGAGGATGACGACGAGATGCCCGCTCTCGAGGGCGACGACGACGCCAAGAAGGCCGCCGACGCCCCCAAGGCTGCTGCCAAATAAGCTGTCCACCCACCCGGAGAAAGATCCGACGTCACGAAGTAATGAGAATGGGCCGGGCGTCTCGGGCCCGCGGCGAGGCGGTCGAGGGGCGGTTCCTCACCGTTCGCCAACGTCGCCCGCCATGTGCAAACATGGTCTTGTCAAATGGAAATGCATCTTTTTCGTCTCAATATTGTGTAACGACTCAGCCCGTCCTGGCTAGGACTTTTCATGCGAGATGACGCGAGGCATCATGATGAGAATCGCTGGCGAATGGCGACATGGCAAAACGGCGCAAGGACGGCATTCATGGGCAGCAGCCTCCATGCGAATTGAACGATCCTTCGAGGGCCGCCCAATATGTGCATAATCTGTGATGATGGACCGAGCAGTAATTTGGAATGTTAATCCGTCCAGTGACGTATACGACGAACAACCTCACTTCAGACATGTCACACGATGCAACCAAGATCACAGCGACTGGGACCGAGTCCAACGTTTCAGGGTATTATATTGCGAGAGGAATGCGGCCATTGAATGACCAAATGAAACAAACCCCCCTTCCTCTCTCATGAGAAGACAGCCTGCTGAGGCTGTGGGAAACAATCTGATGACTTCCTTGTCCGAATCCCCTTACCCCAACCAAATGCCAGTACTCCATTGCCCGAAAATAACCCTTGTGCAGAACCGGACCACGCAATCACTTTACATGATCTCGTCCTCCATGGAGGCGTCGCCGTTGCCGGTGGCAGCGACGGGGGCGGCGGTACCGGTAGTGGTGTTCTCGTTGGTGGCGGGAGCACCAGTGAAGTAGTCGGCCATCTCAGAGTCGAGCTCCTCGGCAGTCTTCTTGACGGGGCGGCCGGTGCGGCCACCGCCGCGGGTGCCCTTCTTGCCACGGCCACTGGCGCCAGCGCCCTTGGCATCGTTGGTCTTGCGAGCCGCAGCCGACTTGGGCTGGGCCTTGGGCTGCGAGGTGCGCTCAGCAAGAGTCTTGGCGACAGGAATGACGCTGGCAGCCTGGGAGGCGTTGACGACGATCTCGATCTTGGAGCAAATGTTAGCGGTCGGTGTGTCGCAAGAGGGCACAGGTGCCTTACCTTGATAGGACGTCCATCGACAAGGAGGCCGTTCAGCTTCTGGAAGGCCTTGCTAGCGCCATCCGGCTTGCTGAAGATGACATTGGCGATGCCGCGGCTGACCGAGTTGGGGCCGTAGGAAACCTCGACCTTCTTGATGAAGCCAACAGCCTGGGCGAAGTATTCCTGGATTGAAAGTTAGTCTTCCGACGGAGGTAGTGTTTTCGTGAAACCATGGAAAGCGCGTCGCAGGTGTTGAGTTCGCCAAAGCAGTGATCAGCGAGCAGAGCAGTGAGCTTCAGGTCCAAAAGAGCTCAATCCTTCAGTCCTGTCCATCCGTGCCGGTGTCTTCGAGCCGTCTCGTAGCCGTCGCCCCCGAGGGCTCAAAGGAGTATGATAACTCTNTCCGTCAAGTTCAGATCTCTGCTGCCAAGGCAGGTGCACGTAGCAGCAGCTGCACAACACTGCTTTGCTATCCCAATATGCGTCTAGTCACCCCACCGACTGCGCTGTTGCTCACTGCTTGCTCGCCGGAAGCTATCATTCCAGGCTGGAATCTGTCCCGCAAAATGAAAGCTGTCAAGCCACGCTGGTGGTATGCTCGAATCGAATATGCAACCAACGTCCATTTGAATGTCAACGCCATCAAGCTGCTCGATGCTGACCAGGCAACAGCAGTTGATTTTCTGGCGTGACAGGACGTGCTCGACTCCCGTTCACCGCACCATATTCCAGGATTGCGGAGGGGAGGAGACTTGTGGTGCTTCGAATGGCCTTTGCGAACGGGCGGGGGCCGCTCGGTGGCGACCGGTCGAAGGGCTCGACATTCCTCGGCGGACCGTGTTGGTGGGTTCGTACATGCCGAGAGAGAGCGCGAAGGGGAGGTGATGCCGAATCAAGTCGAAGGCAGCTTAGCCGCGACATACCTTGATCTGTTGCTCGTTCACATCCTTGGGCTGTGAAGGGTGTCAGACTGGTGGAGACGGGCGAGGATTGTCAGATAGGCAACGTACCAGATTGCTCACGATGATCTTGCTGTCACCGGTGTGGGGAGTCGCCTTGGAGGCGGCAGGCTTGTTGGCCGCCGTGCGCGAGTTCTTTGATGTCTTCTGAACACCGCCAACAGGCGCAGTAGCAGTGGGACGGCCGTTGCCGGTAGTCTGGCGCTGGCTGCGACGGCGGGGGCCGGCAGAGCGACGACGGGTCGACAGGATGTCGTCGAGAGACTGGTCGAGCTTTCCAGACATGTTGATGGTGATGATTAACGCGGTGTGGAGGTCTTGTTTGTGTTTGGGGGGGGTGGAGGGCCGCGCGTTTGACTGTCTAGAGGATGCAGTCGAATGGTCTGTGGGAGTCGCAAGTGTTGGGCGCGACGGGCAAAATTAAGTACTTATGGTGGTAAAGGAAGGTAGCAGAATCGAAGGCTTGTTTCGCAGCTCTATCCTCGGGGTAAAGAGGATGAAAGTTTCGCTTTGCGATGTTGGTTGGGTTGGCAGTTGATGAAGTTGGGTGGATGGGGAGGAGTGGAAGTGGGAAGAAGAGGCGGGTGGGAAGGCGAGGCAACGGGTAGGAAAGGAGGCGCTGGTTTGCCTCCGGGGCAGTTTCTGCCTGGGGGACCGCAACGCGCCTGACCTGACAGCCCAAACAAGGAGCACCCGGGAGGCGCGGCGCGTGACGCTAAGCCTATTGTGGACAACCCCTGAGAGTGAATGGCGGCATGCGCCACAATGCCACAATGCATTGGAGTCTCGGGCCAACAGGAGGCCCTGGGCTCAAAGAGAGTCTACGAGGAGAAGCAAACAAAGGGTGTATTTCCTTTGAGGTCTGCAAAATACCTTGTCGAGGGGAATGCCAATGCTACAAGGTGAAATATGGGCGCATTTCCCAGGTGGCCTACTTGCGCCGTTCCACCCCGTCAACTTTTGTGCCCGTCAACTCACTACTACAGTACTCCAGCTCATCTCTTGACAGCCGTTGACCGGACACACACGGCATGTGGGGAGCTGGCCTGGCATGTGGTTGAATGTCCAGCATAGAGACACGCCCTGCATTTTCTAGAACGAGCGACTTCCAAGCTAGATCGTTGTAGTTTGGGGTGTTTGTGACGAGAGCTCCCTCTGGCTCCCCTGCCAGCTTGAGGCAACATGACGGGAATTCCAGTGATTCATGAACGGACAGGAGAAGATCGCCAATCCATCTGGCACAACTATCATGGCCGCACCTCAAGCACCTCATCTGCGGGGCTTAACCCTGCATAAAGTCAGGAGCCTGGATGCGACTGTTCACATTCGTTGGCCAAGATGGGGAATAGTGGACGTTTCATTCGCCATGAGCAACCCTTGCGGTCTGATATTTGCTTGCTTCCTCAATTGGCCGATCCCGGCCCCTCCAATGTCGAATGCCACCTCCTCCCTCTGGCGTTGCCGGCTTCAATTGGAGCTCCTCCAACGCAAAGTTGTTTGGGTCTGACCGTGGTTTGTTGCACACCTCCTTTGGCTGCGCATTTTTGGGTCGTCCATCCGTGTTCTTGGTTCCATCCGACGGGGTATCATACATCCGGTTGTCTTCTTTTTTGTATCGCCTCGAGACTGGGAAGTCCAATGTTCAGGCTGTGGCCTTGGAAGGCTTCGTCTGGATCCTTGATGCAGCCTTGGAGTTCACCTCAAGGTAGTGGTAGACGACGATGAGGACCATGGCTGATGATCCAAGAAAGATCGCCAGTCGGTAAAGCTCTCCGTCGGAAATCATGTTGGGCTGGTCGCGGAGATTGTGGCGGGTCGAGTGTTTGGGTATCGCTGCAAGTGCAGTGTGAAAAGCCACCTGTTGATAGCATCGGTCAGAAGAGTATCCCACAGCAAGTCGAGCGCAAAAGTAACTCACAACAAATATTACACGGCCACAGGTCCAATTCGATACCGGGAGTTGGTTTGTGGTTGCTTCGTAGTCTCTTCCAAGCTTAGAGATGGACAGGTAGGCTAGAATCGTCAAGCGCAACTTCAATGCGACGGAGCTCTGGAGGTCACTCTGTCCACGCCGAGACGCTTACCTTACTAACACGACATGGACCGTGCACACTCTCTCCCACCAGGCCCGCCATTCACACCCCGCGAAACACGTGACCAAACGTGACTTCATTCTTGGTTTCTCCAGATTTACCAAACCAGCACCGAGAAATTCCACTTTCCTTCGAGGTCATCCACCCCCAGCTCGAAAGGTTGTCGTGGAAGGTCAACAACAAGGCAACCATCGCCTAGAATCCGAAAAAATCCATATCAACTCTCTCTGCGACCCGAGCTTGAGTCGCCCACCGATTTTGTTCCCCCGCCTCCCCACGACAACCCCGCCACCATGCCTCCCAAGAAGGGTGAAAAGATCAAGCCGGCCGCCCAAAAGGCGGTTTCGGACAAGACCTTCGGCATGAAGAACAAGAAGGGTGGTGCCGCTCAGAAACAGATTGCTCAGCTCAGCGCAATGGCAAAAGCGGGCGGCACTCCCGACCAGAAGCGCAAGGAGGCTGAGAAGCTCCAGAGGGAGAAGGAGAAGAAGGCCGCAGAGGATGCCAAGCGCGACCTTGAGTTGTTGATGAACAAGCCTGCCCAGGTCCAAAAGGTTCCCTTTGGCGTTGACCCCAAGACTGTCGTGTGCATCTTCTTCAAGAAGGGCGACTGTGAAAAGGGCAAGAAGTGCAAGTTTTCCCACAACCTCGAAGATGAGCGCAAGGTCGAGAAGAGGAGTCTGTACACCGATACCAGAGGGGACGAAGAGGAGACGAAGAAGGCCGAAACGTCAGCAGAATGGGACGAGGAGAAGCTGCGGTCAGTCGTCCTCTCCAAGAAGGGAAACCAAAAGACCACGACGGACAAGGTCTGCAAGTTCTTCATCGAGGCCATCGAGGACGGCAAGTACGGTTGGTTCTGGGTCTGCCCCAACGGTGCCGACAAGTGCATGTACAAGCATGCTTTGCCACCAGGGTATGTTTTCTCCCCATTGCCTCTTGGGCACCGTTCCTCATCGCTGACTCCGCCTCCAGATTCGTCCTCAAGACAAAGGAGCAGCGCGCCGCCGAAAAGGCTCTTATGGACAAGTCTCCGCTCAAGACCCTTACCCTCGAGGACTTCCTCGAGTCCGAGCGCCACAAGCTCACCGGCACCCTCACTCCTGTCAACCCGGAAACCTTTGCCAAATGGAAGAAGGACAGACTGGACAAGAAGGCGGCCGAGGAACAGGCCAAGAAGGCCAAGGACGCGACTGGTCGTGCTCTGTTTGAGAGCGGCAACTGGAAGGGAGACGACTCGGAGGCGGACTCGGATTCGGACGACGACGACGACGACGACGACGATGTGTGGAATCTCGAGAAGCTCCGCAAGGAGACCGAGGCTGCTCGTCAACAGAAGGAAGAGGATCGCCTGCTGGCTCTCCATGGGGCCACACCCGCGTCTGGGCCTTCCGGGACACCAAACGATGCGAGCGACGAGCCGTCTGGCTCTTGAAAATATTGGGGCATGATGCAAGATGTTACCTAGCGACGGTCCACCCAGAGCTTCCCACGCTCCGCCACCTGATCAACTCCGAGCACTCGTTTCGACGAGTTTCCTTCAACGGCCCAGGGCATAGCACTGGCAGCTTTAGGACGACGGCCCATTCTCCGTCTGGAAATGAAGTATGACTACCATTCACCAGCCTCACAATGCGCCCGTCACGCCAGCTTCTCAAGCGATCCGTCACATCACAACGATCAAAACCAAGGATCACAGAAGAAACGCTTTCGATGTTTCATATCATGTGAGACTACAGGCAGGCCCATCCTCGTTCCTGGGTGGAGGCATCAAAAGTTCTCTACCCAAGGGCGCAGATCGATCTCCTGAGTGAAACCAGACCTTTGCTGTGTGTGCAGATGCCAGTAGTTCTCCGCAATCTTGTGCCGAAAGTTAGCAACTCTGGGTGACCGCGCTGTGGGTGTACACTTGACATACCTGCTCAGGCTTGATCTTGCCGTCCTCGACGCCGTTGTTGTAGACGCTGCCCTTGCCCCATGGCGTGTCGATTCCACCGTCGATGATGGCATGTGCAACGTGGACGCCTTGAGGGTGGAATTCACGAGACAGCGACTGGGTCAGTCCTCGCAGGCCGAACTTGGCTGCGGCAAAATGTCCAAAGTTGGAGGATCCCCTTACTGAGGCCGTGGCTCCTGTGACGAGGATCGTCGGGGGGTGCTGTGACTCCTTGACAGACTCAAGAAGTAGCGGCAGCGTCTTTTGAGCAAAGGCGAAGAAGCCCCGCGGGGTAGCATGCAAGTTGGCATCGAAATCGTCGATGCTCAAGTCCAGGAACGGCTTGCGGACGAACTTTGAGTTGACGTTGTAAACGGCCGCGGCGAGGCCACTGCCCGGCAGCTGCTGCTGGATGCTCTCAAAGGCAGTGTCCAGAGACTTTGGGTCGGTAGCATCGGCCGTGATGCCAATGGCATGGCCGCCGCTCTTGTTGATGTCATTGACGATTTCGGTGTAGCTCTCGGGTCTGCGGGCCAGCAGTACCACGGTGTACGCCTTGGCGAAACGTGTGGCGACGGCGCTGCCTAGAAAGGAGTTCAGCTTCGAGGACGATGTCTCACGATGATGACTGCCTCACCTGTTCCGGATCCGGCGCCGGCGATGACTGCGTAGAAAGCTTTGGAGGCCATTGCGGTGACTTGGGAGAGTGGTTGTAAGTGGAATGAGGGATGTTTGGTGTCTGGACTGATGGAAGAGAAGGAGAAGGAGAAGCAAGTGGTTGAAACCCGGGCCCCTTTATGAAGCAATGAGCGGATGAGGCAATCCCCCGAGATTCAACGCCATGGGCTCGTTGATGACGAATAGCCCCGAGGTAGCAGCAACGGGGTATGGTGGCTTAATAATGCCCAATGCCGCTGTGCATCAGAAATTCCCATGTTTGATATAGGTAATATGTCTGATTGGAAACTCCAGCACGGTAAATATGACCAATTTTTCTACTTGAAGTTGAAACATATTTTTAACAGATGCTACTATTATTCTTTCGGGAGTGAGGTGTCCAGGAGTCGGGCAATTGATGTCTGACATGGTGGTGACATTCGACCGCGGGGTGAGCGGACACCGACGGCAGGGTCCGTCGAAGCCCGCCCGGCCCCTGCACCACTGTACGGCGGGGACGACAGCGGACCATACATTGCAGCTGACAGCAGCTGAGAACACCATGCTTCCGGATCGCGCCTCGGACAGCTCTCGCCTCAACGACGCGTTACAACGTCTTGCCATCTCACTGCTTGCCGGATCTAGGCTTTCACTTCAGAGTCAGAACACCATGAAACTATCACGGGAGAAAACCACGAAAAAGGCCCCCGGACTTGGTCACCCAACCAAGCCCTGGGCAGCGAAGCAAAGCACTCTCGACACGTTCTTCCGGCCTCAGGTGGCAAGACCGCTTCAAGCACCCGTGACGGCGAGAGCTGCGGACTCGAACAGTATCAGACCCAGCCATGCCATATCGACACCGGCGGTCGCAAAGCCACAGACACCCGTCAGCGCACGCATTGCGGTTGTGCTCCCCAGCCCCGGGCTACACGCATCGCATTACGCCGACCTCGACGAACTCGATGAGGATGTAGCGCCCGCGAATCTCATCTCAGACCTCTCACCACAGTTCCGCCGGCTCGCAGCCCAAGCGGCCAAGTCGGTAAGCCTCAGCAACCACAGCATTGCCTATGGCGACTCGGCCGACGAGCCGGATGAGCTGGCGCAACCACGCGCGAAACTGCAGTCGAGAACACAGAAAGCTCAACCGCCAAAGAAACGCGGCAGGCCCAAGGGATACCGGCCGAGCCTTGGGAAGATTGTGCAGGATGCAGACCATATCACGACAGCTCGCAAAAAAGTGGTCAAGGAGGGTGCCAGACCGCAGCGGGCGGCAGACAAGGGCACCTCTTACTATCTTGGCCCGCCGAAGCGGAAGGGTCGCCCCGCGAAAGGGTTGACAGCGACGCCGCGAGAAATCTACGACGCCCTGAAACCCGAGTTTATCCGGTTCATCTGCGAATGGGAGGGGTGCAAGGCGGAGCTTCACAACCTCGAGACGCTGGAGCGACACACCAAGGTGGTCCACGTCAAGGCGATAACAGCCCGCGAGGTTCCGGTGTCCTGCTGCTGGGGCAGGTGTCGTGTGCCTCGAGACACTTTGTCAGCTAGGACGTTCGGAACGCCGGAAGAGCTGCAGCGGCATGTGGACGAAGCACACATGTCGGTCCAGCGATGGTACGTCGGCGACGGTCCCAAGGTACCGGCGCCTGGGGAAGCAGCAAAACTTGAAGGGGCCGATGTTGACGCCGCAGTCCCTGCATATCTACTGGACAAGGATGGCAACCAGGTCACGCCGTGGATTCGAGATCAAAAGGAGGAGGACATGCAGACATTTCGCGACAGGAAGAGGAAGTTGAAGTCTCTACAGCTGGAATGGGACAAGAACGCGCCGGACGAGGGCGAGGTGTACGACGAGGATGTTGCGGACGCTGACGAGGATCGATTATATGGATAGTTAGGCGGTCTGCAGTGTGGCTGTGAACCTGCGTGGGGCCGAAGGTGCCGAAGTGTATCACCATCTCATGGGCACATTATATGTCCTCGAAGATGTACTTACAAAGGCTGAGTTCCTGCACACGCGCGGCTTGTCAGCATCCCGGTGACTCGTTGCGAGCAGCGGGATGGATGGACGGACGAATTGATGAATAATGGCAAGGTGCGTACGCAATATGCACGAGAGGCTGCTCTCTTGCAGAAATGACATCATTGGCGGTTTCCTTGCATTGCACCTGTGCTTTCCGGTGCTCCGTCCCGGCGCAGACGGGGAGCCACAGTGGGCGCAGGTGGAGATGCCGGCACCGCAGCCGCATGGCATGGCAGGGCAATTACTGTGATGGGCCTATAATTGAAGCGTCGCAGTTGGCATATTGAGGCAGTAGATGGGCCGGTCACCCGGTGTAGAAGGCAAAAAGGTCGCTGGGGCTGCACACACAGGTGTGTGGTATGTGTGCAGAACAGGAGAGACAGATGTCTCACCAAGGTGGCAAGCTGGGCCAAGTTTGCAAGTCGACAGCTGGGTAAACGTCCCAGGTACTCGCCCAGCACATTCCAGATACTCGAGTTGAGCCATGTTGCTGCTGGTATGTACTGGGCTGACATTCATCTTGGTGATATGCAGGGCGTTGGTGGCCACAAGGCAGTTTCTCGGGGGCTCTCTTCTTGCTTGCCAGGCGTCGGAACATGCCGTAAGATTGCAGCTGTTTGTCCCTGTGACATTTGCTTGGTGGTGCTTGCTTCTTTGCTTTGATTCGTAATGCGAGTGATGGATCAGCCGGGTTCAGTCAGGTACGGCAAGAAAGCGGCAGCACACCCTCTCCAACCTTAAAATAAGGGTGCGGAAAACGAGTCGCCGACACAGACCGCAGGCAGGGGCGAGGTCGAGGGAGGGTCAGATATGATTGACGAGCGGTGGTCGGTGGGTGGACGGCGGGAGCGCCCTTGGAACTCGGGGAAGATGGGATGTGAGCGGGTCGGTCTAGCCCGATCTGAGGGATGCGACCGAGACAGCCAGCCGGAGAAGAAGGCCCCAGCTTCCTGGGCGTCCACGCCCATCCGAGTCCAGTGTCCGCCCAGGCCAACGAGATTCACTGGCCAGTCCACGTCTTTTGTCCGTCTCGTCTCGTCTCGTGTCGTGGGCACCGCTTTCCCTGGCCGGCGGCGTGCCAGCTCCCAAGCGCGACTTCCAGGTTCTCCTCACGGCGCCCGGTCTCTGGAGCCGTCTAGACCGCCGAGATCCATTGGCGAGGGGCGAGGGGGCAATGTCGTCGCTCTGCTATGTCCTCTGGCAGCCACTTCAGTAACCAGTGTCCCAGTGTCCCCCCAACTCAGAGTTGTACGTGTACCCTGGCCCTGGTCTGTCCATCAGCAGCCCACTCGGGCGAAGAAGGGCACTTACCTGTAGGTGAAGTGAGGCTGCGCTGCGACGTGACACCAAGAGGGAGATTCGCAGGCTGGCTGAGCGCTGCCGGGTGGTGCCCTGGTGCTGGTCCGGTAATAATAGTGGAGTGCCAGTGAGGTGCATCCCTTCCCACCTTTCCCCCCGTCAGAGGACGTGGAGTGTCCGCCCCCAAAGACCCATCCCGACTTACCAATCCATTCGCATCATCTCTCATTCCTCTCCCACCCCCCATCGTCGGTGTCCTATCTCACCACTTTCAACCCCCTCGACGTTTCTTCTGTCCGTCCATCCATTCGCCGTCTCCCTGCCCCGTCCGTCCTCCTCCTCCCCGAATCGACCTGTACCTACATATCCCATCGCCTGCGACCAAGATCAAGCCTCGTCCGACCCCCTCCTGTTGCTGGCTGGTACTCGTCCGACTCGAACCTCATTCCACCAGGCGCGCTCCTGTCCCACCGGGGGACATCCGACACCCCATCAATCCAGCAACCGATCCGCATAACCATGGCATCCCCGGTCGCATGACCGCCAACGATTTGACAAGATGCCTGCCACCAACCCAAAAAACCCGACGACCGGCTCCGGTCAGTTCAATCAGAAGCTGAGGAACTTCTTCCGTATCAACAATGGGAGCCCCAAAGAGTCCGAGAAGGACAGGGCTGCCCACGACCCCAACCCCAACCACAAACCCGACTTCAAGATCCGCAACACCAACTTCTTCAAGACCACCGTCGGTCGCCTGAGGACAAACACCACCGCCAGCGAGGGCCATCCTCTCGACGAGGCCATGAGCCCAACTGCCCACGCGAACCCCTACTTTGCCCACCAGGGCCAGCCCGGCCTGCGCCATCACAACGCCGGCTCCGTGCCCCCCTCCCCACCCGACACTCCGACCCTCAAGGCCGAGTCTACCCACGGCGGTAACGGCGCCGAGTCCCAGACTACCAATGGCACGAGGGAAGAGCTGGCCAGGAAACTTAGGAGAGTAGCCAGCGCCCCCAACGCCCAGGGTCTCTTTGCCAAATCAAAGGGCAGCGCCAACACGGAGCGCCCTGCTACCGCAGAACTCGGCAAGGACCCCCTCGTTGTTCACAAGGACTCGGGCACCCTCGAGCTCGTCGACACCGCAAAGGCCAACGCCGCCGCCATGGCCGCCTCCTCCGCTTCCTCTAACCCTGGCAGCGGTCAGACGGACCAGGACATCCTCGCCGGCCTTCCCGCCCCGAACCGCACCAACCTGGCGTTCCGCCGCACCTACAGCTCAAACTCCATCAAGGTCCGCGACGTCGAGGTCGGGCCTGAAAGTTTCGACAAGATCAAGCTCATCGGCAAGGGAGATGTGGGCAAGGTCTACCTTGTCCAGGAGAAGAAGAGCAGCCGCTTGTATGCCATGAAGGGTACGTCCACTCCCGCCCTGACTCGCCCTTGACCTGAGCCCGCCGCTGACCATTGACTCTCCCTATCGCAGTTCTTAGCAAGAAGGAAATGATCAAGCGGAACAAGATCAAGCGCGCCCTCGCTGAACAGGAGATCCTGGCCACGAGCAACCATCCTTTCATCGTCACCCTCTACCATTCTTTCCAGTCCGAGGACTACCTTTATCTCTGCATGGAGTACTGCAGTGGCGGCGAGTTCTTCCGCGCCCTGCAGACGCGCCCCGGCAAGTGCATAGACGAAGAGGCCGCTCGCTTCTATGCCGCCGAAGTCACTGCCGCCCTCGAGTACTTGCATCTGATGGGCTTCATCTACCGCGACCTGAAACCTGAGAGTAGGTGCCCCCTTGCTACGGATGATTGAGGACGGTCACTAATATTCTACAGACATCCTCCTCCATCAGTCTGGCCACATCATGTTGTCAGACTTTGACTTGTCCAAGCAGTCGGACCCGGGCGGCAAGCCGACTATGATTATTGGCAAGAACGGCACCAGCCAGTCGTCCTTCCATATCGACACGCGGTCATGTATTGCCAACTTCCGCACCAACTCATTCGTCGGCACAGAAGAGTACATCGCCCCCGAGGTTATTAAGGGTAGCGGTCACACCAGCGCCGTTGATTGGTGGACACTCGGCATTCTCATCTACGAGATGCTTTACGGCACAACACCCTTCAAGGGCAAGAACCGCAATGGCACATTCGCCAACATTCTCCGGGAAGACATTCCCTTCCCGGATACCCCCTCGACGCAGCAGGTCTCAAAGTAAGTATTGCTCTCTATGACACGAGATATCCACTGACTTTGTTTGTAGCCTCTGCAAGTCCCTGATCCGCAAGCTGCTGATCAAGGACGAGAACCGGCGGTTGGGCGCCAAAGCCGGCGCCTCTGACATCAAGGCCCATCCTTTCTTCAGGACGACACAATGGGCACTGATCCGGCACATGAAGCCACCCATCGTCCCCAACCCTGGTCGGGGCATCGACACGGTCAACTTCCGCAACGTCAAGGAAAGCGGCAGTGTCGATTTCACAGCCGCGCGCCAGATCAATATCAAGGGTGTTCCCCTGGACAGTGGCCTCGCCACACCGGGAGGCGACCTGGTTGTCGACCCCTTCGAGGAGTTCAACAGCGTGACTTTGCATCACGACGGAGACGACCACCATCATCATCAAACGAGCAATGGTTACCATCGTTAGTTGGAATAACACGGCGACTCGTACCTTTGGCTCCCGAGGCGTGTTCGGTTTGTTTACGGGCGGCGCCTGGCAGGCTTTGTTTATACACGACGATCTGTGACCACCGTCGCACCACAGGTTTAGGCCAGTTTTTGTGGGCAGCAAGAGCAGGTGCATTTACGGCAGATGTATGCTACACCTTCATTCTAGGAACGTTCACTCGGGTACTGTAGGCGCGGGCGGGCATGGGAGATATCGAGCCGAGGCTGGCGACAAACACAAGCCCCTTTGGCTCCCTTTCCCACGGGCCGTCTTATCTTTTGGATGCAGAGGCCTCGATCCTGTTTACACCCACTCCATCACTTCTCGGACACATTGTATATTGTGCTTTAGGTAGGCACGACAGAAGGAGTTGGCTCGGCCCGGCGTTGCTCTGGTTCGTTGTCTCGACATTATGGCAGCGGATGTACGAGAATGGCCGGGTTGGTTTCTTGCAAGGCCCATTACGGCATAGGGTGGCAGAATTGACTTGTCATGAGACTGTGTGTGCTAAATGCTGTGATTATCGGACGAGAGAGCGAGACATGTGCCTTACTGAGGCTGGTTAAATGATGGCCCGGCCTGCTGCTGTTCACAACCACGGGCGTTGCAGATTCTTGGAAAGGTATTCAATTCTGTCAGGGTATCATACTGTACACGGCCCCCGGGTGAATCTCCAACTACTGAGACAACACCTTCTTCAGCACAGCCATCTCCTTCTCAAAAGCAGTGATCTTCTTCTGGCTGCCCTCGAGCTTCTCCAGCAGATAAGTGATGCGCGATCCAGTCTGCGAAGGCTGCTTGGGCAGGCTGCCGAGCAGGGCCAGCTCGTTCTCGACCTTGTCAATGGTCTTGACTTCGACCTTGGCCAGCTCCGTCAGCATTGCCAGGTCCATCTTGGCCCTCAGGATAGGGTCCTTAGCGAGCACGCCAAAGGCGGCCTGGTACATGGGCTTGCCGGCGGTGATGACGTCGGGCGCGCCGTGTCGTGTCTTGACGGCGATGAGCTCAGCGGACGTGAGGCTTTCGAGGGCGTCTTCGCCGCTCTTTGCGGCTGCGGTGAGCGAGGAGGCGAATGTGTTGGAGAGCAGGACCTCGTTGTAGCGGACGTCGTTGTGTTGCGCGAGGAGCTTGATGAGGTACCAGGCTTGTTCGGCGGACCAGTCTTTTTCTTCCGAGGTGCCTTCTTTGCTGCCGAGGAGGAACATCTTGACAATTTCCGTGGCGCTTTGGTTGATGATGTCGTCGACGGCGTGTTTAGGGGCTTGACCGGCCTTGATGCGACGGGCGAGGAACTCTAGGTCGGTGAGGCGGCCTCCCATGACGTCGATGCAGCCATCTAGCTCGGAGAGGTCTGGCTTGGGGAATTGTGCTGGGGCTTCCTTGTCGTTTTTCTTCTTGCCGTCGCTGACGGTATCGTCCTCCTCGAGGCGGCTGGCGATGAACTTCTTGGCCACGGCTGGCGATAAGTCACCGAGGGCTAGCTGGCGGAAGACGCGGTCTGGCATGACCTTGGACAGGGGCTTGGCGTAAGAAGAGTCGGTAGTGAGGAAGACGACGTGTGCGACGTTGTTCTGGACGAGGACTGCGGCCCACTGGGCCATCTTTTCGTAGACAAGGCTGGACTCCTCGCTCTTGTAGAGGAAGTTGTCGATGACGACGACGGGCCGCTTCTCAGGGTGGGCTTCGAGGTATGCATCGTCGGATATTTCGGCATCCTTGTCGTTCTTGTGACGGCTGGCGAGGGAAACCTCCTTGAGCGCGGTTGCGGTGGTGTGAAGGATCTTGGTGACCTGAGACTCAAGCGTCTCGGAGAAGCCAGACTTGACGCCAGTGGTGCTCTGGACTGCCAGGTCCACAAGGCTGCTCATGCTGTTGGCCCATGAGAAGACGGGGCGGTAGCCGGTGGCCGTGGCGAGATGTTTGATGGTCGCCGTCTCGCCCCTGGCCTCAGCGATGGGTCGGCAGTCGACGACCAGGACGTTCTTACGGTCCTGCAAGGCTTGGTCGAGGACGAGTTCCTTCTTTCCAGAGCCCCTGGGTCCCTGGACGACGATGAAGGTATCAGAGCTCTCGGAGATCCATTCCTGAATCTGCTCGATGAGGTCTCGTCGATGATTCCACACGGTATGGAAGCCAGCCCTATTTTGCTTCTTTGACCCGAGGCTTAGAATATCGTTTGTTTGGGTCCGGATCCATCTGTAGAACCGACTGTCGGTGAGACGGAAGGAGCGCTGGATGTGAGCTTTGACGAAGAACTGCCTGATGGGATCAAAGACGGCCACGGTAATGGCTGTGAGTAGGCCGACGACGATGGGAATAACCACTCGAGGGTGGTTCATGATCCAGTTCCAGATGCTATGGGCCTTGACCTTTTGCTCGTACGATAACCGAAGCTTGGTGCCGTTCTTCCCCCCGCCCAGGGCTTCGGTGACGAGGAGTCCGTGGAGGCAGTTTCTCGCCATGATGGCGTCGCGCATGAGGGCAAAGTCGAGGTAGGCAAATTTGGGAAGAACCTTGGAGTCGGGCGGCTGGGATGTGATCTCAGCAATCTTTCCGTACTTACGGAAGAGGCTGTAGAGGTCTTCCTGGGAGAGCTCGGCAGCCTCGCCGCCGGGCTCCTTGGGGATGAACTCGATGCGCAGACGGGTCTTGGGGAAGCGGTAGAGGTCTTCGAGCCAAGGGACGCCTTTGACGAGGCCCGCCTTGACGCCTCGGAAGGGGTTGAACCAGGGCTTGAGGGGGGATGAGGCGAGCTTCTTCGCAAGTGACCCTGGGGCAGGTAGTCAGTATGAGACTAAGGTTGGGGGGATGGGGCTACGCGGTATACCTTCCAAGTCCTCGGCGGTAACATCAGGCCCATGGCTGACTTTAACAAAGGCGCCTCCATCCTTGAGTCGAGGCAGGATCTCCGTGACTTTCATGGGGATGTCCTCCGGGATGGCGCGCTTGACGAGGTTGATAGGATCCCTAGCGATGTATTAGTCGATGCTGGGAGACGAAAAACTCCGCGACAACATACATTACGCCGAGGCTTGAGTTATCGAACCGCCTCAGCAAGTCCTGGATGTCGCCGTCGCCATCGCCCTGCCATGGCCTCCGGAAGAGGAAGCCCAGCTTGAGAGGGAAGAGGTTATCGAAGAACAGAATGGACTCATTCTGCTTGGTGCTGATGTGTCCTGATTTTTCATCTCCAGCGACGGTGGTGCTCTCGCGGAGATGCTGGCCGGTGTGCAGCTGGGTCTTCAGCTTGGGCACTGCCCAGAGTCGCTGGAAGGGCCTTGCACCCTGAGCGCATTGGTGCTGTCGCGCCAGGGGGCGAAACGCAGTCCTGGGCAGTAGCATCGCGCGAATTTACTGCCTCCCACTCAGTGTAAACTTGAAGGGTCGAGATACTGTTGCATGCCCTCGGAGGAAAGGAATGAGAAGGGGTTGGCAGCCTGAGGTCAGGTCACAGGCTTGCAGCTATCGGCTAATGACCTCATCGTGATCTCCCTCGCGTTTGGACGCTCGGCTGAACGCGTGAGGCCCGCCGCTAAACCCGCTCGCTCCCACTGATGGTCCAGCCCATTTTCTCATCCAGCCAATAGGAAGACAGGAGTTCGCTACAACACAGGCCATCACATTGCGAGTCGTCCAACGAAACATTGCGTCCCTCGTATGCGTGAATTGTCCCGGTGAAGGACAAGGTTTTGAATACATATGAGAGAATTTTTGATTTAGAGACATGTTTCCATTGTGCAAAGGACTGTTGCTATGGCAGGGAGTTCCCCTCTGAGAGTCCGCTCCAGGGCGCGCTTACTAAGTCCGTCTAAAACTGGGTGGATTTACCCTCCGCATCGGACATGTCCATCTCGACACCCCTTCGAATCTCATGATACCTTCACATCCATCTCAAGACCAAATACCTGCTTGACAAGATGCTTATCACGGAGAGTCATGTGGACGTTAGCACCTCGGCGGACGGAAAGGAGGGATCCATGAGTGAGTTTCCAAACATCCATCATCTCACCTTAGCACACACTCACAGACAACTTCTAGGGATCTTCGTCTTCCACCCCTCTATCCCCGGCTATCCCAATGCGTAAGCTTCACGTCCTTTTGATATCCAACAGCAGTACTGAATTGACCAGGAAATTCCCCGGCGTCGCTCTCTTTTCTGAGATCTACCAAGGTACGTCCCGTCCGTCTCATGTCCCACGGATGGCGGGGTATTTCTTCCATGAGCTACCCCGCCATCTCTCGGTCAAGGGACACCACACCGAGTCAAGCTTACCATCGCTGACCTCTACCATCAGTCACCGGCCCTGTCGCCCGCTTCGCCCGCCAGATTGCCGGTCAGGGCTACATCGTCGCCGCTCCGTCGTCCTATCACGACTTCACTGGCCCTGAGCCCCTGGCCTACGATGTGCCTGGCACCGATGCGGGCAACGCCTGGAAGGTCGAGAAGGCAATTACTTCCTCAGCGCAACAAAGACGAGACAAATGCTGACCACCTCAAGACCCTCGAGTCCTACGACGAGGACTCCCGCCGCACCGTCGACCACCTCCTCAGTCTGCCCACCTGCACAGGCCTCATCGGCAGCACGGGCATGTGCCTCGGCGGCCATCTAGCCGTCCGCGCCGCCCTTGACCCTCGCATCTCCGCCTGCGTCTCCTACTTCGCAACCGACATCCACACCCGCACCCTCGGCCCCTACGAGGCCAAGAACAGCTCCCCCACCGCTCCCGAAGGCAGCACACACACCCTCGACCTCCTCCCCCAGCTCGCCGGCCACGCCGAGCTCGCCATCATCTTCGGCGTCAAGGACACCCACGTCCCCGCCGAGGGTCGCGACCTCGTCCGCGCCAAGCTCCGCGACGCTGGCGTCGTCACCTCCTTCTACGAGTTCGCCTGGGCCCAGCACGCCTTCATCCGCGACGAGCTGAGCAAGGGCCGCTACGATCCCGCCATTACCAAGGTCTGCTTCGAGGTGCTGCTCGAGCTCTTTGGCCGCACCCTCAAGACGGACCTGGGGGCGCGGGAGACGGTGGGCGAGGTGGAACACGTGTGCTGAGCGTAGGACCATGATGGACAAGGGAAATTACATTCGTCATGGAATCTGCTGCAGATACCTGTCTAGTTCTATCTTCATCATGGCCAATCTTGGTGCTTCTTCTGCGCATGCCCAGGTAATCTATCCCCTGGCTGTGCCTCATCGTAAGGTGAAACCAAGGCAGGGCGGCCAGCCCGTAACTAGCCCGCCTCTACCGAAAACGCCGAGTTGGGGGGACCGCCCCCCAGTATAGGTCGAGACTCCATCAAGGAGCTCGAGAAGAATACAAAACGGTCAACCGGTTCTCATCTACCGCTGTGCGCCCGGGGGCGGGGGTCCTTGGCCACGGCTGTACGGCTGGCTTTGGAGAGGATGAGGCTGGTTGCTCCGAGACGGACTGAGGGTGTTGCTCGGTGTCCTATAAGGAGCGTAGCCGGACTGGGAGGCGCCGCCCGACTGGTTGCTGTAGTACCCTCCAAGAGTACCGCCGTAACGAGTGGGATCGTTCTGGGCCTCTTCATCAAATGTCTCGAGGCGAGGGCTCATCGGCTGGGCACCGGACGACTCGCCGAGGTTCATAGGCGGAAGAGCCTCTCCGGCCTTCCTCCTTCCGCCTCCGCGTGTGCTCGACCGCTTCATAAGATCGGTGTGCGAGCCCTCGTGGGAGCGACGGCGGTCCTCTGACGTCCGGGTGCGCACCTGGGTCAAGGGGGTCTCCTGCTCATCGGCCATTCTATAGCCCCACTCCTCTGCATTACGGGGATCGCGGGTGTTGAGGTCGGCCATGGCCCGCTTCTCCTTGACCGAGTCGGTCTCGGCGTCGTTCTCGGCCGTGGAGGTAGGGACCAGCCTGGCTGCATCCTTGTCCTTGGAGGAAGTGTCGCGAGCCTTCGCGGCCCACTCGTCGGTGACCGCGACAGAGTAAGTAGGGTTGGCGGGGCCGCCAAGGGCATCGCCGCCGCCTCCCGCACCATAGATGGGAACCTTCTTCATGGCGAGCACCAGGGCGCACATGAACTTCGAGCGGCGAGTGGCACGGACGATGTCGTTGTGCCAGTTGGACTTGTGCTTGATGACAACATCCAGAGCGAGCTTATCCAAGTCTCCCATGCTGCTAACACTCATGGCAATATCGGGCTGGAAGTCGCGGGAGTTGTCCTGGTGGCGAACAAACAGCTCCATCTCGTGGCGCAGAAGCTCAATGTCTTCAAAGCTGGTGTCGTAGGAGATGTTGATGGTGATGACTTCCTTCATGGCCTTGCTGCGAGAGACGTTCTCGATCCAGAGGTTGTTCAGGATAATGTTGGGGACCTGCACCACCTGCATCTTGTCGATACGGGTGAAGACGGTGTACAGCAGAGAAATCTTGTCGACAACGAGGCGCTCCTTCTCCGGGCCGGTGATGTCGACGCGGTCACCGACGTCGTAGGGGTGCTTGACGAAGAGGAAGATGCAAGAACCGAGGAACTCCTGAGTGGTGACAGCGAAGACGAAGGACAGGGACAGCAGGGCTGTACCGGCGGTAGCGACGGTGGTGAGGAAGCTGGACTGGAACCAGGCCAGGAAGATGAAGACGACGATGAGAACAACGACGAACATCAGGACCTTATCGAAGACGCGCAGGGCCTGGCCAATGTCCTTCATGCCTTCGGTGATGGCCTTGCGCTCCTTGCTGATCTCGACAATCTTGCGGCTCATCTCGTCCATGCTGATGTCGCCGTTCAGGTCACCGTCGATGGCAATGAAGGCCTCGTCAGCCTCCTCCTTGTAGGCTGGGCCAAGGACCTCCTCGAAGTCTTCCATGTAGAGCGCGTCCCTGCCCTCGCAGACAAAAGACATCCAGATACGGCGAGCTAGGGCTTCGGAGGGCTTGGTCTTCTCGAGAGCCTCGATGACGATAGAGTGGGCCGAGTTGGGGTTGAAAACCTGCTTGCCGGTGATCTCGGAGGCGACGTTGCCAAAGGCGGCTGTGACCTTGTCGCCGACGCGGCCAATGTTGCCGACAAACTTGAGCGGGGCAGAGGCGGCGGCGCCGACCTTCTTGCCGGTCTGAGCGAGGATCGAGTCGGAGATGATGTAGTCCTCCTCCTCAAACTCGGGGCAGTACATGGGGAAGAGAGTCCTCGAAGCATCGTAGAGGATACCGAGAAGGAAAACCTCGCGTTTGCAGGCCTTGATGCGGAGGGCGAAGGACCGTTGGTGGTAGGAGATGCCGATCAGCTGCACAATGGCCTTCTCCACGAGATAGACGGCGCCAGAACTGAACAGCGCACCGAGGATGCGGTTCATGACCTTCACCCAGGGAACCTCCGGGTGCCTTATTTCGAAGAGAGATCGGAAGGTGATGAAGGATGCTAGGGCCCAGAAGAACAATGACAGAGGGATCTGGAGGTTGTGCAAGACCGTGGCGTACTTGCGTGTTCCGGAACTGACGACACCGACGAGGAACATGAAGGCGTGGGGCAGAAGCCAGGCGACGACCTTGCCGGCCCAGAGGGTCAACCAGGCGATTTCGATCCAGAGGAAGACATTGAAGAGTGTCGGAGCTTCCGCGTCAGCTTCGGTGGACTTGCCGACAGGAATATCCTTCTTGCCGACGATGGGCAGGACGATCAGGGGAATGGCGAGGAGCAGCGCCACGGGGATAATGTAGACGAGGTAGCGGGTGATGACGGAGAAGTTGACAATCTTGTTGTAGAGGCGGCCCATGGCATTGAGGGAGACGCTGTCGTCCGAATCGCCAGTGCCCTTGCGCCGCATGCCGCCCTTGCCCTTGCGAAGTCCAGATGACTGTGTCTGCAGATGGGACTTCTCATCGGCGGAGCTGGGGGCCGAGGGGTCGAAGTTCTGCGTCATGTTGGGCCTGCGAGCGCCCGTCGAGCTGGCATGACTCTTCACCTGGGTGAGAGGGATCCCATTGTCGTGCTGGGCCATGTTGTCGTACGACTGGCTATGGCGTATGGGAACGAAGCCACGGTTCTGGGGCGACAATGGCATGGACGTCGAGGGGGTTCAGTCGGAAGATATGTGTATCGGAGATTCGATGGAATCGCCGGGATGTCGTCGTCCTGTGGTTTGGGCACCTGGATCACCTGTGATACTGGTGTCCCCGTCTTGTGGTGACTGGGAAGGTCGAAGAGGGAGAAGGCGGGATATCAAATCCAGCGCCTCGCAGAAAAGTAAGTGAAAGATACAGGTGCTTTTGTGGTCGCCCTTTGCGCCAAACGTCGAGGCGGGACGACAGGTACAGGGGATCCTAAAAGAGGATGGGGCGCGTCGTGGAACAAGGCGAAGCCTGCAAGCTGCCTTTGGCGTGAGATTGGTGTAAGTATGCGAGTTGGCCGAATCCTAGGAGCGGCTCGAAGGTGTAGGAAACAAGGAAAAGGTACCGACGTCGATGGCGGACCTCGATTGGGATGTCGCTTGGAGGGGTAGGGGGGGGAGAAGCGAGTGAAAGGATGTAGGGGAGAATCAGGAAAGAGGGTGGAGGGGAGGGCGGAATAAACGAGGGTGGTGGGATGGGAAGAGGAGGATCAGCGACGAAGCATTTTCAAGGGTCGCGTCGAGGTGGACTGGCCGGTGGACGGATTGAGGAACAGTGCCGAGGGTGGATGACGATCTGCTCAGGGAAAAAAAGGTGCGAGCCAAGAAAAAAGGGACCCGGGCCTTGGAAGCACGGGTGGCTGCGCTGTGGCTGCAGCACGGGCAGCCGCTGCAGCTGCCGTCCGTGGTTGCACTTGCCCCTGAGGTGCCGTCATGTCACCGGTGGGGCGCGCCGATGCAGGGGCTTCGGGCATCTTTTGGTCGCCTCGACGCCTCCCCACGACCTGTGTGCCCGGCCTCAGCGTCCGGGGCGGCCCAGGGGAGCAGGGACGCCACTGACAGGCTGTGAGACGACGAACGGTGGACTTCCTTGTTTCAAGTGGGCTCCCGGCGCATCTGGTTGGCTCAGCGGATTGGCTCTCCCCCTGAGCAGCGAGCGAATCACCGGGAATGGACGGTACCTGGCCTGGCGTCTGCCATCCTCGCTTCAGGCTCAAGTACCTGATGGACAGACGTTGAGACGGCAAGGTACCTGCTCATGACAGCACATGAAAGTGCCATTTGCGCAAAGAAGTTTTCGAGCTTGAGAAACGGGAGGCCGTATTAGCATAGCCCCCTTCTTGCTATTGACAGATACCGGACAGGGAAGTTGCCCGCTGGAGGCCGCTGGAGCAGCCGAAGCCCCTGTTGAATCGAGAGACTTGGCCATGTGTCCATTGGCCCCCCTAAGAATAAACGACAAGTGTGGGGCCGGCCGGGTCGCGCCTGCACCGATGGAGCTGACCTTCCAAGCCTTCCAGGTCCCTCCAATGGCCCGCATCCCCCCCGCCGGCGACGCGTAAGTTCAACCCCCGATTCCAAAAATTGCGGTTCCCTCATCGCCAAAGAAAGGTCTCGACCGCCTCCCAGAAAAACGAGTCTGCAGCAGTCCTCGACCACGGAGAATCTAGCCAAGGGCGCTTGTCGGCGACAAAGTCTATCTTTTTCTTTTTCCCCCTCGTCTATACTCGGAACACAAGTCGCCCCCGAACACGAGGGCTCGCGACTCGTGCACAAAGAGACGAACAGTGCCGCCGCACCTTGGTCACCATCCTTGCCCACAGACATGGGAATCCCTGAGCATGGACGCACCCCCTGATTCTCGCGGCTCCAGCAGATCGATTCCCCGTTCGACACCCCCCGGATGCCCAGAACAGAAAGTTCCTCTTTTTCCAATAGACCGGCTGGCCCGCTAACAGGCTGCCTCTGCCAGGAATGCGTCGGGGAGTTACGAGCTTAGCATCAAGAGCTCCCTGCGCTGATCATCTCGTAATCACATCCGTCCCATTCTTGCCCGACACTTTTGGAGATGATGTTGCAATTCAATGGCGGGCCTGGCAATGCGGCAGAGAGGATCAGACAAACGAGCACCAAGGACGCCAGGGGGTACGCAACACAGAGGGCCAGTGATGGACATGGGCTCCTTCCTGATACGAAGACGACACCTGACCGGCCTGCTATTGATACACTCTTCGTCATATGGGCTGCTGGAATGCACATCGGACACTGGCCACAGACACTGCCTAGGATCCTACCTCAACCTACCTAACCTGACACGACTTTTCACTATTCGCAGCCCATCATCGGCTTCAGCGGCATTCATTTGCCCACATCATGCCAAAAGTCATTCGGATGGACATGGCTCCCCTGGA
>JACAFV010000218.1:27118-38081 GCA_014635975.1 Plectosphaerella sp. P0831 | reverse complement strand
CACCACTCGAGGCAGGGACGGCGATGGGAAGGAGCAAACTGGAGGTACCTGACCAGTGACATTCAAGCCGGAATGGGAGCACCGAATAGAACTGACCGACTCCCTCCATGGCCGAGAGGAGACTGGACAGTCCAGGCCAGGGGCGCCGGAGCTCAAAGAAAGCTCCCCTATTCTCAGGGCCTCAGCTCCATCAGCTCAGCTCCAGCTTGCTTGGCTCACTCCATCGCGACCACTTCTCCATCACCACTTCGATATTCGGTTCATCAACTTCCCTTCCCCTGCCGGCTCCACGTATCCGCATCCTATGCATGTGACCGCGATGCCGCCTGCTGCCGTCTATCTCGAGTAATGTCGACGCCTTTGGGCCTTGGCGGGCCAAAACAAAATCCAACCCCCAGACTCAGAGCAAGGCAGGGCCACGCCCCCGAATCATGACACGCCGCCGTCATCAATGGCGGCGCCGCCGACCGCCCGTCGCCAGCGGCCAACTTGCCGCAAGAAGCGAAGCCTGGCCGAACCAGTTCCAACGGCAACGGGGGACGCCCCCGTCCGGAAGCTCCGATGGCCTCTGCTGCTGCCAGTTCGCTGTCACGGCGCGTCGCTTGCTGTCTGTCGTCGCCGGCATTGACCAGCGAGCATGAACGGTGAGATGAGCGAAGCGCTTCGGCGAGGGTGACCCCGTGTGCGTGGCGTGGCGCCTGTGCTGGCGCTCGCTGCTTGTAAAACCGAGGGGCAGCAGGGGAGCAGCAGCAGGGCAGCAACAGCGAGCTTGGGCCAGCCAACAGGGACTCGGGAGTCACGCCCACCCACGCCCAGTCTGCGTTTCCAAGGTTCCGGGTTTTGCGACGATGCAGCGTGTGGCCCGATGAGGATTGGTGTTGTCGTCGCTCTTTTCGCATCTTGTTCAGCCACACTGAGCTAGGGATGTCACTGTCTGTCAATCTTGACCGACAGCCGCGGCCGAGCCGGTTGCACGACTGCTATTCGGGATTCCCGGGTATAGAGCACAGCAGGACGAACGAAAGGAGGCCGGGGAGTTTCAGTGGTCGTCGCTGAGAGCTCAGCTGGCATGACCGCCCTGCCGCCATTGTGTTGGTCCTCGGTACAATCTCGCTGAAGGCCGCAGCGGACAAGCTTTGGGACCCTTCAAGATTCGACAATGCTTCTCCTCGGCTTGGGAATTGAGTTCCGCTCCGCTCCTTGCTCCAGTGACATGCCAGTGGCGCACGCACAGCCACCGGTCTAAACTCCGATGCTATAAAGCAATGTAAAGCAGCGGGGGAGCCCTCGCGCGGTACGTCTGCATCCCGACGGGGGCGTGGCTCCATCGAGTCATGTGCCTGTGAGGGATCAAGTCAGCTGGTCACCGAGCAGGCAAGCTCTGCTCTGCAGCCGGGGGACCCCCTTGTCCTAGACCAAAAGCTCCCACGAGCTCCGGCAAGCATCAGCCGCTATCGCTGGTTCGGCGGCGCCGATAAGAGACACCAGTCAACCACTGACGGGCTTGAAGCTCGAGCTCCGGGGGGTCTCGCCAGTGTCTGGAGCCGCTTGGCCGAAGGGAGGGGGCGTATGTGAAGAAAGCGAAGTGCTTCGTTCGTCCCAAAGCCCTTCGAGAAGCCCGAAAAAAGACCGGGTCCGCTGGGTGGCGACGAGGATGCAAGAGAAGAGTCAGAAGGAAAAGAAAGGGGTCTTTGAGGTGGGTTTTGCTGTCGTGCGTTTTTGTCTGCACCTCGTCTGCGAGCTTCCTCTGCAGGGCGCTGTCGAGCACTGGGCCAGGGCTTGAAGAAAAACACTGTGAAGCTGCCAGGTGACATTGGTGGGACCTGTACTGACTGCAGCAGGTCCAGAAACCCCCGGTCCATCACGCCCCGGCGTCTGCGCAGCGGCACACCTCGAGCTCTTTCAGAGGTTCGGGAACGGGGAAACCACCCTCAGGCCCCTCGAGTGTTGATTGTTCGGCAATGTCGACGGCCGGCCGAGTACGAAACCACCCATTGGCCAGCCCGTCCCTTTCTGACTCGACACCGCCTTTCTCGTGTTTGTTTTTTTCCTCCGTTCAATTCTGCCCGGCCCCCCGTCTCGTCTGTCGTTTCGCCTTTGGCCGACCCGAGAGAAGTTCGGCGGACAGGATGGGAGGGGGGTGTAGTAGCAGTGGCGCGTGCGTTCTTTTCGTGGGCCAGTCAGATGCCACCGAATGCAAAGAAAAAAAAAAAGCTGCTGCAGAAAAAAAAAGAGGGAAAAAAAATAGATGGTCCCCCTGGTCGACGAGGTTGGCGCCCGAGACGGGACAAGGGTCGAAGGGTCCTTTGTTGGAGGGGTCATCGTCGGGTTGGGCGGGGAGGGGATCTGAACACTGTGCTTGTGGTGTCAGTGGGAGGAGAAAAGTTCTCCCAGGCGCCTTACCTGCCGGGTTTGTCCTGGCGCGCGAACATCTCCCCACTGTGCTCCAGCATTCGGGTGCGTTTATCGCGCGGAAAGGAAGCAGCAAGCCCAACACCCCGTCCACACAGCAAGCTCCATCTTATCCCGAAACCCACAGCGGGGCACTCACAGGCAGGGTCAGTCAGGGTCGCGCCTGCAGCAGCAGCTAAAGAGAAGAATCAGCAGTGGTTCCAGTGGTCAGTGGTCAGTGGAGGCGGGATGTCGCCGCTCTTTCAGCACGTCATCCGCGTTGCACGATGGAGCCACATGACTTGCGCAGCACCCCCCTGTACATGTACCGCGAATTGTTACCGTGGGCCGTGGGGCTTATCCAATGCTCACCGAGCAGACCTCAGCTCAGCTTTATCGGTGATCGACGTGAGCTTCGCTTCGGAAGCTTCACTCGGACATGAACACCACGGCAGTCCNCCATCTCTCAACGTCGCGAACCGCCACTCCTTCCGCTGCTTCCACCACCACATCTGCTAATCGCCGAGGCCATGGCCACCCCCCTCGACTCGACCGGTCGAACCTGAAGCGACAAAAATAAGCCCCGACTCACCGCCAATCCAATCGAGACACCCTCAAATCTCACCACCAACAACACAACACGACTCGAGCATCCTACAACACACCCCTCCCCCTCCACGTCGTCCCATCCCTGATCCCCCTTCCCCTTTCCCCCCGATTTCCCACCGCCCCGGCTCGTGACATCACAGCGCGCCAGCCCCCCTGCCCTCCGCCCGTTATCGATCACCATCTACCGACAGCAAAACCTCAGACCGCCTTGCCGCCATACCAAAGACCCGCATCCTCAACCCAACGTGACTTGAGCACCGACACATTCCCGCGAGGCTGTGACGCCGCCCCCCGCACAGGCCAGCGTCTCAATGCGAAATCTAGCACCTGACCAGAACCTGACCGGTCTGTTCCCCCTTTCGAGCTCCCGAGTCTCTCACCGACACCCCAAGCACGGACCTGGTGCAGCGTGCAGATTGCTCAGTCGATACAGCCGCCCCGCCGGAGCATTGACGTGCTGCCTGCAGCCACGTGTAGCTGGGGTGGCTAGGGGGCGTGAGGCACGGAGAACCCGGGGGTGTAGATGATTACTTTCCTCTCTTGAGGTCTCTTCTCTCCTGCCTCTACTGCAGGCATAACTGGACAAAACCTCCACACCGACCACATCATACAAGCAGGGGCCACCTGCTGAGCCGATAGTCCCTCTAAGAAGTCGGCGTACTACCNCCTCCACACCGACCACATCATACAAGCAGGGGCCACCTGCTGAGCCGATAGTCCCTCTAAGAAGTCGGCGTACTACCGAGAGATAGCATCCTGGATGCCTGGAAGTGAATCCTGGACATCCTCCCCAGAGCCTCCCCTAGGCTTCCCCCCCCCCCTACGCATCGTCAATCTGCGTCCCCGTCTCTTCGTCCCAGTTCACCTCCCCGACCGTCGATTCGTCCTCCCGCCCCGCCCGCACCGCTGCCGCCGCGGCCACCAGTCCGCCGTCTGGCCGCATCACTGCGTACAACGGCATCACCACCGCCACCGACCCCTGAGCACCCTCGGCCGCCGTCGCCTTGATTCGCTGGAGCTGCTGCCCTGCCATCGTCCAGGTGAACCGTTCGGATCGGTTATGGAAATTCCTGTACGTTGTCGACGCCTTGAGCATTGCCCACCGCCCAAGCGGGTGCTTGTCCTCATCCTTATCCACGCCATAGAATAGTCGGCCGGGCTCCGAATCTCGCGCCTCGGCCAGCGGACTGATGGCTACCCACGTGCTGTACAGCGACATGACCTTCTCCTCGTAAGGCTCACTGTTGGGCATGCGCCGCTTCCACTCGGCAAAAAGCGCATCGAGATCTTTCTCAAGGTGCTGGTGGATACTGCGCAGGTGCTGAGATCCAGTGCTGCCGATGGCCTTGTCGAGTTCTCTGGCGGGCTCCGCAAGGCAACCATCGTACTCGCGGGGCTGGGTCTGACGCCAAGCATTAAATTCTTCCAACTCGTTCTTTATCATGGGGAGGGCAACGTCGAACTTGAGAAAGTCCAACACATGATCGGTCGGCTTGCTGTAGTTGACATTTTGGGGCTTGTTCGACTTGGTCTGCCAGTACGCTGGATTCTCGAGGCCCTTGATATTGAGGTCGAACCGGGACCTGAACCGAACCCAGTCTTCCCACGTGAATACGACGCCTTGCTTGGCTTGGTCGACAAGTGCACTGAGCAGAGCGCTGAGCATCATTGCACCCGGGTCGTCAATACACTGCGTCTTGTAGCAGTACTTTTCCTTGAACTTGGTGCACATGCCCAGAAGTTGGTCGCCCATGTTGAAGCGGAAGCCCTCGAGCAGGAACCGTGCGACGGCCGTGTGGAAGTTCCGCTCCGAGGCCACCACATCTGCAAAGGTGCCCCGTTCCTTGCGAAGGAGGCCCATCTTCTCAAAGTCTTGTGGCTCTGGGGCCTTCGCGTTGCCGAAGTTGTCGACAATGTCTGGCTCCCAGCACACCCAGGCCTGGTCGCCGTCGTAATCACCGCCAGAGAGCAAGTCGGCAAGCGGCCCATCGCCCGTTGACGGAAAGATGATGACATCCTTGAGCATGGCCAACTCGGGTCGAAACACGGCGCGGACCTTCTGGATATCGCTGGGGAAGTGGGCAGGTGCGCGGGCGACCAGCACATCCATCCCCTGTATCATCGTCTCGGACCACCCATCCACCTGGAACTTTGATGAGAAGCCAAAGTGCACCTCGCCAGGCAGCAGGACTCCCCGGAAGTCAACGGCCATGAAAGCATAGGTTGAGCGGGGAATGCGCAACTTGAGCGTCTGCTCCAGCCGATCCGTGGTTTGCACCACGAGTCTCCAGCAGATATCACTGAGGTAGCTCAGCTTCATCGGGTGGAAGCCCCCTTCCAGCAGAAAGTTGACGACTTCCGCCTCCTTGTTAGGCAAACCGCCCAGGAAGTCTAACACGCCCTTCATGCGATCTGGACGGTACATTTGGAAGAAGTTTTGATGTATCCACTGCAAGAGCTCGACTGGGTGCTCCATTGCCGAGCGCTGCTCACGCAGGGCGTCACTAAGCCAACGTGTCATGATGTCGGCAATGGTGCTCCTCATGGACCAGACATTTTTGGCCTGCGCGCACAGCACGACAATGAACTGCATGTTGACGTCTGCAGACTTGGGCATGCGCGAGTACGCCTTGACCTCAAATGTGCGGTGGTCAGGGTCCACGTACTCGCACTTCCACTTGCGTTGCGATGGGTACGTCTCGATCCAGATGTCGTCGGTCAGATCGGTAGTGTCGCGTATCCAGAGCCCCTTTGCGCTTCCGAATCGACCCTGGAATGCTGAGGGTAGGTCACTAAGTCCCATCTGCTCGGTGATCTTCTTCACCAGCCCCGTCGACATGCGCGCGATGCCGTCGTTCATGACATTGCCGGTTGATGAGATGATGTCTGCCTGTTGATGTCTGATCTGATCCGGCTGAAGGACGACAGCGTTCCAGGTCTTGCTGAGGCTCAGCGCCATGCGCGAGAAGAGCTTGAGCGCTGGCTGCTCCGCGTTCTTCGGGTCCTTCATGGACAGCATCCAATCAAGCATCTCGCCCACCTTCATCTTGTTGCGCACACCGAGCGTAGTGGCTTCGTCCTTGGACGGCACGCCTTTGCCTTGGGTGAAGGTGTTGCCGTTCTCGGCGAAGCAGTGCACCCGCTCAAAGTTGAGCGTGATTTCCTCGTCCGAATAACGCTTCTTCTCCTTCTTCTGCCACGTCCGCGTGTAGAAAGCCGCCCATTTCCTGCCGACGAAAAAGTGCTCGCCGTTGGATACCCATCGGATGATCAAGTCTGAAGCGCCGTAGATCTTGTTGATGGCGGAAGTCTTCTTCTTCTGGTCCATTGGTGAGGGGATGTTGAGGTCAAGAAACCGATCAGCCCCGAATCGGCGACCGAGACGGTGACTCTGGTCCAGCTTCAGCGGCTGCAGGGAGACGTCGAAGAGGGGACCAGTTCTTTCCGCACTCCAGGACAGGTTGACGGCGAGGCTGATAGCCTTGCCATCGGCCTCCTGAAAGGTTGATAGACTTGCTTTCCACGCATCCTCGCCTGACTTTTCGGGAAATACCTTGTCGTTGAAGCCTGGGCGTAAGCGCAGTGCCTTTCGGAGAGCTGTCTGGTCAAGCCAGGCATCGCTGTACGGCATATCCTCCAGGGTTTCCAGGGGCACCTTGCAGAAGAGGGCGATGCGAGTGATCTCCCAGCAGACACCGAGCGGCGCATTGTTGAGATTGGATGGAAGAGGCGGCCAAATCTTCTGCAGGCGGTCTTTGAGGGTTTGCTGGGCTGGTTGCAAAGAAGGGGTGTCAGTTTGCGCCTCATGGAAGCTCTCGGAGAACGTGTCGGCCATGTCGTCCACAAAATACTTCCCGGGATTGTACGAGGATGGAGAGCTTTCCAATAAACCATCGTCCAGCCTATACCGTTCTTCGGGATTCGCCTCGACGGTCGATTGGCTTCCTGGTACGTCGTCGCTGTCGTCGTCATCCTCTGGTGACGAGAAGACGTTGGGAACCAAGGTGGTCCTACTCGTGTTGGCCGACGGTATTCCCGGACGCAACTCAGGCCCCTGAGAAGACTGGAAACCCGCTGGCGTGGTGTCTGCGCTTCTAACGGAGAGCTTCTTGGTCCAGACGGGTTTGGCTAGGGGCGAGTCATCAATGTCCAAGCTGTGTGAGCCCTTGGCCTTCTTGGGCAATTGGCTTGAGTGACTCTCGTGGGAAGAGCGCTTGGGTGAGCGTCGAGATGGAGTTGGCATGGTTGGCTTCATAGATGAGGAAGCTATCGCCTGCTGGAAAGATCGCGTCTCCGGCGGTGGCTCCAAGAGGATACTCAGGAGGTGCATCTGAAGCTGCTCGGCCTCCTTGTCGTTGGGGACGCCTGGGCATATCTCGAGGGCGTCGCTGCGAAATCTGCCCAGAATCTCATCCAGGATGAGCCTGTCCTTGTTGTAGTAGTGCCTGTGGAGATGGTTGTATATTCTCTCGACACGGTGGGCAAGTGGGCCGGCCTTTTCAATGTGCTTCTTCCTCACCATTGGAGACTGGGACCGGTCGAACACGACGATGCCGAGGTTGAAAGTACGGTTGAGGCCGCGGATGATGGCATCGAATTCTTCTGAGCGTCTTGTCGTCGGCGTTTGCGGCGCCGAAGAGGGGATGTTCATCGTGTGTGCTAATGGCCTGGGAGAATGACTGAGCTCAAAACAGCAAGCCCGGAATTGACAGGGAGGGCATGAGGGTAAAAGCGAGGTGCAAGCTTCAAGTTAGAGCATGCCAAAGATGCCGTTCTTTCCAGAAGAAGCAAGTAGTCTCGCAGTGCCCCCAGTGTCGCGTTCGATAAAGTTCCGTAAGGTGAGCAAGGCTGGCGTTGAGGGCGGGGTCGCTCAGCTCGATACGACGTGGACGTCCTGTCTTGCTGCAGGTGCGGGGTGTTCGCTTGGCTGCCGCGAACCCCTGAGACAAGGCAGATTCGGCACTGTGCGAGTGCATTCTGGAGTTTGTCTGGCGACAGACATGAGAGACAGCGTGGGGGTAATCGGCAGAGGTGTTGGCAAGGAACTCTGGAGCAAAGAGCAGCACTGGCAGTGGTTTTTTCGGGTGCTCGTTGTGCTGTGGACGAATCGATAGGCGGGGTAGTCGGGGTCAGAGTCGGGTCGGTGAGGACCGGTCAAGGGACGTGCCTTCCTCGTTCCTGCTTGACTCCTTCTCACTGTCCGACATCGTGCCTTCCTCAATGCTCCTGTCAAAGTCGCACCTGCAGCTGCCCACAGAGGACGTCGTGCCTTCCTTGGCACTTCCATGATCTGATCAACATGGACGCTCAAGCAAGCTGAACATGGCGCGTCTCGTCCGCAGCCTGATCCCTTTCCGACCACAGCACCAACAACCCCCGGCATCGCGGTTACACAACATCCACAGCCGTTTTGCCCTTCTGCCTGCGTCTGCCAGCCCGTCACACGGCCGCCGCCATATGTCGTGCGACATCCGCCTGCCCCGGAAGCCAACCAATATGGCCAGAGACAAGCCCTCGCTCGCACGGCCTCACACCACGGCCGTGATCTGAGATGCCCCTCGTCCCGATTCCGCCCAGCCATCCTGTCTGTCGCCATGTCAGGCCGCCGCCGCGAGGCAGCCCGCTGGCTGAAACGATCGTCATCGGCCGCGTCCCTCTCGATGGGTGCGCCCGCGGGCCTGACAGGAGCGTCTCGCGTCGTGCAGACAGGGCGCCGCGCACACAAGGCCGCGGTGCCCCTGACCGCCATCTCACGATGCCCGCCAGGCGACCATGGCTCGTCTTAGTGGACGCGCACCGCCGCCGCCTGTGCGCCTATGCCTGTGTACGCCGTGCTGCTATCACATCTCAAATATGACATTGTGCGCCGCTCCCGTCTCCGCAGACATGCAATCTCCCAGCCCACCGCTTCGTTGACCGCCGTCGACCGACCGCCTTGAGGGGCTGGTCGAAAGCAAAGCAAGCAAAAGCATCGACGATTACTGCGACGTGCTGCCGTCTGGATTCGCAGCCAGGCCCCGACCAGGTTCTAGCCTGCGACTGCCCGCCATGTCTCTGACGGTCAGGCTTCTCGATCATCCGTCCTTTTTCCTCCTCACCTTTGAACCGCTGCAGCCGACGACGATGAGCAATGCCGTGGCCACGCCGAAGCTGCCGCCGCTGAAGCCGTTTCGCGTGTTGCTTGATCCACGGGTCAATGACACAGCGAGGGCGGCCAACCTTCCAGCTCCTGGTATTGCTTCCCTGCTCGACCTTCCAGAGATCGATCTCGTCATCCTCACCCATTCGTCCCGCGACATGATCCATGAGCCGACGATCCGCGATTTACCTGGCCGCAACTCGGCGCTCCGAACGCCGCCCCTCGTGCTGGCCGAACAGCGAGTGGCAGGCCTCGTGCGTGGCTGGGATCACTTCCCCAAGGACCGCATCCGCACGATCCCCGTGTGGCGTGACCCGGGATTGACGTCGCGAGACGGGGTCTCACGGGTGCAGGTGCCGCCTTTTATCCCTGGTGGCCACCCGGGCGAGCTCACGGTGGCGCTGGTGCCTTTTGCCAAGACCGACACAACGCGGACGAGACGGGCGGCGGCCGTAGGCATCACCTATAGACCACCGCCGCCAGGGACAGCCCCTCGCTCGCCGGGGGCGCGGGGCACTGGGGCGGCGCTCTCGGTGCTCTTCTGTCCCCGTGGCGCAAGCTACATTTCCATGGCGGCTTTTGCGACGGGCCATCTCGTGGCCGAGGCTGCGCTGCCGCTGACGTGCCTGCTGCACCCGTTTGACGAGGTGACCGCGCCATGGTGGTGCCCTTGGGGCGGGCTGCGGCGGACAGGAGCTCCCGAGGGGTCCGAGACGGCGGCGGCACTCGGTGCATTGGGGTGGCTCTGGGGGCAGAGTGTCCCCGTGGCGCAGGGGGCGCTCAAGAGACGGTTTGTCAAGACGAGGAAGTGGAAGAAGAGGGAGGTAGTACAGGCGCTGTATGGGGTGGTGCAGGGCAAGGGAAAGGGGCGCAAGACGACGGTGTTTCGGATGGGCATAGATGATGTGGTGGTGTTGACGCAGGAGGAGGCCCAGGGAATGCCGAGGAAGGCGTCTGTGAAGGTGGCCAATGGTGAAGGCGAGTCGTCTGGGAAGGCTGTCAATGTCGTCCATACAGTTGCAGAAGAGGCACATGGAACCGATCAGCCAAGTGGAGCTGAGGGAAACTAGGATAGATACCCGGGGGCACTCTGATTAAAAATCATTCATATCTTGGTCTCGATGCTGGTCTGCGGTCTGCCGCAGTCTACCTTCTTTCCCCCGTGATATCACCCACCCTCTCTGCCTTCCTACTTGAGCTGCTTCAGAATCTCGGTCAAAAAGTCCTCAAAGCTCAGAGTGATGTATCCGTCGCGGTCGTCGTCGTACTTCTTGAAAACATCCGTCATGCGCTTGAGGGAGATGCAAGCCTGAACGAAAAGATCAAAGCTCATGACGCCCTCGCCGCGCTTGTCATAGGTGCGGAAGATGAGCTCGACGAAACCCGGAGACAGACGGTAGCGGAACGCCACAAGAGCATTGTTGAACTCGTCAAGGGAGATGTTCCCCGAGCGATCGGCGTCGAAGCGGTCAAAGAGGGTGCGCCAGGAGGCGAGGAAGGACCAGAGGCCGCAGAACTCTGAGAAGCCGATTGTGCCGGACCGGTCCGAGTCGAACATGCGGATCATCATGCGGATGGTTTGGGGGTCAAAGGCGGTCCAGTCGCCATTAACCAAAGCGGCGGAGAGTTCGCGCTCGGAGAGCTGGCCGGTGCCATCCTTGTCGACGGCGCGGAAGAGGGGGAGGAGGGTTGGGTCGGCGCCGTCGGCGGCGAGGTCGGGGTTGGGAGAGGGTGGGGGACGGTTGTTGGTGGCGGGGCGGTTGTGGTGCTGGGGTCGGGGGTTGCCGGTGGGCGGGGGGGAGGGGGCGCCAAAGTTGTGTTGGG
>JACAFV010000218.1:0-25402 GCA_014635975.1 Plectosphaerella sp. P0831 | reverse complement strand
CCCCCCCCCCCCCCCGCGAGGCGGATGGCGACATGACATCTACCGCTGCTTGCTCCACGTCCCCTCATCGGCCGCCCCGTGCTCCGCCCTCCGCCCTGCCGCCCCTCCGCCCGCCTTCACTCTGTCCTCCCTCCCCCTCCCCCTCCACGAACCTGACGTGCGGCTCAAGCGATCCGTCCGGGGGACATATTCTTCTTTCAACCTCACTCGTCAAGCTTTTGGCACGTCACCCCTGCTCCAGTAGTACCGTCCCAGCTTGACGGATCCTTGGCTGCTTCTCCTTCTCCTCCTCCTCTCCCACCATGGGTAGTACCGCCGACATGACCACCCACGCGGATGAGTTCTGGCTCTTTGGATACGGGTTCGTCAAGTGACCTCCTCAAGTCTCTGACTACCTTTTAACACCCCCCAGGAGCCTCATCTGGAAGCCCCCTCCTCACTTTGGTACTTCTCCCGGCTTTCCCCCCAGCTCCCCTTCATTCTCCTGACCACGGGCACACCAGATCAACGCATCCCCGGCTGGGTCAGCGGCTACGTCCGTCGCTTCTGGCAAGCCAGCCAAGACCACCGCGGCACCCCCGACGCCCCAGGCCGTGTCGTCACCCTCATCGACCGTGCTTTCTGGGAAACGCTCAACGATCATCACGGCACAGCTCCCGACCGCGTCTGGGGCGTCGCCTACCGCATCATCCCTGAAAAGGTCGCAGAGGTCAAGGACTACCTCGACATTCGCGAGATCAACGGCTACACCATCCACTACACCCCCTTTCACCCGGCCGAGACCACATCCTCGCCAGAGGCCCCTTCGCCCATCCGCACCCTCGTCTACATCGGCACCCCGGACAATGACCAATTTGTCGGCCCCCAGGACCCTCAGGCCCTCGCCGCCCATATCCGCCGGTCTGTCGGCCCCAGCGGCCTCAACACGGAGTACCTCTTCAACCTCCACGAGGCCCTACAAAGCCTCAGCCCAGAGAGCGGCGACGACCACATCCGCGACCTCACCGAGCGAGTTCGCGCCATCATCGCCGCCGAGGAGGCAGGCCAGACACCACCCGACCTGCCACCCACCGGCAAGACAGCCCCTCGACCGGGCCACGACCACGCCGCCGAGGAGGAGCAGGAGGAGACGGAGAAGTAGGCATCACGATCGGCACAGCTCCCACGCAAAGCCTGTTCTTTTGGCTACTACCGGTCCAGACACCGTCTACCTACTTGTTCTCTCAGAACATGCAGTCTTGCAGGTAGAAACATCACATTCCGCCCCTGACATCTCGAATGATCCATTCATTTTTCACCCCACCCTGACCTGTCTGTCCTGTCCTGTCCTATCCCCGACCGAAAGCCAAGTGGCAGAAGCGGAAGCCCGCCCTGCGACGCGCAAAAAGACAAAAGAGACAGATACTCCTGATCCTGCCGGCCGTTGACCGTCCGTCCCCCCATTCCCCAGAGTCATGCTTGCGACGCGCAACGGCGTGAACTGGGTATCATGTTGCGACGTCCGAGATATTCCACCAGTGTGTGTTTCCGATCGAACCGAGCCGTGCCGACGAGGGGGCGCTTGCACTCGCGGCGAAGAAAGCATTTATCGAACCATCATGACGGGCGTGCCGGATGGGCGTCACCCTGGCGGTCACTAGTAGCTGCCGTTGGGGGGGCCCTGCTGGGGCTGGCCCTGAGGAGGGTAGCCGTAGCCAGCGGGGGCAGCACCGTAGGGGTCTAGGTCCATGGTCAGCCTTTTCCATCGAGGGAGTGTCAGAGATGCTCACCCTGCATGGGAGGGACGCCGTAGGGCTGCTGGGGAGGGTAGCCACGGCCGCCGTAGTACATGCCCTGGGCGGGCATGGCGGGGGGCTGCATCTGCATGTACGGCTGCTGCTGCTGGTACATCTGGGGGGCGAAGCCGCCACGGCCGCGACCACCACCGAAGCCGCCGCCACCCCTGGGGCCGTTATCCGAGGCCTTGTCGACGCGGATGGTGCGTCCGTCGAACCTGGAGGGTCAGTGAAGGTCGAGCTGGGTCGGAGACAAGAGACCTACTCGACGTTGTTCATGGCAGCAATGGCCTTCTGGGCATCCTCGTCCTGGAGGTAGCGCACGAAGCCGAAGCCACGGCTCCTGCCGGTGTCGCGGTCCTTGACGACGACCTGGGGTGGTTAGGCTGGAGGTCCCCGATCGAGTGATTGGGCAGACTTACGGCTTCCTCAACGGCGCCAAACTCCTCAAACTTCTGGCGGAGGGTGGCCTCCTCGGTGTGCCAGGCAAGGCCGCTGGGTGGACTGGTCAGCGATGCGCCGGGCGCAGGACAGATGCGCATAGACATACCCGATGAAAAGCTTCGACATGATTGCGAGTGGTGAGTGTTGGGTGTGCTGGTTGAAAGTCAGGTCAGCAACTCGATGCGAGATGTAGGAAGTGAATGGCAGTGGTCGGGATTCTTGGCAGAGATGGACGGGATGATGGCGGGGCGTTGCGCTGCGCTGCGTGGGCTGCGGTGTGTTGCAAGGGTGGGGTCATCAGACACTGGACACTTGTCCAGGCAGCGCCAGAACCTGCCAGGCCTTGGGGGGGCGCGACATGATTGACTCGGGCATGGGAGCACGACGTCTCGATATCGTGCACACCCCGGGACCGATGCGATGGGGAAAGGAATGGGTGGAGGCGACATCGGCGATGGAGGCGAGGGTTGACGTACAGGTACGGCTTGTGCGGCAAGGTAGGTATTGGGACTTGGCGACGGTGTCTCGTCGAGGCGACTGTGGACTGTTGCGAGCGATGCGAAAAGGCCGTGGCAGGGACAGACGAGAAGGAAAAGGATACCGGAAGAGCTAGGGAAGGGCGAAGAAAAGACGCACAGCACTTGATGATGCAGGAGAGAGAAACACTGAGTGCAGTGCGAGTTGTCCGTCTGGCTGCTAAGTACAAAGTGGAAGTGGAAGTGGTCAGGCAGGCGGCGAGCAAGCAAGGTGAGAGGTGCGCGCAGGCAGATGAGTTTGTGGCTGTGGCAGGGGAACAACCCGACTAGACTACCTGAGCCTAGCAGCGCGGGCAAGCAGCAACAGCGCCTACAATAAAACAGTGGGAGAGACCTGCACGGCAGGTACCTGTCTACCTTTGGCCCCCGGGAAGGTGCAAAGCAAGACGTGCTGCCCAAAAGGGTCGACCTGCTCCTGGCAGGCACAGTGAACCAGTGAACCACCCGCGGGACTTCTCACCACGGGCCTTGGCCTTGGTTAGGGTCACCTACCCCGGGTGAGCCTAGACACCAGGCCAGGCATAAACTCTTGAGACGTGGTGGTGTGGAGGACGGTCTGCTGAGGGGTTTGGCGATGAAAGACGAGCGGGCATCATGGGGGGCGGGAGCGAGGGTACATTCCACGAGGTAGCTGGGCCCCTGCCCCTTGCCCAGGTTGCCCTTGCCTCTTTTGCCATTTGCTTGCAGACAGGGGAGGAACTGTTTTAGCGGGAAGCCGCGGGTGGGGACGGCACGGGGCACCTGAAGCCTGAAGGAAGCACCTCCTCCTCAGTGCTTGTCTTTGCTTCCAGCTTGTCATCGATTGGCAAACTTGAAAGGAAATCAACCTGAAAGTGTTTTCTTCAACTTGCACTACAGACTTGGCAGCGTGGCCACAGAGGCCCCAGGCTCCATCCATCCACGGCCATCGACCTCCGTCTCCTCTAGTCCGACCTCCGTATCCTTCATTCCGATGCTGGATACGCCCGCCACCACACACGAGCCGCAAACCAGCCCAGGTTGAGGGCCAAGACTCCTGGGAGATCTGCCCAGGCGGGACGCTCCTCGGCCACCACCCGAATCTGCGAGACGCCCTGCGTCAATAACTGCTGGACGACCACAGCCAGCCAGACTTCCTCCACCGACATGCCGAGAAACATCATGGCCAGATACAGAGCTGCGCGCAGGACAGCCAGAACAAGCAGCACACGACGAGCTTAGCCTGCTGCCCCAGCACCCAACGGCAACCGGACTTGTCCCCTTTTGGCCATCGCCCACGTCCCCGAAAAGCTTGATTCTGGCCTCTCATGTCTCTGATCCATCCCCCCGAAGCACGAGCACGACCTGCACAGCCCGCCTCCATCATTACCGAATGGCCACCGCCATATCAATCTCCCGCTACCCCATCCCGAGATTGCCATTTCTGCGAGTCCTCGGACTCGGTGGCGACCTGGCGGGGGGTTATGGCAAATCGCCGACGAAATGAAGACCTTCTCCATGGCTGGCTGGACTCAGACTGGCTGCACCGGCCCGCGCCCACTCATCTCCCGCGGACGGAGCAAAGGCAAAGGCAAGGTGGCGGCGGCGCGACGATGATGAGCGACAGAACCGCCGGTCTTGTGGTCCCCACACTTTGCACAGCCTCCTTCCCCATGCCTTGTTTGAAGCAGATGAGCAGCTTCTCATTCGACATTGTTTCTCGAGCCCATCCTTCACGAGTCGGGCTCTCTCTTCTATCTGCTGGTTTTGACTCGCTCAACTTGTCTATTCCAACGCCGTCGAAGGCCCGGCCAGCGAGAATCCAGAACGAATCCCCCATCTGTTCTGGCGTTCTGCCGTCCTCGTCCTTCGCGCCCGTCGTCAAAGTTGGACGTTACCCCTCGAAGGAGGCAGTGCAAATCGTCCCGCTTCTCTGACCAGGGCCCCCCCTGTCCGTGTAACCCTGCTACGGCCTCCCTCAGATCTGTTCTCTGGGCCCCCTCCCCCCCTCCACCCCCGGCCTCCTTTGCCGTTGGCCCAAGCGCCCTTGAATGCTGCCACTAGCAGCTCCCTGGGCATGTCATGTCGAATGTTTCGAGATATCTCCGGCTCTCTGGGGCATCAACCGCGGCAAGGGGCTGTTGCTGCTGTGGTTCTGCATCGTTGGGCCGTTTCACCCGTGCTCGTGCGTGCCTGCCAGACCGCTGATGCGCCCGATGAGACGACGATCAAGGGGGTCAGCGGACGGAAATAGATGCCATGTTGAGACGAACATGACAGATGGGCCACTGTCAAAGACCACAGACAAAACTCCAACTGAGGGGCACGCCGCACTGCCCACTGCCCACTGGGCCAGAGGTGACCTGCATATTACTTCTCGCGCCCGTCTCAGGAGTCACCTGCTGGGTAGCATTGGCAGCCTGTGAGCTCCGCCAATGATGACCGGGGCATATTTTCGGTACTGTAATTGTCATGGCATCGCCAACCACGGTTTGCTGTACACTGGGACTCAGGAGGTCTTGGCTAAGGTCGTCGTGGCGGCACGTGCTCCTTGTTGTCGGTGGTCGAAGAGCTGTACCACGACTTGGCCCAGCCTTGGCGCAGTCGACCCAATGGGTTGGGTCAGCAGCCAGCACACTGACACGGCGAATCGACTGAGAAATATCGGTGATTCGGCATGGCATGTTCGTACTGCGATTGAAAGGGTGCTCACCTTTCGTCAACACGGGATACGGCGGCTTGGACGCGCAAGCCGTTGCGTGGCCGATGAAGGCAGCTACCAAAGTGGCTATTTGTGTGCCGCCGGTTTTGGAAGTGTCCGAAACTCCTTAAGCATGGGAGTTTCGAGGGCTGGGAGACTCCAGACAGGTATGCTAGAGTGTTTAGGGTTCCTATTTTGAGGTGGTGAGCCAAGCATAATTGTCCAGGAGCAACTGTACGGGCCTCCTTTCCGAGTGCTCCTCTTGCCCGTTGCCGTCGCAAAGTGCCCTATCTATGGATATCTCAAGATCGCACACGTTGCTGGAACGGATTTTACTACTTCTCAAAGAGAGCAAGACTTTCATAAGCTTTGAGCATATTCTCTAAACAATGTCTGGATATTTTGGAGTGAGGAGGCGGTGGAACATCGTGATGACGTCATTGCAGTCCACCTTTCCGAACATCACGAACATAGGCAGGCGGGTGCAATAAAAATCCACACTCCAAGTCACCTGTTGATCGCACCCCATCAAGAACCGACCAACTTCAGAGCATCAGCTAGCATCCAAATTTTACTCAAAATACTTCAAAACTCACCAGGAGAGAGTTCAAATCTCAATTAAACACCCTTTTGAATTTTATCTTCAGGTGATACGTCGAAGGCGAGTAATCGTGGCTCAAAGGTGACCTAGAAATAAGGAGTGCGTTTTTTTTTTTGTTTTTTTGCACCCGCTTTGATAGGTAAGTCGCGCTACATTATGGCAATGGTATAACCTCGGATTCTCGAATTGCTGAAGTCTTTCCGGGAGCTGTCATAATTTGCTGCAATGAGTGTACATTTAAAGCCTGCCGGCCTGAGGGGAGGAGGGCAGCAGGAGGCGGGCTAAGGAGTCGGGCGAGGAAGGCACGTCCAAGAGGAGGGAAGCTTCGATCACCTCGGGGGACACCTTGGAAACCCTTGGGAACCAATCATCAAATGACGACAAACAACAACACGTACTCTTTGTCTGGGCACAACCCAAAAGTCTCCGAATGCGCTCTGGCGTACCGATATGACCTCCCATGGGCATCATCGACGGCGGCGCAGTCCGAAACAGGCCCAAGCGGCCCGACGAATGTCTGCACGCGATCGACGAACGCCAGCAGCGGAGCCCCCAGAAGAACCAGCCAGGGAACCATATGGGACGGTCGACGGGGATGCCCTTGTCAAAGGATGGTTGGCACAAATGGACGACAACGGCAGACACGGACATGGCGAGACTCGACGAAGAGTCGACCCTGGAGTCCCTGTGAGTGGCGCCAAAAGAGATCGATCTGCCAGTCTGCCGCCCTCTCCACGCCAGCGCTCCCAGCCCATCCACAAAGACGACGCTCTGCGATTCGAGAAACGTGCGAGGCACAAGACGCGGGAGGACCGATACGAACCCCGAAACGACCCTCCTGATCAACCCCATGGACGCACCGTCGAGAGAAAAGGTCAACACAAACGACGCACGGAGGAGCCCGTCCGGAAACGACTGGCATCGGCAAGGGATGTCATTGACAACTTTGCCTCCGACTCGATCCTGAACAAGAGGCTGACGGTGAGCACTCGATGTGGTGGTGGACGAAAGGAGTGCTAACTCGGTCCAGCTTCAACCTGCCACTACGCCAGGGCTCTTCCAAAATGGTCATGCCTCGGCAAACAAGCAACGTAAGTGGGCAAGTTTAGTACCCTGGGCTGAACTGACCAGCCAGCAACGGATCTCGCCTTCAACAGCATGAACTTCCTGTCCCGCCCGAGGGAGCGCAAGTCGACGAAGCAGCCAAAAGACAATGGCAAAAAGGAGCGCGAGGTCCAGGAGTTGTCGGCATTTTTTCGAGGAGATCACGAACCAGCACGTCGCCGACGGAGTGGTGAAAGCCTTGGGCCACAACGGCGGAAGAGCACACCTGCACAAGGGGAACATGGACGTACCGCCACGCCAGCACGAAGCCCAGTCACGACGTATCTGACCTGGCCGCCATCTGTTGCCAGAGACGGCCAAGACGAGTCCCTTCACTCGGGACGACTTGCACATGCAGCCGAAAGCACTGATCAGCGCGAAACACACACTCAGAAGTCGAGGCCCCGAAGAGAATCGTCCCCGCCCTCGCCACGCAGGCGTATTGTAAGATACAAGGACAAGGGGGTCATGACTTTGGAGACCAGAATGGGCAATGATTCAGGGCCAGTCAATCCTCGGGATGGGCCTGGAATCAATGACTTGCAAGAAAAGAGAAAGGCTCCAGCCGGTCAGCCCTGCCAAGTTAACATCGCGGAGACATCTGTCGCCAAGGAGCCAGACGTGGATCAACCGAAAGAGAGCATCCCTGGTCCAGCCGGCCTCGAGATCACAGACACTGGAAGACTTCTCGAGCCGAACCCGAAGAATACAGCCAAGGAAAACGAACAGCTGCCGCCGACCAGAAGCTCGTCTACCGAGTATCTCGCATCCTTGGAAAAGGTTGTCTCTGGAAAGACTACAAGTCAAGGCCTGACGCACCCAAGGAGCCAAGCAGTGCCCTCAGGTGAGGCATCAGAGCAGCAGGCATCTGTTGCTGCACTCAACAACGAGCCGCAGACGGCTCTACCAGAAGCACTGGAGAAACCAGGTAGCTCTGAAGCATGGATCGCCGACGATGGAGCCACCAATGCACCAAAGGCTGGTGTGGCACACGGTTATGAAGGAGTTGGACCCCGCGATCACCGCCAGCATCCCTCATACCCTACAAACCCAAATTTACGACATGAATACCAGATCATCAGGCCGGACAACTTGATCTCGCGGGTAGACCGAGAGCTGGCCAAGGATGCCGCCCTCTCACAGCTGTCGCATGGAATGTACCGCGAGGAGGCAGATTGCCAGTTTTATGCAGCACCAGTCTTGGAGGAGGATGACTGGATGGGTGAGCCATACATGCACGACCAGGACCTGCCTGTCCAGGAGGAGTACCAGTGGACGGATGGACACATGGGGCAGCCGGAGACTGGCCACATGTCCCAGTTTTGGCGGCCAAACATGTTCATGTAGATTATCCCATACGCAACTTACACGTCTTAGATCAGGGTACGACTTCCTGGGCAGACAAGGTGTGTTGGGGCAGATGGCCATCCATTATAAAATAAATACAAGACGCTTATCCAAATGACTCTCTTCTCATGATAGCCCAGTTACTCCGGCTCCTGACCCCGCCACGCCTCCTGAACGGCGGCAACATCCAGACCACACTGTTCTGCCTTTGCCACAATGGCCCTAGCCTTTGCCACGACCGGAGCATCAATCATACTGCCATCCAGGGTCCATGCACCTCGTCCAGAAGCGCTCGCCTTGTCATCAGCAATGACAATTCTCACAGCCCACTCGAGCTCCTTCTCTCCCGGGGCAAAGTACCGTTGAACAGGCTCGACCTGATCAGGATGAATACACTGCTTCCCATTGAACCCCAAAGCCTTTCCGCCCAGAGCCTCCTCCTGCAGACGTGCAACACCCGCTTCCCCGCGGAACGAAGTGCACACAAGATCAATAGTGCTGGGAAGGCGCGCGGCACGAGCGGCGGTGACAATGGCAGAACGGGCGTAGAGGAACTCAGACAGGGAAGGGGAGCGCGTAAGGGAGAGGTCTTTTGCGAAATCTTCCGCGGCAAAGACCAAGCCACTAAGATAAGGTGAAGCGGAGCAAATCTCTCGCAGGTCCATGATGGCGCGGGCCGACTCGATGAGGGCGATGATGCGGATCGGGTTGGGGGCATCGGAGGCGTGACGTTCTGGTGCGAGGTGGCGGAGGACGTCGGTGACAAAGGTCAAGTCGGCAGCGGATTCGACTTTGGGGACGCAAATTGCCGAAAGGGAGGGGAGGGAGGCGAGGGCTGTGAGGTCTGCGAGGGCGTGGGGGGTGGATATGGCGTTGATTCGGACGGCGAGTTCTGTGCTGGGAGGGGGAGAGGGCCGGGTGCTGAGGAAGGAGGCGAGGTTGGCGCGGGCGGGTTCTTTGCGGGAGGGGGTGACGGAGTCTTCGAGGTCGTAGGTGATGTTGTCTGAGGTGAGGGCGAGGGATTTGGTGAGCATCTTTTCCGAGGAGGCGGGGACTAGGTGTGTTAGTGAGGGAGGCACTGAAAGGGAGAGGGGGTTTACCGTAGAGGAGGGCCCTCCGGAGGATATTTGGGGATCTAGCGGGGAGAGACATTATGGCGGTAAGTTGGAGGAAAGATGGGAAGTGAGATTGGGGTGAATTGATATTATTGAGAGGTTGAGTGTCGGCCCGTCGGCTAGTAGGACATCGTGAGGATGCGTCGTGGTGGTGAAGCCGCGGGTTTGATGACGTAAGGCGTGTGCGCAGGCACCGGTCGGTAGAACTCCGGGTCGGGGCGCGCTCCTTCGGGACAGCTGTTACCTCGCGCCGGGGATCCTTCGAGCTTCACTGACGCGGCGCATTGCCATCTTCACGACTCGACCGACTTGAAGTATCGACCGGAGATACCCATCGCCAGCGGCTGATCGAGAGCGATACGAAGTTGACGCATCCACCGACGGGATTGATTCTTCAAGCGATTCAACTTGAAACTCGACGGCATCCTACAGCTCCAAGGGATCAACCACCAAGCTCTCCAGCTTGAGCTCGAAGCTCCAACTCGACGAAGCTGCCACTCGACACTCCCTCCAACACTCCAAATACCCTTCCCTGACACCCGAAATGGAGGCACAAACCGCACAACCCTCCGGCGACGGCGCCCTCAGCTGGCGCCTAAGCTCCCACCCCATCACCCTCCTTACCTTCCTCGGTTTCCGGATATGTACGACCTCCCTCCCCTCGCCTCGTTCCTCCAACTAACCTCCCCCCAGCCAGCGTCCTCGTCTACTTCCTCGGCCTCTGGATCATCAAGAGCATGTACGTCTTCTCCCCTCCCCTCCCTTTACGCCCTCGCTAACCTCCCCCCAGGATCATGATCTTCATCATCACAATCCTCCTCCTCGCCGCCGACTTTTACTACCTCAAAAACATCGCAGGCCGCCGCCTCGTCGGTCTCCGATGGTGGAACGAAGTCGATGCCGCCACGGGCGATTCGAAATGGGTCTTTGAGAGCAGCGAGCCTGGCACAAAGACAATCAACCCCACCGATAGCCGTTTCTTCTGGCTCGCCCTTTACGTCCAGCCTATCCTCTGGGTGCTTCTGGCCATCTTTGCCCTCGTCGGCCTGCAGTTCCTGTGGCTGCCGCTCGTCAGTGAGTTGAACCTCTGCGTCTCCCTTGCTTCTTCCCTTGCTAACTCGCCAGTCATCGCTCTTGTCCTTACCATCATGAATACCCTGGCTTTCTCCCGCTGCGACAAGTTCAGCCAGGCTTCCAACATGGCTGGATCGGCTCTTTACTCGGGCGGTCTGGCTGGCAACATTGCCAGCAACATGGTTGGCCGCTTCTTCAACAGGGGGTAAGCGTACGGGGTGAGCAAGGTGGGCCAGAGGGAGAAGGGCCGGGAGGGAGAGGCAATAGGACACGCCCCCCTCCGTGTACACTTTTCATTTAGCATGCTCATTTACAGTCTCGCCGACCATGTCCTCGGTGCCTTGATTAAACGAATGTCGCTGGGTTGGTATGTAGGAGAAGGAGATTAAACAAAACGCAGCCATCCTGGGTTCCGGGACCCTACCGCCGTCCATGTCCTGCCCGTTCAATGGCATCGTCCAGCGCCCTCTCTTCCTCTTCCAGCCGCCGAATATCCGCCTCCGTCATGCCCTCCTCGATCAGGTGCGACACGTTGTGGCCGCCAGGCGTACCGGAGCGCGTGCCTGCGCCAGACCCCGGCCGGTCGCCGGCCTGTTGCGACGCGGATCTCGGGACGGGTGCCGCGATAGGCGGTGCGTCCGAGTACTGGTTCGTCTGTTGCGCCTGCGCCAGAGACGAGGGGCCCTGGCCTTGAGCATGTGCGAGGCTGCCGTCGTCCGAGTAGGGCGAGTGCGGCGACTCGGTAACGTGTGCGCCCGTGGTCTCCTTGTTGACCATGTACTCGGAGGCCTGGTGGTCGGGGGCGGCGTACGGGCCGTGATCCTTGGATCCGCGGCGGCGACGGTTGCGCAGGCAGAAGAACCAGACGAGGAGGCCGATGGCCGCGAGTCCGATGATGCCGGCCGCAACACCGATGCCGATGATGGCGCCCTGACTGAGGCCGCCGCCACCGCCGGTGGAGGTCGCGGTCGGCGTGGCGTCGGACACCTCGCCCTCTCCGCCCGACGTATTGGTGGCCGAGGGGCTGGTGATGGCCCTGGTCCCTGAAGGCGCGCCTGACACGATGTCGACGGAGCGCCCATCTTCATTATTTAGTGCAATGATCAACTCCGAGGGCGCTTCCGCGTAATCCTGACCGGGGCCGATGCCGAGGGTGACGGGCTTTAGGGAGCTGGATTCGGGTTCGTTGAACGAGACTGGTGCGTTCCATGTGTTGAAGAAAGCAGCGTCGTCGGACACCCCAAAGAGGGTAGAGTAGCTAAAACCAGCATCACGGGCTTTGATATCCGACCTCGACCATTTGACACGCAGATAGTAGGCAGAGCCTATTGCTCGCTCTGGCACGTTGTTGAATATCAATGAATCAAGCGCAACTGAGACTGCGTCAGCGAGGGTGAACAGACGATGTGATGATCTATTGGGTAGCTGTTCAACTGACCGTCTGCCTCCCGCGAGTTCTGGCTTGTTGGGTTGTTTCCCCTTTGGGATGCGGTGACTTGGTCGCAAGTGGGTGTGGCATCAGGGTTGGCGATGGCACAGACATGCTTGTCGACTTGGAAGCCCGAGCCCTGACCCAGGCCGGGATGTAGATTCAGAGGCACGACGATGGGGCCACCGTCTATGTTCAGCAGGTGTCCTCGTCCGCCCTCGATGAAAAAGTCTTCACTGTCGTCCAAGAGGAATTTGACGGCAGGCACGGAAAGTGTGGGGTCGGGGGAGCTTGAGCTCGTTGGGGATGCTTTGGTCCCTTCAGAGCCGCCTCTGGCCTGTGTCGAGGTTGTCGCCGGCGGCTGCCCGGTCCCCGTGTTCTCCTCGTTGAAAGGTGTCGAGCCGCTTGTAGTCGTCGAGGCCGTGAGCGGCGTCTCATTCTCCTGTTGTCTCTTCGCCTCATCCTTCATCGTGTCGTATTCGTGGTGCTACTACGGTAGCCTGATCTGTCGTCTGTCGTCTGGGTTGCCCGCGTCACGTTCGTCCCACTCCTCCACAATTTGCCGTGAGCAATTCAGTCGATGCTGCCGGGTATCTTCAACGTCAGCCCGTAGGCGTCAAAAACAACTTTGGCGTGCTGGGTGAAACGAAAAGGAAGAGAGAGAGAGAAAAAGAAGAAGAGCAGCCACCCCGGCGAGGATCAGGGTAATGGTAGGGTCTCCGCCGTCAGCCCCAGGGGTGGGCTTTGAACAAGGGGGGAGGGCGTTCATTCGGTCAGCTCTGCTTTGCTGCGTCTGCGTCTGCCGCTGCGCCTGGTGGAAGGATGCGCAAACGGGGCGGGCTCATTGGCGACGGACAAGGATGAGCCCCCGGGCCAGGGGGCTTGGGGCGGGAGGGGGTGGTCTTGGGGGCCGTCGCACAACGGTCGGTGCTGCCGCAGCCTACAGCCTGACGGAGGGCCATCGTAATTTGGAACGGATGGGCGCTGGTGAGATGGTGTGTTGTTCATGGCGGCGGAGCAGAGGATCGTCCATGTCGGTGGATTACTGGTGTTGGAGATGGTGGTGTTTAACTCGGCTTGGCGGGTGTGTTCATAGCTCCTGCCGCTCTTCATTTCTGCTCCTGCCTTCTGCCTCTTTCTGCCCGCTCTTGCCTCCATTGCTCCTGCCAATGCAGTGCCCGTCTACTTACCACCAATGCCCAACTGCCGCCCTTCTCCTCCTGCCGCCAAATGTCCCCGAAACTCCCGTCCACCGGGCAGGCTGAACAAAAAAAGACGCCCAGTCCCCCCCAGTCCCCTGCATTCCTTCTTTGGGGCTCATCTGGCGCCCGAGCCTTTCCCGTCCCGTCCTTCGCCCACGCGCGGGGCGGGACCGGACCCACGAGCCTCAGCCCGGGCCACTAAAACATTCGGCCGCTGCCATTCTGCGGCCTGACACTCAGCCAGGCTGAGCCCCCCGCCCGAGTAAATTGTCAAAGACTTTGTTTCTGAGAATCATCAATCTACCCGAGGAAGAGATTCATTATGAAACAGGCCTCTCCCCGGCCTCTGCCCGTCTTACTTTCTCCCTACACTTCCATAACAAAAGTACCATCCCATCCCGTCGCAGGGCTGACTGGCCCCACAGAGTAAGCAACAGGGTCCCGTCGGCCAATCGTCACCGGCGCCAACCAGTTTCGGCTAGGCGCCTGGCCCCTGCATCCGCTGGATCACTGCACCTCTTTGATGGCGGATATAAAAAGATCACCAACACACCACCACGTCCGCATAGCCTCAGTCAGACAGACACCCACAGATCTGACCCGCGTCACGTGTTCAACGACTGTCATTATGCTCGCTCGGCTCCAGGTAGATGCCCGGGATGCCGGCCGGTCTACTCTATCTTTCCGGCTTCAAACACCACGACTCCCCCATTACCTTTAGACAGTAGTGCGGCTCAAGTGGCCAGCAGAAAGTAGTATATCCAAACGAAGCCCCTCCAAGAAGCCCCTCATGCAAACGTCATGGTCATCTCCTTCTCCTTGCCAAAGTCGTCGTCATCCGGGTCATTCCACGGATCGTGTAGCGTCATGTTTGGCGCCGTCTGCGATGACTTCATCGTCGGCCGATCCGGTGTCTCCTTCGGCGGTGGCGGCGGTGGCGGGGACGGCGACGAGACCGCTGCTCGCCGGGGCGTGTCGTCAAACGATGTATCAAACGTCAGGGAAATGTCGTCCGCCTGGTAAGGATCCGGCTCCGTGTAGTACGGCGAAGCTCCACGGTGCCGGCTCGTGTCCAACCTCGACCCCAACCCCGACGCCGGCGGGTCTGACGAGACGCGACGGACGGCATCGGCGCTCCACGACTCGCGCAACGTGTCGCGCGGGTTGCTGCTCGACGACGGTGGTGGCGGCGACCCCAGATCCAGCCGCATGGGTGGCATCGTCGACTTGAGCTCGCGCACCTGCAGCTCACCATCATCTCCGGTGCCGTGACCCTCGCGCCCGGCCTTGGCCAACTCAGCACGAATCGCCTCGATATCGAAGAGCACACCGTGGTTGCGGCCTTCCTCGTCCTCGGTGCGCGAACTTTGTGCCGTCGCTGCCCCCGCCGCCGGTGCGTCCTTGCTCGTGTCGTAAATCTCCCACTCGGCCTTTTCGATCTGCTTCTTCCGCCCAAAGATGGAGAACCGGCTGCTCTTCTTCTTCTTCTTCTCGCCCTCTTTCTCGAGCTCGCGCCGTGCTGCCTCAATCTCGCTGATGAGCTCACGCTGCCGGCCCGAGTGGTCCTCTGGGTCGGGGTCCTCAATCTCCGTAAACTCGTCGCTCTCCACGAGCCAGCCGCATTCGCGCAGCAGCCGCGGCATCATCGTGCGATACTCCATGTGGCCCTTGACCAGCTCCGAGAAGTCCTTGTTCTCCAGCCAGTCAAGCCCCTCGATCGGTGCCAGCCCCGCTACACGCTGGATTCCGCCGCTCGTCAATCGGAACAGATATCCAAGAATCCAGTCGTTCTTGTTGTAGCCATTGACAAATCGGCCTGGCACCACTGTGCGTGCCCTCAGGAACTCGTCCTTCTTGACCACCACTGGCGATCCAAACATGTACACGTTCTGCACCAGACCGTACGCTCCACGCTTGGCAAGCTCCTGGAGGCACGAGAAGATGACGCGCGCTCCGATGGAGAAGCCCACCAGCGTGATCGGGCGCGTGCCCAGGTTGCGGTCGATCAGCGAGTCGGCCAGAATCTTGCCGGCCTGAGACGCGCGCGCCAGCGACACTGCCCACGGGTTGTCGATGAGGTACGACAACTTGGTCAGGATGATGGGCACCTGCAGCGCCGACATGAGCGCCATGAGCACAGTGTTGGCGAGGACCTGCTGGAGGCCGGTGGTGAGGGCCTAGCGCGTTGTTAGCACACATCGGTATCCTTCGACACTGAGCCACTCACCTCTGTGGCCAAAATGTTGATCGTGTCACCCGTGCTGCGCAGCATCTCGGGCTCCCACAGAATCGAGTACAGATCACCCATGATGGGGTCGACGGTGCTGAACGGCAGCCGGACATCGTCGACCTTGCCCGTCATCCACCCCGAGACGCTGACGATGAGGTGCACACGCTTATTGTTGTGCAGAGGCCGGTACTCGAACGTCTTGACGGCGCCCGTCCTGCGGTTAGCGGCACGCACGCCGACAATACCTCCTGAACTGGCTGCCGCCGTTGTCACGATGGCCACGCCGCCCGCACCGCCCAGGAACGCGCTTGTGCCGCCGATGCCAATGCCGGAAAGACCCAGAGCCAGGCCACTGCCGATGACAGGCGCAAGAATGCCTGCCGAGAGTCCAATGACGAGACCGCCGCCGACTGTCGCCAAGCCCATGAGCACGTAACGTCGCTTGAGTGCCCGCTTGCGCCGCGTCTCCATGTGCTCGTCCTCATTCCAGTTCTCCTTCTCCGCCTGCTGCTGCATCTCAAGCGCGTCCGTGACTTTTTTCTCAAACTTGCGAATCTCCAGCCAGTCAATGTCGAGACTCTTGCCTACACGCTCCATGAGTAGCCTAGACCGGGCGTCGTAGGTCGAGTCGGCGATGAGCAGGAGGAACAGATCGCAGAGCACCGTCCAGCGAATGTCGATCTCGAGATTTTCCGTCGTGGGCAGGTCGGACGGCATCTGGACCTCGGGCGCCTTGTCCGTGGCATTCGCCTCGTACGGCGGCGGCGGCTCAGCAACCGACTCCTCGGCGGGTGTATGGGGCGGCGAGGGCGACTTGGGTGATAAGGGGCCTGGGGTGCCGGCGGGAGTACCGGCAGGAGTGCCAGCGGCAGAGGAACCGTCGTCCTTGCTGGCGGCCATGGGGTTCTTGACGCGCGCATTGGCCATGAGCAGCGGCGTCAGATCGGCGGCCACGACGCCGTGGTCGCTCAGCTGCTCGACCATGACCTGCTCAGCGGCGCTGATGTCCATGTGTGCGTACACCCGGATCATCATCTTCTGCCCCCACATCTTGGCGGCCTCGCTGGCCATGGTAACCTCCTTCTTGGCCCCCTTTGTCCTTTCCAGCGCCTCCGTCTCCTGCACGATGTTGGCAATCTCCAACCGCGTGAGGCCGACGTAGGCGACCCTTTGGCCCTCGGTGAGCAGGTCCTTGGTCGCCTGCATCTGCGACACGGCATCGCGCTGCTCTTCTTCGTCCTCGACGACATTTGTGCCTGCGCCACCCTTGAACAGGTACTTTGTGTTGTCGTCCATGCTGGTGGCCGACTCGGCATCGTCGTCCATGATGACGCGCGTGTAGCCCTTGCCGGCGCCGCCGAGGCCGCCATAGCCGTACTCTTCCTCGACCTCTTCCTCGACGGTGCGCTCCTTGGCGACCAGCTTGTTATCGTCGTCGAACATGTCGTAGGGCGCGAACGCGGGCATTTCCTGCCACCCACCGTCGTCATCATCGCGTTTCTCCTCGACCTTGGTAGCCGTCTGCTGATGCGAAAACTCGCCCACGCCTGTGCTGACGTTGCCCTCTTTCCGCGAGTGGCCAGCAAGCTGAGCTTCCACGATGCTGGCGTTGCGGCCATGTTTGGAAGGTGCAGCCCCTGCCGGTTTGTTCGCAGTGTCTTCGAGGGTGGGTGACGACACATCCGACGTAGATTTCGAGTCGGTGCTCTTCTTTGCTGCTTCTGTGGAGATCTCTGCCGGGGCTTGCTTCGTAGGCTCGGGGGCCGTGTCTTTCGCGGCATCGGGGGCAGAAGTATCGGGCTTCGCAGCATCAGGGGCTGGGGTTTCGGGCTTTGCGGCATCGGTTGTTGGAGCATTGGACTTTGCGACGTCTGGCTTTGTAGTTTCGGTCTTCGGGGTCTCAGGCTTCGCAGCATCGGGTTCTGGGGTATCAGGCTTTGAGATCTCTGCCTTCGCAGCATCCTCTGGGAACGAGTCGGTGTGCTTGGGGGTCGTGGCAGCGGTTCCAGGTGGGGGCGTAGAAGGGGCGTCCTTGAAGTCGTCCTCCGAGTCCGATTCGGCCTTTTGGATACTGGAGACCGGCTTCTCGTCTCTTGCCTCGGGTTTCGCGGGCTCCTCGTGTTTGGTCTCAGGTGTTGAAGGCTTCTCGCCGTTGGCTTCGGGTTCAGCGGGCTTCTTCTCGCTTGCCTCCCCCTGCGCCGGGTCGTCCTCGGGCGGCGGGACCCATTTTCGGATAGGCAGACCAAAGTCGTCCACCTCGACCTTGTCCGACGCCATGGAGTGCTGTTGTGGTGCGCGATGCCGGGTGTGAGTTGGTTGCTTTCGGCGATGTGGGTTGTTGTTGTGGTGGCGGGGGTGAAAAGGGGTCGGTCGGGAGGAGCGGATCTGGCGACTGAGGGGTCGATGAGAATGAAGTCGGAGGTTTGCTTCTGGGTAGGTAGGGTGTCGAGGTAGTCAGGAATCAAGGAGTCAGACAAGTAGTCGGTCGCTTGGGAGGTGTGGTTTGGAGGCTCTGACGAGCTGTCGGGAGTCCGAGTCGTGATTGCGAGATAGGCCTGGTGGGTGCTGTCACAAGATGAGCAGCGCGGTGCGACGGAGTGCTGTTGCTGGCCAGTACTTCCGCCCGTTGTTGAAGTTGAATATAATCCAGTGCCAGAATGCAGAGTATTCGAAGAGTGCACTCTTGCGCGGCCTTGTCAACGACTCGAACGGCTTTGTCCGTGCTCAAAGTCGAGAGGGGAGTGAGTGTTTGGGCAGTGGGTGACCTAGCGGGTAGGCTTTGACGGCTGTCTGGAGATGTCAGTGGGCAGACAAAATCAGCGATTTCCCATGACGATCCCTGCGCCGCGCTGCGCTGTACTGTACCACCTGCACCGGCACTAGGCCGGCCCACCTTCCACGCCCTATCCCTGCCGGCCGCGCCTGCCCCCAAGCCACACCGCACCGGCGCGGAAGCTGCCACTGACAACTTGGTGGGTGGGGGAAGGCGCCATCCACCGGCAAAGACGGATGGATGGGTGCAGCGCTGCAGGTACGGGACAGACACTGGGCGGACACGCGATGGGACACTGGACTGGAATGTAGGGCGGGCAACTTTTCGTGTCCGAGGGAGGCGTGGCATGGGCATGGTGGACTCGGATTCGGCGACTTGAGCCGATTGAAGCGGATCTATAATTACACAGGCTTGTTGCCCTACAGAGGATGTCTTTTTTAGCTCGGAGGTAAGACTGCTACTTCAAGAAACGGGAGGCTGTGTTAAGTGGCCGACCAGCAGTGCACCGCCAATCGAATGCAGATACCAAGGAGCAATGGTGGAAAGCTGACGATTGAAGACATCGACATCACTTCAGTCACATCCTCACCATACACCTCAATGCAGTAGCTTGATAAATTCATCCAAATGGTAAGATAAGGTATCTGACGATCTTTTGTGCGCCGCAGGGCCCGCCAGCAAAATGCCTGAACGCCGGTGATGGTGACAGAAACAGCAAGACAGATAAAACAAGACCCTATGCCTCTGCGGCCTCGGCACCATCACCACCCTCGACCGCCTCACCTCCGCCCTCATCACCAGCCTCGCCAGCCTTTCTGGGCTTTCTCTTCCGCTTCTTCTTCGCCGGCGGCTCATCACCACCTGCTCCCTCAACCGGCGCCTTGTCCTCCACCTTGACCTCCCTCCGCACCGGCGCAGTAACAGCAGCAGCACCCTCCTTCTTCGACTTTTGCTTCGCCAGCGGATTCGCCCCCTTGGGTCCATACTTCTTTTTCTTCTTCTTCTCCCCATCTTCCCCTCCTGACTCTGCCTCCTCCTCCTCCGCCGCGCGCTTCCTCTTCGCCCCGCTCCCAGGAGCCGGGCCCATGGCGCCCCGGATACCAGCGCGGTACTTGCTCTTCTCCTCGCGCGCGCGGAACTCGGCGCTCTCGCTGGCCATGGGCTCGAGGATCATGACGCTGCGCTTCAGGTAGATTTGCGGCACGCCAGGGATGGTGCGAAGGGCGCGACGGACGTCGTCGTCTTGGCAGACCACGACGAGTTTGTGCTTGTTGACGCCGGCGGATTTGGGGTCCACGACGGCCTTGAAGCAGTCGTTTGTCGAGAGGGGCTCGGGGAAGTCCTCGGGCAGGTGGCCGCAGCGACGGCGCTCGAGGGTCTTTGCAAAGTCGATGATCTTGTCCATCTCTGGCTCGGCCTTGCGCGCGTACAGCTTGCGGATCTCGCACTGGGTGATCACTGGGGGAAGGAAGTTAGACATGTCTAATATCGCGACTTGCGAGGCAAGGTAACGTACTGGGCTTGATCTTGCCGTGCAGCGTCCGCTCAAGGCCGGCGAGCAGGTCGTATTTGAAGTTGTGGCAGTCGGCCACCATCTCGGCGTCGATGATGCATTGGTACGGCTCGCGGAAGCCCCAGATTTGCGCATACTGGGTCATGAGCTTGCGATACTGCTTGCTGCGTTTGCCGCGCATCGTGGGCGATTGACGGGGGTGTTGACGTGTGGACGTGGGAAGCTGGAGCTGGGGTTTGGAGGTTGCCCGGCATTCAATGTCTGCGACGAACTTTTTCTCGGGGAGCGACCGTGCGATAAGATAAGAATTCGCGACCCCACCTGAATGTCACTGCCGCTCACATGCATCCAACTCGATGAAAGCAATTCTGGCAAGATCTGCGCCAGTATTCTGCATCTAAATAATATGGTATGCATGACATGATTTTCCTCAGTGGAAGGTTTGCCCCAATCTCCAAGTCCTGCTCAAAAAACAAACGCCGGTCCGCTCAATGATGCCCCAAATCATGCTCCGTATTCAAACATCACCCCTCCTGCCACGCCGGATTGTTCGTTACAAGCGCTGCCACAACGCTGATATCATCCGGTTTCCCTGTGCAATGTTAGCAAAAGTCATGGAAACAGGAGTTGGCAAACTCACCACCCTCGCTCGCCAGGCCCTCCTCAATGGCGTGCTCCATGTACGGGCTCTCAGCAAACGGATCCAGCGCGATAGTCTTGGCCGCCGTCATGAGCTCCTCAGCAGCAAACTTCATTCCGCCATGCGCTCCATCAGACCTGTCGCCATCGCCCTTGCCGCCGTCCCCTCTCTCCCACCGCTCCAGACTATGCCGCACGTTTGCGACAATCTCATGTTCCCAGAGATTGTCGATCACGCCGTCCGACATGGCCAGCACGACGTCTCCGACACGCACCTCGACGGCATCGACGACGGCATTTTGAGTAGGCGTGTCTGGGCTGTTGGTGCCCAGTTGCCGCGGGCAATCGAACCAGTGCCATTGCTCCGTCGTTTTGTAGACCACCGTGGCGTCCTTGGGCCGCAGCACCATGACTTGGCAGTCCCCTAGGTTGGTCACATAGACGAGCGGTACTGTTTCGCCGCCCGGCTTGGTGCGATAATGAATCTGTGCGCCGCTTGCCGTCGTCGTGCCCTGCCAGTTGATCGGCTCCGATGTTGCGTGTAGCGTGCTTTCGTACGCCTCTTGGAGGTACGCCACTGGATCGGGCGTGTATGGCTCGTTATCAGGCCGTGGTTTCACTGCGTCTTCTTGCAAGGCGACGGCCCAGAAGTGTAGGATGAGCCGGGACCAGAGGCTGAAATTGTCAGTCAATAGATACAAAACCAATACCCAGAATGCATACCCTGCATGTCCTCGTGGACGTGTCGACCACGCGCCAACTCCATCGTTGACACAGATAAAGTAGTCGCTCGCAAACACGGCATCATCGCCGTTGGTGTAGCCCAGGATAATCTCCCCATTAACCCTAGCACGACGGGCCCTGCTCCGGTTATGCGTACTCAACGGGTCAGAGAATGAACCCGAAGGCGGCGAGAGAAACGGCGGTGGAAACGGACGCGGGGCCCTCTTTGCGTACTTGGCCAGGCCGGCGTCAAACCGGAAAGGTAGCACGGGAAAGCCATGCCCCTGCGACACGGCGAGGGGCCCCTCGGCGGGCATGGGGGCACCGCCGTCGTCGGTGGCGGCCGAGAAGAGGGCATGGCGGGCAGGGGCCGGTGTGTAGGACAGGAGAGGCCGGCCGGCACGGGCCGGGAACGGGGTGATGGCGGGCGGGCGGCCGGGGAATCTCCTCATCATCTACTCGTATCTCACCCGCAGCGGTGGGCCGGGCCGGGCCTGGGGCGATGCTGCGATCGCAACAGTCCCGGATCGCGGGGCCTGCTGTCGATGCAATGTGCGTCGCGTCTGCGACGTGCTGCGCGGCGGGGGGCGCGGTGCATCAAGCTAGGTGGTGAGGTGAGGCGGTGGTGGTGAGATGGGTGAGGTGAGGTCAAGGCGAGGGGCTGTTGGAGTCTGGATTGGCTGGCTGGGAAACACGTGACCTGGGCATTCCGAGTCCGGAGCCGGCGAGCGGTCCAATGCCCGTAGAAAGTCAATTCGACTGAACAGCCATGAACGAAAAATATCGGCTAAATTGAACTTCCTACGCCTCATAGAACCCAGCACAGCTCCTGGAGATCTGAATGGCATCACCTCGATAAGGTATTGAAGGCAGAATGCAACAGACCAACAGCCGACATCAGGCCCGAGAACCCGAGCACTTTCGGGCATTACGCAGATGCCAGATGCCAATGCAGCTTTCCGCATCGTCGATCTGCTTCAGGCCGATGGATCAGGTCTAGGGGATCGTCAATGCCGCAGTCGCCAACGCGGCTTTCCCCAGCTGTGACCAGGCCAAGCCCAATATACCTGCAGCAGCGCCCTTATTGACCAACTTGGCCGGAACAAATAAACACCTGGCGCGGGGTGTGCGCCGCGACACCGGACAGCCGGTGACGTCAAGACGGGCTACCCTACCCCGTGCTGACGTGACATTCATTGGCGTGCTGGCGCCGGGCTTCCAGAACGGCTGGGATGACACGACGTCCGCTGTCGCCGAGGCCGAGCGATCAAGTCACTGCGGGCTTCTAGCCTGAGACTTGCGTCGGCGCCGGTGGTCTGGGACCGGAGGAAGTCGTCCCAGAGGCGGCTCAAAATGTCATCCGCGCGGCCATGGCACGTCGGCCACGGCGGCTGGACGGATCACCATTCTTCCCCTCTACGGGATGTCGAAGTCATGGGGTCGAGAGACGTACGGGCAATCGACCGGCCCAGGCCGTCGGCAGGATCTTTGGGGGCCCTGTTCCCCCGCCTGTCAACGACCTTCTGTTTCCGACCAGATACCCTGCGCCCCGAGACTCCGGGCCTGCCGCCTAGCGGACACATGGTTCGTTGCGGTGGCCGCTGCTCTGGCGCCATTCGTCCAATTGTCCCCCGCCGCGCAAATTACGACCGCGGTTGGGATGCGCCGCGCCGTTATCGTGAGTGATGGCGTCTAGAGGCCTGCGTTGTTTTGATGCTCCGCCAACAGGCCGCTTCTATTGGCGCTATCGAATCCCGGGCAAAGGGTCCTCGGGGTGGGGCGTCCCCAGCCGGCCAGGGGTCTTGCAGGGGCGTACACGATACGGCAGTAATTGTTTGCTGAGACCAGGAGCCAGGTTTAGCTAGGCACCAGCGTTGTGGCTCTTGGACGTTGAGCTTGACCGGACCCGGCGGAGATTATATACGAGAAAGACAGAGGCCCATGTTCCACGTTGTTGCCGGCCCGCTCTCGGTCTCGTTCAGGAAGGCTGAGATGACGGATTCAAAGAAGGAGGCTAGGAGATGTGCCTGTTTCTGCAATGCGCGCAGATGGCGACATTGGATAATGTGCGCGGATTGTCCCCCGCGGGGTGTGCTGCCGCGTGCTGCAGATGAATGGATGCAAACGGGGGTCACTGGCCACGCGGTGGGTGACCAGTTACGACTCGTATTCGCGGTGGAAGTCCACAGCACATGGCCATCCGTTCCCTTGCTCTGGTTGCCGGGTGCCTGCCCCAGAATGGCTGACTGTTGTATGTCGCATGCAGCCGCGCATTCTCACCGGAGAGGCTGTGCATCGGGCGAGGGGGGCGTCTCCGGCCAACTTCCAGGTGGTGACAAGAACTTTTTTTCCGGAGCTGCGACCAGGCGCATGCCAGCCAGCAAGACTATGCCGTCTGGTCGTCTGGTCGTCTCGTGTCGTGTCTTGGATCCGGGGAACGAACGGCGACTGGCATGCGCTGACCGGCCGCTCCTGGTCTCAGGTTTCTGATACCGGTGCCAGTGCCAATGCCACGGGGCTGTCTTACAGACTCTCGTGGTGCGCTGATGGCCAACCAGTTCTACCAAGCACCGCAGCGCTGTGGCCACTGCTGGTCTGGCTGTGGTAAGCACAGGCGGCACCAACATCGGTGCGTGGCGGATGCGGGCCACGGACCTTTGACGTTTCGTCCGCCAAGGCCCGGTAGCAAGCTGGTGGTCTTTGGGGAATGAGTGTCTCAGCGCTGCGCAGACGTCATGTCATGCGGCATCGGTAGGGTTTTGTCGCCGGGCTTTTTCGATGATCAGACGCGGGACGGGAGGCGTTACGTCGGGCGTGGCTCCAGGGGGATGCTGGTTTCTGTTTTCTTGCTTAGACACGGACAGGTGGTGGGAGATGGGACGGAATAGGAGAGGCAGTGGCACATGGCACCGGGGCCGATGCGACGAGATCCATGGATTGCCGGGATGAATGATGATGCTTGAACTTGAGCTTGAAACCGGGGGACTCGATGCTTGGAACTGCTGACTCGTAGCGGGAGCAGTGGAAGTAGGGAAGGTGCTCCCATCGCACCTTCCTGGCTTCACCATGTACCGTGTACTTCGTACCTCAAATGTGAAGGGGGGAAGGAGCACCCGGAACCATCGACATGTTGGACAAGTGCGAGAGCCAAGCCCAAGTGCAAAAGCCAAGAAGGCCGACTCATGCAGCGGGAAACTTGACATCGTCATCATTCTTTGCCATGCTTATTCACACGCCCAAACCACGACGGAAGCGACCAGCTAGCAGCTCCATACCATGCTAGCTAGCATGGCACGAGAGGTTCGGTCCGGTACTGTTCATATCCATCAAAGTACCTACCCAGGACAGACTGCACAGCCCTGAGCCAAGAGGAGGCCATCCATCGCGGGGCAAGACGACCAACCTCTTGGATTTCGAAAAAGTTCCCCGCGATGTCTCCGCCCAGGACAGGCCAGACCAGCAGGTGAGGTCGACTGGACGCAGCACTACTGCAGGTGGGACACCTTGCTGTCTGCTCCTTCGGTCTTCGGCGGGCGAGTGGGACGCCACAGGCAGATCAGATCGCAGGGGAGATCCGGAACATCCCCAGGTCGGTTCAGCAGATCATCGCACAAGGGGAGGACATCAGCATCAGCATGCCCGGGCATCAGCATCAGCATCTCGATTACCGGTACCAAAGCTACCCAGCTTCCCAAGCTCAAAGGATCTTCCCCCGCACTACTGCCAAATCTCCATTCGGACAACGCTGGTGTCTGCTGTCGCAATCCCCATACGTATGCCCGCCCGATAAGCCACCACGGCCGGCGACGGGAAGACCAGGGCCCCGACCTAGACTCTCATCAGATGGTGTGGTTCATTGTCCCCAAAAAGGACAACTCGCTAATGTAGCATGTACCAGGTACCGCAGACGTTCACCCTCACCGTTACCAAACCCCAGCCCCCCGGGCGACTCGCCCAGGCCCGCCCAGCTTTGCAAGCGGAGGACACACACCACCCAAAGAACGTGCTGCAACGACGAGACGAGACGAGACTTTTGCGACTCGACTGGTATTCCACGGCGCTTCCCTGTCATCCGTACCTAGCTCTTTTCGTCGGCCACCCCTGTCTGCGTCCGCTGCAGAGGGAGGGCTCGGCCTGACCTACCACCTCGTGTCCGCGAACTGGGCCTTGCTCGCTGCTCGTGCTCTACTCGTTTTCCTGGGTCCGGCCTTGCCGCCCGCCCGTCGCCCGCCGCTTCT
>JACAFV010000217.1:0-32733 GCA_014635975.1 Plectosphaerella sp. P0831 | reverse complement strand
GGGGGGGGGCGAACACCGCTGCAGTAGCAGAAGGGGAGGGGAGGTCTCAGGCCGACTGCAGTTGACTGACAGAAATCGTCCTATGTCTCGCCTGACGTCGGTAGCGCTTGCGGTCTCTCGGACCGTCGGGGGGGATGGGGAGTGTAAGATTGGACGATTTTCTGGAACACCCAGAGACAGACACACACTGAGAGAGAGAGAGAGAGAAGTCCTGTGGGCTGGGTGTAGGTGGTGCTGGTGCTGCTGGGTACATGTCTCTCCATTGCTTGTCCGCTGGGCCTCGCCCGCACACCCCGCGAGGGCCGAGACCGGTTGTCTCTTATTTTGCTGTGTCTCTGCTCAGCAGGCCGGGTTGCGGTTCTTGGCACCTCCGCACTTGGTCGTCTTTCCTCTCTCCCCTTCCCGACCCGGAGAGCTGGGACGGACATTGGTGCTTGGTCGCAGTAAGCAAGAAGAGAGGGTAGGCGAGTAGGGCCCGTCATCTCTGAGACTTTCGGTCTTCGGCCCACTGGGACATTGTAAAGGGTAGTCGAGAGACAGACGGGTCAAGTCAGGCTGGCCGCTGCATCGCTTAGCCGCGTCTCTGGTGTCAGCCACCGCCCCGTCATCTGCCCCTCCCACTTTCTCTCCTCGACTCTGCCCAGTACCTTTCACCACACACACACAGACTCTCTTGTTGTCTTTGCTGCCGCGCCGCCCCAGTGTCCACTGCCCACCCACTTCCCGCCGCCGCTGCCCAGGACAGCCGCCGTCCCGAGCAGTGGGTTTGTGTCTTAGCCCGGTGTCCGCGGTCGACGGCCCCCTTGGGTCCTTGGGTTCCCCCCCTGGTCCCCCTCCTTGGGCTCGATAGGTCAAAGAGCGGGCTCGCTTCTGCGACAAGACGTCGTTGTCTCTCCTTTCTCGCGGGACTACCAACCCAGCTGACCGGACGCGAGGGCCAGCGGGGAGGGGCACTACAACGAGGGTTCGGAGGAATCGGGGCAGAGATGAACAGGGGGGGAGGGGGTGGTTGAAAGGGTCTTGTTCTGGATCAGCATGGCTGGACGGTGTACTGACGAAGAAAGGTTGTCTCGAATGGTACATGCACACCCAATCTGACGAACCTACTTAGACGTGCCTCCCCCCCCCTTTGGCCTGCCCTACCTGTCCCACTCGTTCTCTTGAGCCTCGTCTTTTCTTTCTTCTTCCTTCTTCTTCAAAGTTTTCTGCTTCTCCTCACATTCCTAGCTACCTACTCTCAAGGTACCCCGCACACATACATTCCCATCTGCAGGAACCACTTCAGCTCCCCCTACAAGCGAACAAACACACGACGCCACGGGCTTGTGCTCCCCTGCCGAGTCGGGACACTACATACAACCATTGAATAATTTCGGGATCACACGCACCTATATTTCCACTTACTCTCAAGCACGGGAAACATATAGAATAGACACGAAAGAAAACGAAACGGACACCCACGCCTAGAGAAAGAAGCTGCAGGAGGAAACGAGAGACGAAACAAGCACATCCATTCACCCACGACTTGCGGTTCCATCACCCGAGACTCATCGCCGACTCACAACCCGAGGAGCAAACACCAGCCGGCAGTCAGGCAGACATCCCTGGGCCCTTTACAGTCCCCGTCCCGGGCCTGCAGGACGCTGCCGATGAACGAGACACCAGATCAACACCACACCACCAAAGGCACACATCACCACCATTCAGGACTTCCCCCCAAAATGTCCACCTCTCGCCAAAACCACCGCGGCCGCAGCCCAGCCCGTCGCGGCTCCCAAATCCTCCACAAGACAACTACAGGCGGCATCGCCGCCCGCCGCAGCGCAAAGTCGCCCGCCTTTCGCGAAAAGCTGCGCCAAATGACCCTCCCCCTCGCCCCCCTCGTCCAAATGACAACCGGCGCCGTCCACCCGCACTTTCCCACCACCCTCCTCAAGTTCTGGCTCCTCACAGAGCCCCAGCTCGACGACCTCGCACTCTTCTACCACCAGCGCACCCCCGGCCCCTGGACGAGCCAGTATCCCTGTCCCATTACCTGGCCTGCTGGTCTCAAGGTTGAGGAGAAGCGTCGCAAGATGGGAAAGTTTATTGGTCTGAGGTGAGCTTTTCTTTCTTTCTGTTTGATTTTGAGGCACTGCTAACAAACTCCCAGAGGATGCATTACTCCTACTGTCACCTGCCCGCCCCCGGAGCCTGCGTGGAAGGCTTCCGACCTCCCCAGCCCTGCGCGCCGCTGGCTCATGAGCGAGGCGGAGATTGTTGATGATGCGCAGCAGGCTCGCTTCAAGGAGGATGTCGACGAGGCCCTGCGCAACAAGATCAACTGGAGCCGGTGAGCTCATAAACACACGACACGGACGACGACGGAATGGAGGGGCACGGAACGGCACATAGTATACTCGTGGCATCATCGCATGGCGTCGCAAAGGCATCGCACCGCACCCCAATCGGGGCGGGCGCCGGAACAGGGTTGATTTAAGTTCCGTTCAGCAAGGCGTTGTTGGAGGTCCGGGGTTGTTTACATCTCTCTCTCGCTCATCTCATTTGTCTTTTCCTTACCTAGGTACTAGGTTTTCTTCTTCTTCATCTTCTCTGCATAGCACGCTGGGCGTACGGGGGGCCGGCCATCTACGGATGGTATTGGCATTGCACAGAGGGAGTAGGTCTTAGGCCGTTGGTCAACGACAGCGCCAGACGCTTAGGCGCCGTGGTGAGCAGAATAGAGTCGCAATGGATTTCCCTTGCCTTGCTTTCACACCGCCATCGCATTGCTGCGTCTAAAAATCCTTGCCTCAAAGTGAGCCCTCCCCCAAACGCCGGACCCGTGAATAATGCCCTTCTCGCCATCTTGGGACGAGCAAAGCCTGGCTGATGCGTCCCCTCAGGCTCCGAAGAGTCGTACAATGCGCGCCTCTTCTGTACTCGCTGTGTTGCGAGCCTCCATTTCTCGCTGTATCCTGCCCTAGATAGACTCAGCCCAGTCAGGCCTTGGTCTTCGTCGACCTCTGACGTCGCGCCTTTCTTCCTCTTGCTGCCTTCTAAGCCTTGCCCACGACAACAGTGTCGCCGTCGACGCTCGAGGGGTTGGTCGAGGTCTTCTCGTCGTCAAGCTCCTTCACCAGCTCCGACTGGATCGTGGCCCGGCGCTTCTCCCACCACGCCTTCTCCGCGTCCGTCGTCTCCTGGATATCCTCAAGGCGCTTGCGCACCACAGAGTTGGCGGCAATCTCGTTGGCGGACTGGAAGATGATCTGGCCCCAGTTTGGTGCCAGCGCGTTTGCCTGGGTCGGTCGAGTTAGCAAAATGCAGACCACTCGCAGTGGATCGTGAACTCACCTCCATGACGACATCCCTCAGCTCCTCCTCCATCTCCTTCTCGGCGCGCTGGAACCGCTGCCACAGGTCGTCGCCCACACTTCCCTTCTGAAGCAGCGAGCTACACGCCTGCTTAGCTGTCCTGATCTGCACCAGCCGGTGGATGTCCTCGACGGCCCGCCTCAGGAGTGCCGCGCGAATCACGCTCTCGGGGATCTTGGGCGCCTTCTCGCTGCCCTCCTCGGGCTCCATGTGCAGCAGCGACAGGTACACATTGCGCTGGAGGTGCGGGCCGAACCACGGGGCCAGGTTGGCGCTTTGAGCTGGAGGGGAAGCAGTTAGCTAGGGTCGAGGGCCAAGGCCAAGGGCAGAGGTGAAGGGTACGTACCAGCCTTCCTCTTCCTGTAAATGTTGGAGAAAGTGTAGAGCGAGCCGACGAGGACGAGAACGTATGCGAAGGGGAGAATGAGACTCTTCCAGTCGACTTCGGGGATGCCAAAGCTGACCATGGTTGCGACGGCGGTGATGACTCTGCAATTACCAAAGGAAGTTTGTAAAAGGCAATATTCTGAAGAGAATGGTCGGTCGAGGGTGTTCCGAAGAGGAGTTGTGGGTTGGAAGGAGCGTAACGAGTGGGCAGTGTGTGACCGTGGGCCGTGGATGCTCTCGAGATGCCAGTCAGTGTCCTAGTCGCCAGATCGCCGGAATAAAAGATGCCAGCATGCGCATTGGCCGAGTCAAAAAGAGCACCACCAGGCGCCGGGGCGCGGAACCAAAAAGACAAGGGTGTACGCACGGGCCACATACACCCCCCAAGGCTTCTACCGCGGGGTGCTCTGCTTAAGTAATCTTGCCTGCGCTAGTAAGGCAATGACGCCAGGCCTTTCAGGGCCAACGCGCGGTGACGTCCAGCTCCTTCTGCCTTCTGTAAGCTGTCTCCAGCACCCGACCCTCAGTCGCCTTCGGTTGACTAACGGCAACCTCCAGGAAGGAACTAGCAGCAGCAGCTCCAAGGTTTACTCGAGCTTCCACCTCCCGCTCCTTCCCTCCACCATTCTCACCTCCCTGTCAAACCACCAAATCCCAATCGCTTTCACCTCTTTGACCTCTTTTACTATACAAACTCGTCATTATCCCGGCACCAGAGCCCCTCTACATCTAGATACCCAGGGCGTCCCAGCACGACCCGTCCTCACATCAAACACTTCCACAGCCGCCACCCGCAACCAGCTTCCACCATGTTGCTGAGAGTTCGTGGCCCAGACGGTATGGTCCGTCTGGAGCTGGGTCAGGAAGACACATTTGGCGACCTCGGCCAACTAGTACGCCTGCTCCCAGCTAACCGAACCACCACAACTTACTGACTGAATGCTCGCAGCTCCTCCCCAAGCTTCCCGAAGGCGTCGATCCCTCCTCCATCACCCTCTCCAACGCACCCACCGGCGGCGACGCCAAGTACATCAAGGACATCGCCTCCTTCCAAGTTAGCCAGATCGGCCTTAAGCACGGCGACCTCATCTTCATCGCCTACAAGAAGCAGGACGCCCTCTCCAACGGAGCTGCCGGCGTTACTGCAACACCCACACAACCGTCTCTCTCCTCGGCGAATCGTCTCAACGGCAAGCCCATCCTCCCCGCCGAGGATCTCCCCATCGACCCTCGCCCGACATCCCCCACCGCCGAGCGGATCAGCAAGCCATGGGAGGTCGTCAGACAGTCCGCCCTGGACGACAGGCTCGACAAGCAGTCTGGCAAGATTCCGAGACAAAAGGACCGCATGTGCAAGCACGGAGACAAGGGCATGTGCGACTTTTGCACCCCGCTGGACCCCTTCAACGCAAAGTACCTCGAGGAGAAGAAGATCAAATACCTGTCGGTCCATTCATACCTCCGCAAGATCAACTCGGCAACCAACAAGCCTGAGCTCGGAAGCTCCTTCATCCCGCCCCTCGTTGAGCCTTACTTCCGCGTGAAGCGCGACTGTCCCTCGGGGCACCCTCAGTGGCCTGAGGGCATCTGCAGCAAATGCCAGCCGAGTGCCATCACCCTGCAGCCCCAGTCTTTCCGCACCGTCGACCACGTCGAGTTCTCCTCGCCAGCAATCATCGATACATTCATCGACGCGTGGCGTAAGACGGGCTCTCAGCGCCTAGGCTACCTGTACGGCCGCTATATCGAGTACGATGTTGTCCCCTTGGGCGTCAAGGCTGTTGTTGAAGCCATCTACGAGGTGCCCCAGGTCGACGAGGTCGACGGCATCTCCCTCAACCCCTGGGAGAATCAGAAGGACGTTGACCATGTCGCCCGTCTGTGCGGCCTGGAGCAGGTCGGCGTCATCTGGACGGATCTACTCGACGCCGGCAACAACGACGGCACCGTCGTCTGCAAGCGACACGCCGACTCTTACTTCCTCTCCTCCCAGGAGATCTGCTTCTCCGCCCGCCTCCAAGCACAGCACCCCAAGGCCACAAAGTGGAGCGACACGGGGCGCTTCGGCTCAAACTTCACCACCTGCATCATCTCTGGCAACGAAACGGGCGAAATCTCGATATCAGCATACCAAATGTCCAACGAGGCCGTCGAGATGGTCCGCGCCAACCTCGTTGAGCCCTGCGCCGACCCGGGTCTGATGCTCGTCCGCGAGGAAGAGGAGGACGACGGCTCCGTCAGCCGCACCCGCTACGTTCCCGAGGTCTTCTACAGACGCATCAACGAGTACGGTGCCAATGTCCAGGAGAACGCGAAGCCTTCATTCCCATCAGAGTACCTCTTCGTCACACTAACCCACGGCTTCCCTGCCGACCCCAAGCCCACATTCACACAGAACGGATTCCCCATTGAGAACCGCGAGTATATTGGCGAGGCACCGGACCATGCAGCCGCCGCCAAGCTGCTCGGCGTCCAAGGAGGCAAGCGTCCCGCCGAGGGCGGCTTTGAAATGTCAAACTTCCACCTCCTCAACTTCGTCCACAACATGGGAGTCCTCTCGAAGGTAAGGCTGCTGATGTGTGACAAACCTTCTCCCTGCAAAATACTGACGCCGTCACAGGATGAGGAGGCCCTCCTTTGCCGGGTCGCCTCGCAGCACGACCTCGCCGACTCGTACCAGCTCCGCTCGACGGACGGCTGGCAGACCCTGCTGGCCATTCTGCAATCGACTGGTGAGCCCATCCCCATGCACGGCGGTGGTGGCGGCGGCGGTGGCAGGAAACGTCCTTGGCAACCCGAAGACGGCTCTGATGCTGCCCGGTCTGCCAACCACACGCCATCAGGCGGCACAACCCCCGTGCAACGCGCTGGAGACTCGCAAGAGCCACTCGCTAAAAAGTTTGCTGCCTTCAGGCTGAACCGCGACCAACCCACCTAACCGTCACGAGTTTGACGGTGAGGAGAGACTGGTATCCGACATTTGGGACGGTTATGGGCGACGAGGGAGTCTTTGGCATTGCATTTCACGGCCAGGTATGGGCCACCGGACGGCAAACTGGGTGTTTACGGTTCTGGCATTTACACAAGGGGGTGGCGGCAAGATGTGCTTGGTAGAGGTACCTAGGTCAAAGTTGGAGGTCAGAGCAGCCTCTGAGTTGTACGCTGCAGAGTCTGAGGTGTCAAGGTCTGGGTGATGTGTGAAGGTTGTTGACATGTAAAGCAACCAGAATAGAAAAGCGGATGATCAAGTACCCCTAAGCATCACCGTCACACATGAAGCTCTAGCAACGGGCAAGCGTTTCCAACTACCACACTACTCTACGGCGGGCGCCATTCTTCTTAAGAGGCCCCGAACATCTAGCCCGGCTTCTATCAAGTCGCCGGGCACCCACCGCCTTCCGAAGAGCAACCGAGGTAAAACGACAGACACATGGCAGATGAAAAGAAAAAAAGGAGGCGGAGCAACAAGAGTCCGGAAAAAATAGAAAAACCAGATAAATTCGAGTACCTTGTCCCAACTCGTCCATTTTCAACGCCGATTTAGGGGGTAGAGGGAGGGGGGAATCGTGGGGGGAAGAGGTAGATGGTGTTTGTGGTTAAGGGGGTTATTTACAGAGGCTTGCCGCCGATGAAGTCGGACCAGCGGCGGACCTCGGAGGGGATACCCTCGGGGCGGGGGAGCTTCTCGCTCATGCACTGGGCGAAGAGCATGGCGGTCTGGGATGGAGTTAGCAATGTATAATCTAGGGTAAGGGGGGGGGGGAACTGACCTGGGGCTCCATGAACAGGGGAACGCCAAAGTCGACGGCGTTCCTGCGCATGACGTAGTCGACGTCCATGACGGTCTTGCCGCGGGCCTTGGCCAGGTTGAAGACGCCGCGAATGTCGTACTTTTGGAAGACCTCGCGGAGGGCGCGCTTGTCCTCCTTGGGGAACTCGATGACCTCGACGGAGACGCTTGCCTTGGTGTTGGCCTCGATGAAGGCCTTGACCCCCTCGTCGGCGGCGTAGAGCTTGTAGCCGAGGGGGGCGAGGTAGTCGACGACGGTGGTGAGCCAGTTCTTGCTGAGCTCGCCGCCGAAGAGGAGACCCTCGCCGGGCTCGGGCATGCGGAAGTTCATGGTGGACTGCAGGGAGGACCAGTAGGCTTCGACGAGGTTCTTGCCGAAGCAGGCGATCTCTCCGGTCGAGGCCATCTCGACGCCGAGGAAGGGGTCGGCGCCGGCGAGACGGGTCCAGGAGAACTGGGGGACCTTGGTGGCGACGTAGTTGCGCTCGATGGCCATGGGGTCCTGGGGAGCGGGGACCTGCTGCTGGGCGAGGGCCTTGGCGGCAATGTCGATGAAGTTGACGCCGAGGACCTTGGAGACGAAGGGGAACGAGCGGGAGGCGCGGAGGTTGCACTCGATGACCTTGAGAGCGGGCTCGCCGCCCTCGGGGTTGGCGGCCTTGATGATCTGCATATTGAAGGGGCCGGTGATCTTCCAGGCCTTGGCGACCTTGACGGCGATCTCCTTGACGCGGTCCATGGTGGTCTGGTCGAGGTTGACGGGGGGCAGGACGAGGGTGGCGTCACCGGAGTGGACACCGGCCTGCTCGACGTGCTCGCTGACGGCGTGGACGAGGAGCTCGCCCTGGGAAGCGACACCGTCGACGTCGATCTCCTCGGCGCCCTCGATGAACTTGGTGATGACGACGGGGTGGTCGGGGGAGACGTTGCTGGCGGCCTCGAGCTTCTCCTTGAGGTCCTCCTGGCTGCGGATGACGGTCATGGCGGCGCCGGAGAGGACGTAGCTGGGACGGACAAGGACGGGGTAGCCGACCTCGTCGGCGAAGCGCTCGGCGTCCTGGACGGAGGTGAGCTCCTTCCAGGCGGGCTGGTCGACGCCGATGCTGTCGAGGATCTCGGAGAACTTCTGACGGTCCTCGGCGCGGTCAATGTCGACGGGGTCGGTTCCGAGGACGTTGGCGTTGCCGGCCTCCTGCAGGCGGAGGGCGATGTTCTGAGGCAGCTGGCCACCGACGGAGACGACGACGCCCGAAGCGGCCTCGAGCTCGTAAATGTCCATGACGCGCTCGTAGCTGAGCTCGTCGAAGTACAGCCTGTCGGCGCTGTCGAAATCGGTGGACATGGTCTCGGGGTTGATCTATTTGGCGTTAGTCGAGTCTTTAGGGGCTCTCTCACTGTCGGGTAGTTTTTAACTCACGTTGATCATGATGGTCTTGTTGCCCATGTCGCGGAGAGCCTGGGTGGTGCCAACGGCGCACCAATCGAACTCGACGGACGAGCCGATGCGGTAGACACCGCTGCCGAGGATGATAGTGCCGTTGTCTTCAAAGGTGACGTCGTGAGTTGAGGCGTTGTAAGTGGTGTACAGGTAGTTGGTCTCGGCGGGGAACTCGGCGGCGAGGGTATCGATCCTCTTGACCCAGGGGCGGATACCGAAGCCGGTACGGACCTTGCGGACGGCGTCCTCGTTGCTACCAACGGCGATGGCGATCTGCTTGTCGGAGAAGCCCATCTTCTTGGCCTTGAGAAGTAGGTCCTTCTTGAGCTCCTCGAGGCTGCCGACCTCCTGCAGCTCGCGGGTGCAGTTGACGAGGTTCTCGAGCTTGTAGAGGAACCACTTGTCGATCTTGGTCAGCTCGTGGACCTTGTCGACCGAGTAGTTCTCGTGGAGCATGGCCTGGCCGACGGCCAGCCAGCGGCGGTCGGTGGGGTTCTGGAGCTCAAAGTCGAGGTCGTCGAACTTTGCGCCCTGGAAGCCCACAAAGTTGGGGTCGACCTGGCGAATGGCCTTTTGGAAGGACTCCTCAAAGGTACGGCCGATGGCCATGACCTCACCGACCGACTTCATGGCGCTGCCAATGTCGCGCTTGACGTGCTGGAACTTTGCCAGATCCCAACGGGGCATCTTGGTGACGATGTAGTCGAGCGAAGGCTCAAAGTTGGCCGTCGTCGTCTTGGTCACGGCGTTGGGGAGCTCGGGCAGGCTGTGGCCGAGACCAATCTTGGCGGCGGTGTACGCCAGAGGGTAGCCGGTGGCCTTGGAGGCCAGGGCCGACGAACGCGAGAGACGGGCGTTGACCTCGATGACGCGGTAGTCGAGACCATCGGGCTGCAGGGCGTACTGGACGTTGCACTCGCCGACGACACCGAGGTGGCGGACGATCTTGATGGCGGCGGAACGGAGCATGTGGTACTCCTCGTCGCTCAGGGTCTGGCTGGGCGCGACGACGATAGAGTCACCGGTGTGGATGCCCAGGGGGTCGAAGTTCTCCATGTTGCACACGGTGATGCAGTTGTCGTTGGCGTCGCGGACAACCTCGTACTCAAGCTCCTTCCAGCCCTTGAGCGACTTCTCGACCAGGATCTGAGGGGAGAGAGTGAGGGAGCGAGCGGCCATATTGCGGAGCTCCTCCTCGTTGTTGGCGAAACCGGAACCCAGGCCACCGAGGGCGTAGGCGGCACGGACAATAATAGGGTATCCGACCTTGACGGCGGCCTCGAGGGCCTCGTCAACGGTGCCGACGGCAATGGACTTTGCGATGGGGATGTCGATCTCGTCCAGGGCACGGGCGAAGAGGTCACGGTCCTCGGAGGTCTCGAGGGTCTTGACGCTGGTTCCCAGAACCTTGACGCCGTACTTCTCAAAGAGACCCAGGCGCTGCATCTGCACGCCCAGGTTCAGGGCGGTCTGTCCACCGAAGGACAGGAAGATGCCGTCGGGCTTCTCCTTCTCGATGACATAGCTGACGTATTCGGGGGTGACGGGCAGGTAGTAGACCTCGTCGGCGAGCGAGTGGTTCGTCTGGATAGTGGCGATGTTGGGGTTGATAAGGACCGAGGCGACGCCAGCCTCCTTCAGGGCCTTGAGGGCTTGCGAGCCTGGGAGGGGGAGTCGAGTTAGCTTGGTGTTCATGTGATTTCCTTCCTGTTGATGCGCCCAAGGTGACTCATGGTCGAGTCTTTCACGGTCGAGTCTTGGGAGGAGGCCGGATGGCGCGCGCGCGAAACTCACCCGAGTAGTCAAACTCTCCGGCCTGACCGATGGCGAGACCACCACTACCGATGACCAGCACCTTCTTAACGTCAACACCCACGGAGGGCTTGACGGCGCCGCTCTCGAGGTAGGCCTTGGGGTTGGGGGCCTGTTGCGTGACGCTGGCGCAGGCCGACGACGACTGGAAGAAGCGCTTCTGGGTGAGCCTGGCCTGATTCCGCTGGAACTGAGCAGCAGACAGTGTGTTGGAAGCGGTCAGGGCGAAGTGCCTGGCCGGCAGCACAGTCGGGACCCGTCGACCATGTCGGAGCATGGCCGGAGCTCGGCCTGCCAGCTTGTGGGACATGGCCGCCGACGGCATCGTTCAGAGACCAGACAGGGTACGTGAAAGCTCCAATTGGGAAAGAGGGAAGAAGAGCTGTTCGCGCGGCCGAGGGCCTATTGAGAGAGATGCTGCGGAGGGTTGGTGGAGAGGGAGGGAGAGGAGGAAGGTTTTCGGTGGGAAAGGTTGCGCACGGCGGGACGATTTCAAGTTGGCATCCAGAAAGTTTATGACTCCCCTCGGAAAGACTGAGTGGAGGATCGGGGGTTCGGGGGGTGGGTGGGCACGGTGACGGACAGCGCACGCACCGCACTACCACTTCAGTCACAGTTCAGCTATCCTATGCTGTGCTCTCTGTCCCAGGGACGAAACGGTGCTGTCTCACCAAAAAACCACCCATTTGGCGTCCGGTCTACGGTGAGCAACACCTCGATAAGATAAGGAAATTTTTCTCCCGGCGCCCCAGGTGCCATCCCAGTGGTCAATGGCAAGTTTGTGCCGTCATGTGAGTGGCCGGCGTCGGCGACGGGCCCAATCGCAGACGTCCAATTCGCTGAACGCTTTAGGGGACCGCCGCTATCGCAGTGGACCACCCTCGACACCGCCTTGAAGCCGGGCCTGCCAGCTAACCGTAAACGTACAGGCTGCTTTCCAGGGCCCCGAGTCCGACAACTTGGCGATCAGGATGGGGGGGACCTTTTGGGGGGGCAGGGCCTGCGCGGAGTCACGGCCATTGCTGAAATTTGCGACAGGGTTGCGTGCATCATGTTCCTGGTGGTGAATCGTGCCATGTCGAGCCATCCACTGGGGACGACCTTTCTGGTGATGGAGGCCATTGAACAATGCAGTTCCCTGCGAAAAGGTACACTGCACGGCACGGCACTGTACGTCAGGCAGGGTCAGGTACGAGTACGACTACCGTACCCCGCCATCCGATCCCAAGGCAAGCTGAGCTGAGCTCCGAATTGAAGGGGTGCAGCCACCTGCCCGTTCTGCCGTTATGAGATCGATCGCCCTCCATCATCTCGCGGAGCGGCCCCCCCAGAAGGGTCGAACTCACAGAGTGGGCCATCGGCCTCCCTTCCCGATCCGACTCTCCGTTCCTCCATCTGCCGAGCAACCCTCACTCAGATTGCGACGAGGCTTAGACGTTACATGACTCACTCACGACCTGTTGTCACACACGGCATCCATCTCACCGGCGGTCTAGCATCCGTGGTATTCTTTTCCCATCGCGCCGCAAATGCCCAGCCGCCCCGCGTTCATACAATCATGTTCCCTTTGTCCGTCATCTCCTCCAGACCGTCTAGTTCTTCTCCAACCGCACAGCCGGGTTCCTCTCGATGAAGCCGAGGTCGACCTTGTGGCCGAGCAGCTCGCGAATGTTGGAGATGCCGTACTTGATCATCGTGGGCCTCTCCAGACTCAGACCCCAGCCGTACACCCTCATGTCCTTGGGCAGACCCATGGCCTCCAGCATCTCGGGACGGAACATGCCGCTGTTGCCAATCTCCACGAGCTTGTTCAGCCCCTTGTGGAAGCTGAAAATCTCCATGCTGGGCTCGGTGTACGGGTTGTACGCCGGCTTGAACCTGAGGTCCGTGATGCCCATCTTGTTGAAGAAGATCTCCATGAACTCCATCAGGCCGCCCAGCGTGAGGCCGTAGTCGGCAATCACACCCTCGACCTGGTGGAACTCGGCAAGATGCGTAGCGTCGACGCTGTCAAATGTCGGTCAGCCACATCGCCACAATCATGCTTCAAGGGGGCACATACGTCTCGTTGCGGAAGACGCGGTCGATCGAGAAGTATCTCGCAGGGGGCGGCTTGCCGTCGGGTCCCTTGACACCGGCCAGCTTGTGGAGCATTGCCGTCGAGACGGACGTCGTGTGCGTGCGCAGGACCAGCTTCTCAGCCTCTTCAGCCGCCCACGGGTAGCGGTAGCCTATCGAGCCGTATTTGCCCTCCTGGTGGACCTGCTTGACGTTCTCCCAGTATGCGTTGTAGTCCTTGGTGTCGTCCTCCTCCTCGGGACCGGGCCTGCCCGCAACCTTGGGGTCCGAGATGTAGAAGGTATCCTGGAGATCACGCGCAGGGTGCTGCTGGGGCACTGCGATAGGGGTTAGATCGCTCACTTCAACACGTTCAGGCGTGCATCTTACCGTAAAGGGCGTCAAAGTTCCAGAACTGTGGCAGTGTCAGTCATCATTCTAGTTTCAGGAACTCTGGATGCACGTACTCCTGTCTCGACGTATTTGTTGGTAGGCATCTCCTCGAAGCCCATCTCGAAGAAGATCTGCCTGAACTCGTGGCGCACCTTGTTCAGGGGGTGCAGAGCGCCGGCGTTTTGGACCGCGCCAAGGGCCTTGAAGTTGTAGGGCTTGAAGTTTGCCGTCTTCCACGCACCGGACGCGATCATATCCGCCGTCAGGTCGGTCTCCTCCTTCTTGATCTCGAGCGCGAATTCGGGTCCCTTGTGGATCTTGAAGCTGATGACCTTTTGCGTCCTCAGGAGCTTGCGCTTCTTCAGCTCGCCAATGATCTTGGGGTCGTGCGTCTTGGTCTTGGCGACCTGGACGAGCTGTTCTTGTGTGATATCGCGGATCGAGTCGGCCTATTCGCGAGATCAGCGTTCGTTATTGCCAAACACATGATGCTAGAGGGGAAAGACTTACAACAGCAATGAGCTTGCCATCATCGCCCTTCTTCACCCACTTCTCCTTGAAGGCCTTGCCCTGGCCGACCTTGGTGACCGTCTTGTCACCGATGGCCTTCTCAAGGTCCTGAACCGTCAAGCCTCCCACCGCCTGGCGCAGCGCCTCAAAGACACGGGCCTCGTGGCTGCCATGCTCGGCAATCTGTTGACCCTCGGCCTCCAGAAGGGCTTCTTCCTTCTCAATGGTCTCATACGTGACCATGGAACGGCTCGCCAGACGGTCGAGGGCGGCCTTGATGTCGGCAAAGGGGACCTCAGGGAAAGCCTCGGTAGAGAGCAGTCCGTCCTTTTGGGAGAGCGCATGGAGGACCCGGGACGTCAAGTCCCCGGAGGGAGCACTGCCGGAAGTTGTCATGATGTGTGGAGTGTTTGAATGGAGTTGCTGGTGCGGATTGGGCGGTGGTCCTTTTGAGCCGGACTTGAGTCACCGTTGGTGTTTCGCGGCAGAAATAATTATGTACAGCTCTCCAAATGGCGGGGCAGTGACTCGACTTTCGGTGCACCAGCGGTGACCCCCTCCTTCCAGTGTCCCTCCCCCTGTTCCTGCCACCAAGCGGCTAAGGGTTTGTGGGGCGACTCAGTAGCCCTCCGTATTTTCTCCTGGCCGGGTCGGGCGGACCACAGCAGCCAAAGCTGGGAATGGTCCGAGCGTTTGAGCTGTCTGGCCGGAGCTGCATGGCGTCACGTCGTGCCTGCGACAACCGCAGTCAGCAGCCCAGGCATCGACCACAGCCTCCCCATTCGAACAATACATCCCAGCGACACCAGGCTGCGTCGTGCCGCCAACAATGATTCCTTCGACGCCCAGTCCAACTCGCACATAGGATTCCTCCTCATCGTTCTCCCCAGACATCGATGAGGTTCCCGAGCAATGAACAATGATGCTTCGCCCCTGCTTCAGGCGCACACCCCCGACCTGAACGATGCCGACCAACCCGGTGATCCTGTTGGCGGAGCGCCTTCCACCACGGAACATGCCAGCGGCGCAGGAACCCAGCAGACGCGGCGGCGTCGGCGTAGAAAGTCGCCCAAGGCGGACCAGGGTCTCGTCAAGAAGTTCGAGTTCCTTACACACCTCCTGAAGAACCTCGACATGCTGGTATACGTGGAGCTGGCCGCCCTGTATTACATGGAGTAAGCATACCCCTGGATTAAACTTGCAAAGGCCTTGTTAACATGTTTCCAACAGATGCTCGGCTCTCCGCTTCTTCCTCCGAGGATGGTGTCAGCAGAACTTCCTGAGCCCAAAGTCCGACGACTGGCCGATCCCCCTTCCAGCTATCCAGGCCCAGGTGCTGTCGGTCTTCGTGCCCAGCTTCGTCTGCGTGCTGGCGCATATCTTGGAGGCACTACCATCTGCTGGTGAGGCTGCCCGTGGGTACCTGCACGGCGGTGTCATTGTGGATTTCATCGGCCAGACGCCCCCGTCCACTAAGTGGACTCTGCTGGCCTTTGACATCTTCATCCTGGGCCTGCAGTGCTTGATGTTGTCAGTGCATGAGGAACGGGAAAGGTTGAGGAAGATTATCCGTCCTAAGCGGACGAGACGCACCGGCGCGGCAGCTGGTACCGTTGTTGAAGAGCCATCCACTGGAGAGACGGAAGAACAAGCACGGCCCAACTCAACCAACGCGGCGACTGGATCACCCTCCGAGACCCCCGACGGCATCGAGATGCAGTCACTCTCAGGCCACGATCAAGGTACGGAGAACGACGAAAGACAGCCCTTTCTGGAGAGCTCGCGGGTGCCCTCAACATCACGCACGACGTTCCTGGATGTTATGAGTTCCGGGAACGGCATGATCAGGGACTTCCACGTCATTCACACCCTTCGCAATGCCACCCCAGACTTCTGGGGAGCCGTAGGGCATATCCTACGATCAGCGGGCTACCAGGCCGCCCTCGCCAGGATTCGAGCCAGGGTTGGTGGGCCTTCAACGACAGCGCGCAACGAAGAGCAAGTCTGATGCAATGCAATATGATACCCAAATAGAACCTCATTCAAATAGCGCCTCCCGAGGATGTGCTGACTTGTGTGCTCGAAAATCATGCCAATTGGTATCTCATGCGACCTTGCGACCGACGTTGCCAACTCCGCTGCCCTTGACGGAAACAAACAGGTCTCCCGTGTCGTCCTCCTCCGTATCTCTCAGACCCCAGCTGTTGGCGCCAAACGACCGCAGATCCCTCGCCAATCCTACAATCTCCTCCGTGCCCAGAACATCCCTGCCTATCCTCAGTCTTCCAACGTCCTCTGATCCCATGGCCATCAACGTCAAGATCGTGCTGGCTGCTGTGCGGCTGACGCAGCCGCCTTGTGCAATCGACTCCAGCAGCTGATATGCGCACTGCTTGCCAATATCTTCCGGAACCACTCCACCCGTCGGCGGCGCCACCACGTCAGCCGAGTAGTACACGCCCATGGAGCTTGACTCTGCGACCAGACTCAGGCCGAAACCGATACCGGTGCGCGTCTTTGTCTTGTCGGGGCCTTCGACGAGCGGCGCCTGGTCGTATTGCGCGGCGATGTGGATGTCGGAAACGAGAGGGTTCAGGATTTCTCGGGCGGCATGGATGAGCCTGCTGTTGTTTGACGCCGACACACCCGTGCAGTATGCCACGCCGCGTATCCTCTTGACGCGGCCCGGGTTTCTGTTGAGATGCAGCGTTTTCGGTAGCCGCACCTGGCTGGCGAAACGGAGCTCGACAATGCCACCACCGCCGCGGCCATGCTTGCCCGCGCAAGATCTCTGCAGGACGCGCAGCTCAATGCGGGCAGGCGGGATGCCGAAGAGTCCGTAGAGGGGAAGAATGGCCGTTCGGAAACTGTCGACGGAAATGTCGCCCGCCTCGGTGGCCGAAGTGATGACGCCGGGGCCCGAAAACCGGACGTTCATGTGCGCCTTGGCGAAGGGTGCGAGGAGGCAGAGCGGCATGAGGAAGTAGGTGACGCCGCGCTTGTTGTTTCCGGGGATACTGTGCTCGATGAGGCCGCCTTCTGATGTGCCGAACCCAGCTATCGCGCCGGTGATCAGACCGGGATGGAATGTCACCGTCATACCGGTGTATGAAATCTGCATGGAGCTGCCGTTGGTGACGGCCTCGATGAGGCGGAGGAACGAGATCTCATGCGGGGCGAGACCTGGGTTTATCGGAGACGCATCGCGAATCTTGGAAATGTGTACCGGCCGGCCCGTGAGTGTCGACAGAACGAGCCGGTGTGCGAAGGCCCGGTGGCCTGTGACTTTCAGGAACTCCTGTGGTGATGCCATGTTGGGGGTGCGTGGTGACCAGGAATGGCGGGCGATCCAGGCTCACTCTCTTTCACGGGTGCTTCCTCTGGGCCTGGAGAAAATATTATTTTCTGCCATCCCTGGAGCCAAGTTGCGACGCTAATGGGGCAGGCGGTAAAACTCAAAACGGAAACTTTTGGTGTGATAAGATAGACCTCGTACGATTAGATAAGGCATTCTGCGCGTCGCGCCGCCGCTGCTGGACCATCTAAAATTCTGGAAGCTCAACCCATGCCATGCCATCACCCCCCGTTCGATATCATCTTCTTGTAAACTATTTTTGTTTCTTGTACCCCATATGTCTCAGCGCGCCGTATTTCGCGACCTCCAAAGTCGACAGTCATTCATTTGTCAATCATGTCTCTCAGCTCTCAGTAAACCGACGCCCGCCGGCTTCGGCATTCGACATCACAGCTCACAAGCATCACGACTGAAGGCGGCCGTATCCCGTCCCCGAAGGGTCTTGGGCTCGTCATCACACCTCCCCATCGGTACTCGAACGACACCTGGCGATGCGCCTACCGACAGCAAGGCTGCTGCAGCGCTTCTGCAGAAGCTGAGCGAACCGAACAACGAAGCGACCTTCAACTTTTTCGACAAAGACGAGAAGGGGGTACAGAAGCTCGACACCAAAGATGCTTTTGCGGATGTTTTCAGCGGGAGGGGGGAACTCAGGGATGAGGTCAAGGCCAACTTCTCGCAATCCATGCGGGAGTTGCTCAAGGATGTAAAACAGGACGGAAGTCTCTCGAACCTAGGCATCGGCGACCCGGATGCCATGGTCAAGGAGATCGAGGCCGAACTGGGCAGCATGGACGACCCGGAAGCTTTTGGGGAGAAGCTCAACGCATACATCAACCACTTGGAGGAACAGCTGGTGGCACAAGGCGAGGTCTTGGACCACTACGAGAACATGGACCCCGAGGCCGTCGAGGACGGCGCCGAGTTTGTCCCAAAGGCCAGGAAACCGCAATCAATCCCGCATATCCCGACAGACGTCTGGACGATCAACCAACGGAAACGAATCAGCAAGCTCAACTCCGTCATGGAGCGTGTGTTCCGAGAGATGAGACGCAGGGAGGAAACCACGGCAAAGACGATACTCTCTGTCTGGAAATCATACAACCTGGCCCGCCAGACGCTCGCCAAGAGCTGGAGCCACGTCCCGAACAATGTGTGGGATCTCCTATGGAAGATTTTCTCCATCGAAGCCGACACCAACCCCAATCGATTTACATACCTGTCCCTTCTCGCCAGGGACATGAGCGAGGCCAAGGTAGCACTCAATCCGGAACAGCAGCTCATCACTATTGAGGCACTATTTGTCGAAGGATTTGAAGCAAAGGCCATCGAGAATTGGAAGCGGTGCATGTCAAGCATGGGCGACAGCGGCTCCAACACATTCAACGACTACTGGGAACTCGGAACCCGCATGTTCTGCCAGAGCGGGGACCTCGTCCAGGCCGAGCGGGCTGTCAACAAGCTGCTGGAGCAGCAGGCCGACCCGCATATCCTGATGCCGTTCATCAGGGCCTGCGCCACCCAGACGTCGGAGGAGGCCCAGGAGAAAGCGTGGGCGTCGTACCGGCGCCTTCGTGAGCTGTTGGGTGCAGACATGGGGTTGGAGGAATACGACGAGGTCATTGCCTTTTTCCTGACGACGAACCAGACTGAGCGCGCTCTGTTTGCGTTTGTGGACATGATGACCTCCGGCACCGTCGACCTGTACGCTGGAGGCCATCTGCCTTCCCATATTGGCAACAAGTTCTTCTTCGGCAAGTGGCTCAAAAGGCTCATCGGCGCCGAAGACCTCGACGGAGCGTTCACCGTATTCGAGTTTATGCGGTCCAAGGGCATCGAAGCTGCTCCCGTTCAAATTAATGGCCTCATTGGCGCCTGGCAAAGGGCTGGGGGCGCTGACGATTTGCAAAAGGCAGACGATCTGGCTTGGGACATGATCCGAGCCCGCATCGACTTTGTGCAAGTCCGGCGACGCTTTGCCGCGCTCAAGGGGCCCTATCAAATGGTGGACGCGCGGCCCAGAAGGGAGATCAAGGCTGCCATGCCCAAGGCGACACTCGAGACATTCTCACTCCTGGCGGAGAACTATCGGCTGCGCGGCCAGAACCAGCTGATGAACGAACTATGGGACGCCTTCCGCGACGCCGAGATCAGCCCGGACGCGTTCATGATGAACCAGCTAATCGAGACATACTCGCAGTTTGGCAACATCCAGGAGGCGCGGGCGCTGTACGCGTCACTCGTGCACGACCGCGGTGTCAAACCCGACTCGCACACATACATGGCGCTGTGGAAGATGCTCGGCGCCAACCGCCTCACGAGCGTGTCTGACGACAACATGCCGGCGGAGCTGGCGGGCACCAGGGAGACCTTTGCCGAAATGGTGCGGTACGTCGAGCATATCAAGGGCGAGGCGCTGGACGGCCAGCTCGCGCGCAAGGTGCTGCATACCTTCCGGCGTCTCAAGGACCACGCGGGCATCGTGGTCGCCCTGCGCGCGCTCAAGGTTGTCTTCAACTACACGCCGCCCGAGGTGCTGGCGCTCGAGATGGCCGTGGGCTCGACGAACCTGGCGTGGAACACGGCGTCAGCGCGGCAAAAGCTGCGCGTTACGAAGCGTCGCGTCGATGCCTTTGTCGAGCAGCGCCAGCGCGCCGCTGGACAGCTCGGCGTCACGCTCGATGACATGTCGCATCGGCAGCGTGGCGAGATTATGCTCGAGTGGCTTGAGCATCTCTTTACGCCGCAGTCTGCGGACGCGGGGAGGAATATTGCCGAGGCGGCGCAGGAGATGGGGGTGTATGATGTACTATTTGATACCACCGGCGCGCTGCGGCCGCTGTAGGGCGAATGAAAGGCCCTGTGGAATAACAAAAACTCATCTTCAGGATATGATCTGCTCGAGGTTTACTTTATGTGATATTATGCCAGGCTCGCGCAGACGTCTATGTTGCCAGCCCTTCCTGTGATGGCCGCGGGTATATACATGTCTAATCGTGATCCTCCTCTGTCAGGCCTGGACATCCGTCCATACTGTCGTCAGGGTATTTGAACTTGCACCAGAAGCAATAATTCCACTGGTCGCGCATAAATGTGACGATGCGGCGGAGTTTCTCATGAGGCTCGAGCATCTCAAACTCGTCCAGCTCCGGGTCCTCTTCGTCAAGGTCCTCGGCGGCGACATACGTCGTCTTCTTCTTCCCCAGCGCACGCTTGTCGTCTTCATCTTCGTCCTTATCGTCGTAGGTGGGTAGTCGCGACAGGCTCTGCTCGAGGTCGTAGCGCATGCGGTGATCACGCTCCTTCTCCTCTCGTTGCCGGGCCAGGGTGCGCCAGAGGACGTTGATGGACTTGAGAGGGCGTGAGGAGATGGTCCTCTGCTTCTTGGCACCGCTCTTGTCAGCGGCCTTGGTCTCGTCACTGCTAGCTGTTGACTTTTCCAGGCCGTCAGTCGTTTCCTGATCTGCCTCTTCTTGCATGCCCTCGGCCACCTTTTGTGCCGAATAGACCATTCTCTCCTGCCTCTCACACTCCCTCTCTCGCGCCATGCGATCACGGTACTCGCTCGGCTCCTCGACCTTTCTCTTCTTAGCAGCCGCGTCGTCGTCGGCATCGCCAAAGGCCTCTCGCAGACGTCTGCGCTTCTCATTCTCCATGCCGATGCCGCCACGGTCTTCCTTCATAGAGATGCCGATGGGTTCCCGCCTCGCGTCCTTGTTGCCTTCTGCGCCGAGGGTGGAGCCAGCCTTGAAGCCCATTCGAGCCATCATGGCGAGACCCTTGTTCTTCTTTGCGGCGGCCTCTTCGAGCAATGAGGTTGACAGCGCAGCTTCGCGAGCTGCCGTTTCCTCAGCGGCGCGCTCGGCCTTGGACTTTGGGCGGCCGCGGATCTCGGCGTCGCGTTTTTGCTGTTGGCGCCGCTGAAGACTCGACAGAGGCTTCTCTTCCGGCTGGTCGAAGCTCATCGACATGTAATCGTCGTCGTCTGACATGGTACCGGATGGCGATGTATTCCTGGGAGGCGTGTGGTATGGGAGGGGATGACGTTGATTGAGCGAGTGGGAAAAGTTGTGATGGTGTTACAGGTGGTGGTACGTTTGTGAAAACTGGAAGCGATGGGAGATGATGGGTAGTTGATGGAAATGGACCTAAAATTTGAGGTTGACTTCAGTTGAAGATCAGGCGGCAGCAGCAACGGTGAAAAGCGGGGCCGACGCGGAGCCGTGATGGGCTAAATCCGGGCCGGGACCACGAAACTCATCTTCAAGTTGCGAGATTGTCAGGATTATAGGGCGTAAGTGGTCAATTGTGTAATTTGGGCAGCTATTTTCTTCGAAATTTCGATTTGATCAGTATGTGTTGCACGATTTACACAAGACACGGAAGCACTCTATGCCTAGTTCGACGACATGTCCATCCTGCGACGTGCGTCACGGACCGAACAATATGTTCTTTTTACATAGCCTCTCTTGCAGACACATTAATTTTATCTAGTTCATTAGATCTCCTGTGAAAAGTTCCTGAATAACAGATGGATAGGATGTCAGATTATTTCATCAGAAGCCATCTACGCTACTCACTCACCCCGTTCATGTGTCACTGTTGGCAGAAGGATTGATGAATCGAGTATTAAATCAACGCTGATATAGAATCTGTAATAAAAGGGGGTATAAAACGACTGTGAGTCAGATATCTTCTTGTGGTCCCCCATCCACGGGTGTCACCAGCCCTCAAGGGCGTGAAACACCGTTCCCAAACGCCCAAAATCACCGCTTGCTTGGCTCCAACCCCAGGTTGTTGCCGCCCTATAAAACAATGCCCAAACGCCCCGCAAAGCAAAGGAAATAAAAATCAATGTGATACGAGCGGACTCTTCCCGCCCGCTCACCTCCCCGGCGTGGGCACAAACGCCTTGCCCCTCCGCACATCGCCCAGCTCGGCCTGATCCATTAGGTCCGTGAAAGTAGTCCCCGCGGTGAAGCGTTTCGCGCGGGGTGGCTCCAGGTCAAACGGCCCCGTGCGGCCGCTCCTGCCAACGGTGCTGGGGTCTGCGAAAACGTTGATGCTCTCGCTGCTTGGCTCGCGCTGGAGGTGTGGCGTGACAGGGCGGACGGGATCTATTGGCGTTGCGGCGTCGGGGATTGCAGAGCGGACAGCGGCGGCGTGACGTGTCCATGCGTTTCCAGTGTTGATCTTGGGCTTCTGTTGCCCACGTAGAGTCCGGATCGGAGGCACGGCAACGGCGGGATGCTTGGCTGTGGTCATGGTGGCGTTGGAGAGGCTTCGCGCCGGGAAGCGAGGGGGGCTTCGGAGGGCCCTCTCTTTGACCTGGGTAGTAGCTGCTGCTGGGGAGTTGTTTGCCGTCGTGCCTCCGTAGCTGGCGCCGTCACGCTTGAAGAGACCGCTCAGCCGGGCAGAGGCCCGTGTTGCTGCGCTGGCGGGACTCTTGAGGATAAAGTCTGAGCGCAGGGGCGGGCCCTGGTTGAGGATGGGCTCGGAGATGAAGTTGCCAAAGGATGATGTGGATGTAGAAGGGCGGCGGAAGCCAGCGCCGGGATGCTTCGTGTCCGACATGTGGCGAGGGCTCGGGGCGTTCTTGCGCTTGCGCCTAGCAAGGAACATGACGACGCCGACGGCCATGGAGACGAGGACGAGGAGGCCACCGAGGACAGAGACGACGATGATGGCCGTGGGGAGGGGGTCGTCTTTCTTGTCGCCTTCGTCACCGCCCTGTTGCTCCTCTGAGGTTGGTGAGGTGGGGGACGCGGACGCGCTGGACACGATGGTCGTGGGAATGATAGTAGGGGTGATGATCGCCGACGAAGGGATCGCCGTCGCACTGGGCTGCTCCGACTCGGGAAGATCCCGTGGGCGTTGCGACTGGTCCTCGTCCATGTCGCAGTAACCGTCGGCGTTGCAGGAGAAGCCAAAGGGGCAGCAGTTGCTCTTGCATCGTGGCAGGGCGGCTTTGAGAGCGGTGGTCTTGATGAAGACGGTGGGGAACTGAGAGGGGTCGAGGAGGTTGACGTTGCATGGGATAGGCTCGATCCTCTGGCAGACGCTCACGGGGCAGCAGAAGACTGTCGAGCCACCGGCGAGAGCGACGCAGGTCTGGCCTTCGGAGCAGCACAGACCAGAGTCTAGGCCGTCTGGGCATTGTGTGAGGTTGTCGCTGACACGCCCGTGGCAGACCTCGTCCCGTCGAAAGTAGCTGGGGATAGAGGCGGCCTGGGCCGCGGCGAACATGGCCATGAGCATCATAGCCCGTGTCTTCATTCTCGAAATCATGATGTTGATAGTGTCGTGAAATAAATGGTTCGTACTATGGCGTACTGTTGATAGACAGATGAGTTGAAGTTTTGGGTTTGCCGTTGGCGGGAGAATGTCGGTGTTTCCAACTGCGATGGATTATGTCACACCCAGAAAGTTTGAGGTTTTGGGGATGTTGTGACGTAGTAATTCCCGGTGTTTAATAACGTGGTCGTCTCTGTTGTAGAGAGTAGGGTTGAGATTTGGGGGATGTTATGGGACGTGTTCTGTTGATGTTTGATTACGTAGATGCCTGTGGTGTAGAGAGAAGAGGTGAGTTGTCGGGGTGCTGACTGGTGATGTGGTTGTCTGGGTCGTGGGCCGGGAGAGGTTGATGTTTGGGGTGGCTGACTAGTGGAAGTCTGGCTTGTCGAGTGGAGAGATTGATACTTCGGCGTGTTGACTGGTGGTTGTCCGTGTTGTCGAGTCGGAAAGGTTGAGGTTTGGGTTGGCTGACTGGTTGTTGTCTGGGTGGTGGAGAGGGAGAGTTTGAGGTTTGGGGGTGGTGACTGGAGTTTTTTATATTGTAGAACCCTGGGCAGAGCGAGTCACTGTTTGTGGACGGCTGAACGTCCACTTTCCGCAATGAGCGGGACAATGGCGGAATAATGTGCGGACGGAGGTCAAAAATGCCCTCTGGTGATTCCGTCCGAGGGGGTCTGGCGGCTCAGATCCGACGGACACTGCTCTGGACGGGAGAATGTCGCGGATAAGGGGGTCCGTCGCGAGTCAGAGAGAGATGGTTGACTCTTTCAGTGATTTCGTCGAAGGATTCTAGCGGTTCAGATCCGACGGAGTGCTCTGAGCGGGAGGCTATACCGCGGATGAAAAGGTCCGTCTCGACTTGTGAAGAGACGGGGGTAGGGCAGCTCTCTGGTGCTTCTGTCGTGAGACTGTCTGCAAACGTCTGAACGCTCACTTGTCGGACAACAGCGGACCAAGGTCCGGACAAGTCGTGAACTCCGTTGTTAAGACACGGGGGATAATTTCGTCCTAGGATGGCTGGCCGTTCAGATCCGACGGAGCCTTCTCTAAATGAGAAACTCTACCGCGGACGATGGGGACCGTCTCGAGTTTGAGAGTGATGTAGGTCGAGCTGATCTTTGGTGGTTCCGTCGTAGGTGCAATCGTCTGAAGGCTCACTTGGCGGATGACAGCAGAACAAGGTGTGGACGAGGGGTGACTTCTTCCGTCACAGAACGGGGCTGGTGGTTAAGATTCGACGGAGGCTGCTGTGAACGAGAGACCCTGTCTGGATCAGGAGGCTCTGTCGCGGATGTGATGGTGTCGAATATGCTGTGAGTGAGGTAGTCGATGAGTCGGAGCAGAGAGATTCCGCGAAGGAGGCAGCGGGTCGAGGTGAGTCGTAGAGGCCGGTCTTTGTGATGCCGATATCCAGTACACCTCTGTCGAACAGCTGCGGACAGGGCACTTGTGGGGATGAACAGACTATCGGTTGACAAAAGATACTTTGGTGAAGAATGTCCGCAGAGAGCTATGACAGGCACGCGGGGTGAGCCGCGGACAAGTCTTTGTGATGTACAGATGTCGTTGCAGACAGGTCAAGATCTTTGTGTCGCAGATCAGACCAGGCCTCCTCGTGAACAGGGACAGCAACTAACAAAAGAGAAGGGAGAAGGGAGAAGGGAAAAACCGCGATACAATGACACGCCTACGACAAAATGGCCATCATGAGGCATCAGCCGACGACGGCGTCCAAGTCTGCCGATGCGCCTGCAGACCTGATATCATCACGCTAGACCCTCCCGGACGCCCTCGTCCACAGCATCAGCCCAAACATGCCCGTAATGACCTAAATGGAGGCAGCCCAAGAATAACTACAGGCCAGGCCATGCCGGCAGTCTATTCTGCATAGGAGGGCGGCTCCCCGCTGACGATGCAGCCCAATCGACAGGGTCGCAGGAATGGCCGGCTACTGTCCACTCGGACATGTCGTGGGCGGCAAACAAGAGACCACTATGGAGGGGAGTGGCCTTGTCGAGTGGCCAAGAGGCCTCTGCCGCCGAAAAGTCTCTGCCTGATGCTCAAACTAGGCAAAAGGCCGACTCTGAGCTGCCTCTCGCTAGGTGCCAAGAATACCAGGGGAAGCGATGAGGCTCAACGCTCCATGGGCATGGGTGTGGGTGGCGACGCCGCGTCGCGTCTTGTCTGGATTGTCGGCACGAGACTCCATGCCGTGAGGCAGTGCGGCCACAAGCGACAGACGAGAGGCCGTCGTCGAAGCGCCGGCCGCCGCCGAGGTCAGGCACCATTCCTTGGGGAGGGCGGCAGAGCGAATGGAACGGGCCGGGGGGGCAAAGGTGGGCGTTTCGTCTTGATCGAGGGACGAGGGCGACAAAGGGTTGTGGTTGAAGGAGGGCGGCTTCAGCATCTAGGCGCGCATGGTAGACGCGCAGGTCTGATTCGCTCGTGGCACCAGACGTCGAAAGGCCCCATTTATTCATTGGATGTAGAAATTCCGTCTGGTGTCCGCCAATCAGACCAGACTTCACTCAATAAAGCCAATCTCGGTGCTTGAATAATGACCAATCACATTCCATCTGCCAACTTTGGAGTAACACACGGCAAGACAAGCCCATTCTCCAAGCTCCAGAGTCATCCAGCTTTGCCAGCTTCCAGCTTCGCCTCACCACCACCAGCCCCCCGGCAAAATCCAAGCACTCACCGCCACGTGCCCCTCGTCACTCAGAGTGTGAGACATCCGATCCATTCCACAACGCACAGAAAGAGCACCACAAAATCCCGTACCTACTACAACCATCCCGCGTCACAAGACCCCTCATCCCTCGCCGCACGCCCCCCAGAAAACCTTCAACAGCACCGCCCCAAGGTTACACTCACCAAAAGACCAGGGCTTCTACCTTAGTTCTATCGGCCGAGCCAAAAACCCATCTTGGCTCCCGCACCCCAGCCGCCGAATCACATCTCAAAGCCGGCCCCTGCTCGCCCAGCGACAAGGGCATTGTCAGACAGGGTCCTCCAGCCACTGTACGGACGTCGCAACGGCATTCGCTGAACGACCAGCGGGCCAGAGCGTCCGCAAACTAACCCAAGGGCCCCGTAGTGGGACGCTTTCACCATGGATGAGGCTTCTTCCCCTCCATTTAGGTTTCCCTCGCTTCGATATCACGTGGACCCTTCATCGCAAGAAAAAGCCTCTCTCAAACTTGTTCATCGAGGAATGAACATCCCTTGCCCACCCCTAGTTCGTCATGTGTCCCCAGGAACTGGCGGTGTGGCGTCGCATCATCGAGAATAAGAGTCATCGTCTCTTCGTCCCCCTGTCTCAACGCCTCACTCGTCGGGCATGCGCGAACCCGCTCCCGCTGGATACATGTAGATGCCCGAGGGAGCGAAGAAAAGTCGTCATCGTGGCCCCTGACACACCGACCCTGAGCCGCACAGTATTTCGCACCCGAGGCAGAGGCTCGTCCGTCTATCCCGACACCCAGTGCCCAGTGCCCCGGGAGGCAGTAATGATAGATCGTCGTCCACCGCCCGGCCGAGACCTTGGAGTGTCCCGTGATGGACCGTCTCGAAAACGTACCCGTGGTCCCGACACTTGCGATTGGGTATCGGCCGGCCACTGAACGGCCGGCGGAGGCCCCCCCGGGCAGAATCAGCCGGTCCCTAATTGATTGCCATTGCTCTGCCCCGGCCCTGTAAACTTACCTGTACTCGACCCGTGGAGCGCACCCATGATCGCCGTGATAACCCGGCCCCCTCATCGTACGTTGCCTCCGGACCTCCACTCCTCCACTCCTCCCCTCCGCCGGGACCGGCCGTTCCCTAGACCAGAGGCCCATTCGTGGCTCGAACCGATCGCTCAACCAATACCCTCCCCTAAACGCAGTTTCTCGCCTCACCCCAAGCCCTGTTCAAGGAGTCACCGAATAGCATTGGAACAACAGCAGTCTTGGGTGATCTTTTGCATTTTCCCCCTTTTGTAGAGGGGGAGTGTGTGATGCAGTACTACCTAAGCCCGCGGAGGGAGGTTTCTCCCCCTGGCTGCCCAAACCATTCCCAGACGCCCATGCTATGGTATCCCAAAAGCCGATTCGACAGGTAAAGGAAACCCAAACCCGCCCCGCCTCATGTGTGTTGCCTATCCCCTCGGCTAAGCCTAGCCGGCCTATGCCTTCGTCTCTTCATCATCATTCCATCCTATCAAAGTCAAGTGTGATCCAAGTGTAATCCAAGTGTTGTGCCGATCCAATATCCATCGTCCCTCGATGCGTTGCGTGTGTGCGAGGAAAAGTAAAGCTTCCCCTGCTCTGTCTCCGTGTGCCTTGCGGCAGTCCCTCTAGTGGTTGTGTTGCCCCGATCAACGAGTAAAAGAAAATAAAAGTAAAAAGGCCGCGATGCGCGATCGACCCCCCGTCGAGAGGAGCGACCGGGAGCGGAGGTATATAATAAGAATGGGAACGTATGAGTGCAAATGGTGACAAATGCGATTGTCATAAGCAGGACAACAGCTGGGTACACCTACCCCTGATGTCGCAGACGCCTGCTGCTCAGATCAGGAGGAAGTCCCAGCCCTTGTCCTGCATGACGGTGCGCCAGTGGATGTACTGGGCGGGCTCAGTGGCCGTGTCCGAGTGGTGCGAGGCCGGGGACGAGCCGGCGGCGCTGAGGCTCGGGCTTGACTTGATGCTGGCAGTCTGATGCCAGACCTCACGCAGCAGCGAAGCGACACGACCAAAGGAGCCAATGGTAGAAATCTCGCCAAGCTCAGCAGCGCGGTCCTCAAAGTGGTGGCGGAACGCGCTGCCGGGAAGGCTGACGCCGCCGCCGACGAGGTAGACCCAGACGAGGGAGCGGTCGTAGCCGCCGGGGCCCGAGGGGATGTGCTGCAGCACGTTGGCAAGCTTGTCGACGAGGCCGACGCACGAGGGCTGGGCGGGGTTGAAGCCAGGCACGAGGCTGCAGAGGTAGATGCGGGCGGCGATGCGGAANATGCGGAAGGCGGCCGTCATGTTCTTGGACAGCTGCTTGGGGGAAAGAGTGCCGGTGGTGTTGAAGGGCATCTTGGGTTCACAGTCGCCCATCTCGGTGAGACCGATCTGCTCGCCGAGGGCGTGCACGTGGTGGCAGAGGGTGATGTCGTCCATGCCCTCGCGCTTGAGGGCCTCGAGGCAGGCAATCTCCGAGATGAGATACATGACGCGGTCGTCGCAACCCATGAGCTCGCGGAGGCCGAGGCTGGGGTTGACAGGCGACAGGTGCTTCTCGCGGTAGGTGTGCGCAAAGGTCGGGGCGGTGCCCTGCATGGTGGCGCCCATGATGTCGATCCAGGCCGTCAGGGTCATGTTGAAGGGTGTCTGCGAGGGGGGGCTATTGGGGTCCGAGACGAGGCGAGGCAGGTCGAGCTTCTGCACGAGGCTGATAGCAGCCTGGAAGTGCTGGTGCCAGGGGATGTCGGGCAGGGCATCGTCAGAGCGGCCGACGACGCACTGGAAGAAGATGAGACCGAGAGCGGCCTCGAGAATCTCCTGGTGGTTCTCATCACGGTTGAGAGCCTCGCACAGCGCTGAGATGGTGGCGTAGCGGTGGCGCATGATGTCCTGGTCAATCTCCTCGCCAGCCAGGTTCATCGTGGTCTTGTAGTGCTGGGCGGCGATGCTGAGGCAGCAGTGCAGGTAGCACTGGTTGCTTTGCAGCGCCGGCAGGATGAGGTCGGATCCGACAGAGCCGTGCTGGTTGGACTCGAGGATGGGGAAGATGGTGGGCAGCACAAACTGGATAAAGTGGTCTAGCAGGCGCTGGTCGTTCTCGTCGAGCTCAATGGCAACCTGCCTGTTGGGCATCGAGGGCCCGTGGGAAAAGTCGAAGAAGTTGACGTTGAGCGTCTCCTCGCTCAGCGACTCCTTGCGCTCCGAGAAGACCTGTTCGGTCCACTCGCCGCCCTCAAAGGGCAGAGACGACTGCAGAATGGTGCCTGGAGGGGGAGGAGTGTGGAAGGTGCTGAAGGTGGAGATGTGCGACTCCCGCAGCGTCGGCACGTCGTTCATGAAGACTTGCCTCTCGGTCTTGACGTCAACCTCGTAAGGGGCGTTGAAGCCGCCGAACATGAAGTCTGGGTGCATCTGGCCGGCAAAGCCAAAGTCGTGCGTCGGCGGGCTGTTGAAGTTGAAGGCTGTGGAGAAGTGCGAGTCGATCGAGGCCGAGCGCGTGCGGTCGAGGGGGTCCGAGAAGGTTGCCGAAGTCGGGAGCGAGTGCGACAGGCCGGGCGGCGAGCTGACGTTGGTCTGGATGTTGTGCGACGTCTTTTCCGAGAGCTTCTTGCGCTTGATGATGGTCTTGATGTCCTCCTTGTGCTTCTTGCGGGCTTCGTTGTTGCTCCACCACATCGGCCGCTTATACTCGCACGAGAGGCCGAGGTGCTTGCAAGCGGTGCACGAAGGGTTGCCCTCGTCGCACTTCTTCCTCCGCAGCCGGCAGGTGTAGCATCCTGGAAGCGAATTGTCAGTTCACAAATCTCCCGAGGCGGGTGTAAGTGTTTAGGGTAACTCCCGTGAAAGTGCGTGCATGAGCAAGTCCTGAGACGGCTTGTGGAGACGAGACTGACACGGGAGGAGGTTAAGGGCGCATACCTGTTCTTGAGCGGCGGTGCATCTGGGTCTTTGCTTTGGCGCTGGCACTGTTGGTTTTGGAGGCCGGCTTGGCCGTCTTGACGGTCTGTGTCATGGCCATCTTGACGGGAGGAGCTGGTCTGACAAACTCGTCACGGTGTTGGTGGTGAAGGTGGTGGTGGTTGGGGGGTAGTGTTGACATTTGTACCCTCTTGTGGCCTTGAAGACTGCTCACGATGGACAGGTCCAGTACAGTACCTGCGCGCAGACAAGCTCGGGGTCTGGTTCCTGGAGGAGAGGGGGGGTGTGGGTGGGCGTGGTGGTGTGTGGATGGTAGGTAGTGGTGGTGGTGTGTGGATGGTAGGTAGTGGTGGTGGTGTGTGTGGAGGCCGGACGAGGGATGTCGACCAGGGGTTCGAGGGGTGTGGGGGCGTGCAGAGCAGCTCGCTCGTACAGTGCGTGACCGGGATCAAATGGCACTGCTGCTGTCTCCCAGCCTGTGAGGCGTGAGAGGGCGGGAGGGGGCTTGAGGAGGGAAATGGGAGAGGCGGAGGACGAGCCGACGTTGTCCGAGTCGGCAGGAGGGGAAAGGCGGTGCGTGGGTGGGCGCTGAGGGCAAATCTGGCCAAGGTCCGGGGTCTGAGTTCGAATCGACCAGTCGTCCCGTCTTTGAGATCACGAGGGCGGGCCTTGGTGTCTTGGTATGCCTTTTCTGATGTTGATGGACTCGTCGAGAGTCGCTGAAGGGTGCTGTGGGCGGGATATTAGATGATCTGCGAGACAAGTCGAAGAAATGTCGCTGGTGGTTCGATGGTTGATCTTCGTCCGGCGAATCGTCTGTCGTAAAGGTGAACAGGAGCTGTGAAAATGACTGGTGTGAGCAAGACCGGCTTGCTTGTTGGTGTTTTGCTGGAGGGCGTTTGACGGAGAGTCGAGTATTAGATGATGGATAAACCTGGAAAGGAACGAAAACCGAAAAGACAACACTTGGATCACTGGCCCCCTTCTTCCTGCTGAACTTCGAAAGGACTGACGGGGGGAGGAGAATAGGCGAAGCGCTGGCGAGGGACAGCCTTATAAGGTGGCCGCTCTCATGACGACCAGGTCTTTTCTTAGTCGCCAGCGGCAAGTTGAACGACGCGGAAGTGTGCAGAGATGTTGCTAAATTTGGGCACACGGGATGGTTGACGGGGCCCCATCGAGCAGGCCGGGAGAAGAAAGAGGGGGGACGAGGCGGCGGCCACGGCAGCAGGCCAGATCAGGATCTGCCCTTTTGGCTGCGCGACAAGTCGACCTGCGCTTACGCTCGCCAATGAGCGAGGGCCGCGTGAGATGGTTGCACGGTGATGCGTCCGAGCTATGCCGCTTTCGAGGCACACGTACCCCCGAGGGGCCCTCCACGATGCATACCAGAATACCATCATGCATGGCTGCTGCTCTTGGTGTCCATCGGTCTGTCTGTCTGCTGATGTCTCCCTTTGGACGGGGCAGCATGTCATGCGGTGGATGGTGTGGTCTGGTCTCTCAGGGCGGGCCGCAGTGCACCACGAACTGCAGATGTGTTCCTGCCTGGCACGCACCAGTCTGACCAGGCCGGCAAAGCTCTTGTGGAGAAGGCCGACTTGACACATGGACGTTCGACGAGGCGGTCGTAGTCCAGGTCGGTCATGTCATTCTTCCATTACACCCACCCACTCGCCGGCCAGCCAGCCGTGGCCGTGACTGTGGAGATTGGGAAAAGATGCTCAAGGTTAAGCAGAAAGACTCGGCCAAAGTTACGCCGCGGGAGTGGGTGTGCATCCCCACGCTCGGTGGTGCAGAGGTGTTCGTCAAGCTTGGCCTGTCGTGAACATGTTGAGATGGATGGACCCAGTCTCCGCACAAGGTCCCGTTGAGAAACGTGTTCTAGCATGCGGTCCGCCTCATAGCTAACATTGTTAGCCCACGGCCGGCGCCTTGTCGCAAGCGCCCCTAGATAGGCTCTAGGGCAGGTCGCCCGCGATCCCCTCTCAGGCACGGACGTCGACGGTTCCTTGGTGTGTGTGGTTCTCGACTCGACAGTCCCGGACAGGGTTGCATCGGGCTGGCTCTATCAATAACACCAGATTGTTGAAAAAGACGCACAAGCCGGTGCCCAGGCGGGAAGAGGTACTTCTCGCCGCTGTGCTGTGCTGTGCTACCCCGCAACTTGGGCGCTCGTGCCCGGTGAGGAGCCGACCCCGATGCCCGGTCGACGTCGGTGTCGAGTCGCACGACAATGGACAATGGAAGCGCTGGCCGGGTGATGGTGCGAGTCATATGGTCCTCTGTGAGTGATACTTGACGAGTATGAATAAGCTGAGGGAAAGGATCGGCCTCTCGAGTCTGACGGGCGCAGTTCTTCGTCATGGCCTGATGGAGGAATCTCGAGTCCTCAACCCAGCCTCCCCGGCCTCCTCGGATGACCGAGTCGAGCAGGTGAGGAGATTCAACGAGCATGGTGTAATGTGATTGGCCATTATTCACTTCAGAGTGCTCGAATCAGTCGGCGCGGGGTTGGGTGGTAGTCCTGGTGGTGGTCGACTGGCAGTGGATGCAGACGGGTCGAGGCATGAGTGCTGTGCAGACAGGCAGAAAGCAAGTATCCGGCACGCAGCAGGTACATGGCAAGTTGGTCGGGCGCCTTCAGACAAGAAAGTACCGGTGTAGTGCGGTCGTTGATGCGTGGTACTCGGTGGGCGGTGGGCGGTGG
>JACAFV010000216.1:0-42501 GCA_014635975.1 Plectosphaerella sp. P0831 | reverse complement strand
GCGGGAGGCGGAGGGTGGAGGGGTGGTGGGTGGTGGGCGCGGAGGTTTGTTCACACGGCGACCGCCTACCCCCCGTCCGTCCCTGGGCTGGGAGCATCCGTCCGTTGCATGGGGACATGGACATGGAAGATTCACCGATGGCCACATCCATCCCGTTCTGACGGCCGGCCTAGTGCCCGTGGAGATGAGATGGACGGATGCATGGGGTGGATGATGGGCGCACCCTCGATGGCCATCCATGCCAGTGGAGGTGGTTTTGGGGCCTTGTCGTTCCGTTCCCGGCGCGGGGCGTCTGTCTGGGTCCCGTTCGCACTCGCCGGGCGCGCAACGACCTCCGACACACAAGGCATATGGGTATTTGCACAACCGGACCTGGGAGACATGGGTCTGGATGTGCCGATGAATGAGGATCGACTGTCCGTCTGGCAGTTCATTGCCCTGTCTGTTCTGTCCAGAGTGGCACGACGTCGTCTTGGGAGTGCATGTATACCTCGGAAAGTACGCGGTGAGCGAGATGAAACTCCCCGCTAGCGATCAACGGAGGTTACGTATCCGCCCTTGCCAGTGGACGCCGGAGGCCCAGGTTTTCCGCTCGGGAAGGAAAGGAAAGGACGACGTGGAGCGGGCTCGCTCATTCGATTCTGATACTCCGGCGCGATGTCTGGCGAGGNGAGGCGAGGGCAGGCGAGGCGAGGCGGCGATAGATAGACAACGAACCGATGGCCAGCCGTCCAATGACAGACTCCGCGCCAGACTCGTCGACAAATGTCCTCGACTAAACCACATGGCGTTGTGACGTACAAAAAACTCATCGCTGCCAATCCAGTGTCGGCCAAATGCGACGCACTGGCAGGCACGGCAGGGTTTCCCCTACCTTCTGGGCCTTCTGGGTGCTCCGCTCCTCCCCCCGGCGCCCTCGGGCCACGTTCGCCGCCTGCCACGGACGGACAACCACGACGGGGGACTGCCCCGGACTCTCTGAGTGTGTGCTGTGTGTCGTGCCTTCCTTTGCCCAATCTGCGTCTCTGTGCTGCCCAGTCCCGGCGTCGTGGGTAAACTGGCACTGGCCCCGCGTGGGTCCTTCCTTCCTCTACCCCCCTTGGCACACACGCTAAGGTGAGGCGCCGTGGGTGCCATCGTTCGAATGAGGACCCTGCCTTTACTACCTTATTACGCTGCCCGTGCTGTCATTCTCTCGACCGACGTCAATCAACCTCTTCTCTTTCGACGACCAAAAACATGGTGAGCGACTTATTGTCCAAAAATGCCACCGAGACGGCTGCCGCGAGTCAATCCGCCGCCCCTCCCTCCACACCCTTGACCATCTCTCTCTCATGCGGAAGTCCTCACACTCTCGGAGACACTAGCAGTTCCGCCTTCGGAGGTCGTCGTCTCCTCCATCCATCATGCCTAATGCTGCTCATCCATCCCTCATCTCGGGCAGCACTCGGTCGACGCAGAGCTGCGAATAGGGTAGCATGTCATGCGACTGCCCAGCAACTGTCAGATGCTTTTCCCCGTCCATCGTCCTGTCGCGAAATGAAGATGCCCTGTCATGCCTAGGTAGGGGTTATATTGCCTGATAATGTGCTGTTCTCACTACAGCCGTGCGCCTTGAGAGTTACACGATGGCCTGCTCGGGCGTATTCCGACACGCGGGTGTCGAGCCGACATGTGCCTCTTCCACCCTCTCTCCCCCGCGGACCGGCTTCCGAACATTGTGGGATGTCGCCGACGCACGCAGCAACCTCGAAAAAGGGGACCCTGCAACCTTCACCACCCACCCACCCACTCACTGCCCCTGAGCTGGCTCCAGCGCATCGGGCTCGGCCGAGTGCCGACATCGGCTTCAACAAGCCCACCAATCACTTTCCCGTCCGCATCCCTTCACTGGCTGCCCGAGTATCCATCCCGCCTCGAAACACCGAACACTGCTACGCATCATCCCGGCACACTTTCACCCTACTCCCGAGTCCCCCATACTAACTGCGCAGATGGGGCAGCCGAGCACATGCATCCTGCAGTAGCCCCGACCGAACGACCGCCTCCCGCCCAGATCTTGTTAGCTACATTTTAGCTGAACCTCTTACGCGCCCCCTCGCGTGCCCAACCAACGCGCAACGATAAGCCTTGGCTGTTGCCTCCTCACTGACACTCCTCAGCCTTTCTGCCCCCCCTCGAGCCGGAATATTCTCGTCTCTCGCGGCTCGCTGCCACCACGGACTGAGACGAATGTCCAGAAAAGAGCGCATCCTCCACCGCCACCCACCCAGCTTCAGCTGCTACGGCTTCAGCGCAGCCGCGCACACTGCCCTGCTCGAGGGTCCGCCCCGTGAATATCCGGTCTCGGTCTCCGAGCATTATCCCGCCTCATCTCTGCAGTGCGCCATAAATCATCACCCTCACACCGCCAAGGCATTGACCCGACCCCGGGGGAAGCCCAGAACCGATTGATCCACTTGTTAATTCACGACATGCTATGTGCCGACCTTCCCCCCCGTTCCACCCACCCCCAAACCTTTGAGCCGCAACGCCATCCCGCCCAGACCATGTCGAACGCCGTGCCCACACCCCTCCCCTCCCTACACTACCGCCGCACTTGTAGATCTGATAAGAACCAAAAGACCCAATCCATTTACGTCCGGCCGTTCATCTGCCGCTGCCGCCGCCTCCGCCGCACGGGGGCGCGGCCCCCGGCGGCTATCACCCCTCTTCCTCCTGCTCCTGCCTACGGAGATGCCGTCTTCCTCGGGATCACCTCGATCTTGCGGCTGAGCAGGGCCCTGAGCTCCGGCGTGATCACCTTGGGCTGCAGCTCCTCCTTCTCATCCTCCTTTTTCGCAGGACCCTTGCCCTTGGCCGCCGGTTGCGGAGGCCGTGCTGCTGCTGCTGCGTTGCCAGCGCTGCTGGACGGTGCGCCGGCTTCCTCAGACGTGGACGTTGCATCTCCGCCTTCGGGGCGCAACTTGACGGGCGGCGGACTCGACACCGGTCGCGGAGTTGGAAAGTTGCCCTTCTTGTCAATGGCCTCGACCAGCCGTTGGAATCGGCGGAAGAGCGCCTCGGCTCGGACGAGAGTCGACTCGAGATCCATTGTGTTGGACAGTTCATTGACTGCACACCCCGCCACGTCAGCCCATTCTTATCTCGCATACCATGATCCAGGGGTCAAAAGGGGAGAAGGGAAGACATACCATATTTGAGCACCTCGTCAAAGTGCTGCAGATGCGTCATGATCACGTCCCGATGCTTCTCGAGGATGGCCAGCGCCACAAACAGGTGGAAGCTGCTGCTCAGGTAGTCGGTCCACAGCACCTCCCACAGGTGCAGGACGTCATCCCAGGCGAACTCGCGCTTATACCAGACGAGCAGCATGCGGAAGAAGAAGAAGAAGTTCGTGCTGTCAGCCGACTCGAGGTGTCGGTACAGCTTGGGGTCCATGAACTGCACCAGCTGGTCGAGCGCCAGCAGTTGGGCGCGCATTCCCGACTGGTCGCGCAAAAAGTTGCGCTCCATGCGTTCCATGAAACGTTGGAAAGCCCAAAAGGCGATGGCGTCGTCCTGCATGACGGCGTAGATGGGCGCCATCAGGTCCGACATGCCCTGGACGTAGCCCAAATCCTTGTTGTACTCGTTGTATGTGAGAAGCATGTCCTTCATCTGTTCCATGTGCACATTCGTGCCTGTCTCAGCGAAAGGCGAATCTGGATCTGGGTGCGGAATATCCTCGCCGGCGAATATGGGGACGTTGCGGTCGGTGCGGTGTACATCTTTTTCTATGGTCAAGGTCAGCAAACGCTCATTACCTCTTTCAACCTTGGGGGTTCGACTTACCGATGCGGCCCTTCTGCTCGCGCCACCATTCGCCGTCTTCGCCCTCGCCGCCGAGGTCGACGAGCCGCTCCCACCAGGCACCCTTGAGCTTAACAAATTCGTCCCGCAGCGAGGACACCTGGGCCTTGCGCTCATCTTCGGTGCTGTACCACTCATAGACGCCGAGCAGGAACAGCCAGGCTTCCTTGCGGACGCCGTCTTCTGGGTCCAAGCCGCCGTGGAAGACACGCTCCTTGACCTCGTCGACGGTGACGGCGAGGCGGCCGGTTCGTGGGTCGAAAAATGTCTTCCACTCCTTCATCGTGACGGTTCTCCGCCGTTCCTCGAGCGACAAGGCACCACTGCCGTCGAGGAGCTCAAACTCTCCAACATCCGTGTCCTCGAGCTCCATGATGTCGTGGGCAGTCCAAATCCTCTGGCGGCGGTCGCGCTCACTCTGCTCGGCGATTCCCATGGCCCAGCGGGCCAGGTAGATGCGGGCGCTGTCGAACTCGTCCTGGATGGTCTGTACCTCGGGGTTCCGTAGCAGCCTCCTGACCTGCGGCGGCACGTTGGGGCTTTGGATGGCGTCCTGGGCAGCGCGGCGTGTCATAGTGGTGACCTTGCTGAAGCGCTCCATGATGTTCCAGCCGGTTTCCTTGACGAACTTGACAAAGGGGTCCATCTGGGCGTCTCTGCTGGGCCCAGCGCCTGCGGCGGCGCCTGAGTCCCGGCCGCCGATCTGAGACCGACTCGACGTGAGCTTGCCACCAAACGCCTCGCTGTCCTCCTTGGACGGCTCCACGAGATAGATGTTGGGCTCGGCCTCAGAGCGCTGTATCTCAGTGTAGCGGCGCAGCCAGCGCAGGACCTCGTCGCCGCCCCAGAACATCTCGCCCTTGTCGCCAAAGGGGTCAAAGGTATCGCGGGTGCGCTGCTTCCGCTTGAGAAGCGTGCTCTGGCACTCGTTGTCATGAAAGAAAAGGGGCGGGAAACTGTCGCCAGCGCGGGAGTTGATGATGAGGGAGCCATACCACCAGCCTAGGCTCGGAGGTCGGACGAGGAGCGAGTAGATGGCGCTGACGGGTACGGCGAAGGAGTAGTTTCCGATGGAGCCATGGTGTGCGGTGACGGTGGGGGGTGGCGGGACGAGGTAGGACTGTTTTGGCGGCGACTCGGCATCGCTGAGGTCGACCTTGACGTACACGCTCTCTGACGCGCCCAGTGACGACTCGGGGATCCAGGCAAGTAACAGGTCAGACGAGGCGGGGGAATCCTTGGATTTGGTGGAAGCGGAGGGAGGGGATGTCGACGGCCGGGGCCCTTTTTGCTGCAGTAGCGCAATATAGCCGGCGATGTTGTCTTTGGCAGACGGTGTAGGATGGACGTAGACCTGTGATGAGTGGTGTCAGTGGGCTCCGGGCATGCCGGGCACGGGATGGGGCCGACGCACTTTGCTTTTGGAGAAGAGCAGCTTGACGCCGCGACCAGTCTCGGTATGTGTAATGGTGTTGTACTCACCCTCCTCGTCGTCGCTCATGGCGTAGTAGCTGTCGGAGGGGGATGCTGGCCGCGGCGGCGACTTGGGTGGCGGGGCAGCATTGGAGGCGGGGGCATCTGATGTCATTGCGCCCAGGTTGGAGATGACCACGGGAAATGATGAGCTCTCTCTAGGCGTGAGTATGAGATGCGCCGGGTCGAGTATATGCGCTGGGTAAAGTGCAGTGCTCTGGGTCGGATCAGAGGAAGAGGACGACCTGCATCGTGCGACTGAGGGGCGTGGTTTTGGTGGACTCGGGCGAGGTGATGAATGACCAAACAGTGTGAGAGGGGAGGTCATCCGGGGGGCAACAGTGGCACGCGGCGACGGGGAACACTGAAGCAAGCGGCGTCAGTGTCCCGCCTCGCGTGGACCAATTGCTGGGCGCTTATGGAGGAAGCCTGCGGTGGGGTCTCAGCTCCGGAAGCATGTGCGCCACACTGCACCTTCCAGTCGTGACTTGACACTTGCCACGCAAGCTGGCCGCGCCTCTCTATGTAGATGCTTCGCTGCCTGTTTTCTGCACCTAGTAAATTGCTGCAGAATCGTAAGATTTTCCTGTAGGATTCAATTATTGGTAAAATTGTTTTCCGCACGAGATCTGAGTGACAACGTTGGTCGAGGCAGTGGCAGGAAGGACCAACTGAGGAAAGAGCTCAGGTGCGGGTGATCTGCCCGGACCCGGCGGACCCGCTCGTCCTCGGCTGCGATCCGGACCCGGCTTCTCCTGGGCTGCGGGAGGCCCCTGTGAAGAATGCAGCTTTAGCGTGCGCAGGCGTCCGAGACATTGGGCCAGGGTAAACATGAGTGACGTACTAGGGGCGGTGCGAAGGAGCTCATATCCTGAATGCAGTACGTGGTGGTTTATGCAGCCTGCCTGCAAGGCTACATGTAGCTCCTGCTCTCCCAAGCTCTCTGCTCGTATGTCGAGAGACCTAGTGACCTGTTGAAGATATGTGGCTTATAAGAGCGATATGATGGATGGGAGAAAACACCATTTCTTTTCCTAGATGGAAAACCAGGTTTGAATCCAGCATCGACTCACGGCAAGCACCACAGTCACCAAGCAACGTTCAGTTCTTGTAATGCAGTGCTTCAACCCTGCTGTCGCTTTGTATCCACGCCCCCGCGCCTGAACATAGCCAACGCAGCCCTAGACCAGCAAGACTGAATCTCCAAGCCCATTCTCCCAGCCCATTCTCCAAACCCATTCACCTCATCCTCGGACCACTGGGAAGCCCCCGTCGTGGTCCGCTCGGCAGTCCCCCTGGCCTACCACCCCCTCCGCCACCGCCGCCGCCGCCACCCCCAGAGAAGTTCTGGAAGCCTTCATCAGCGTTCGACCACGGTGCGTTCGCGCCAACATATGGCCTTCCACCCCCGCCTCCTCCCCTAGATCCCGAGTCGTACGATCCCCCCGGCGCGAACCTGTCCTCATAGTCCCCGCTGCCTCCTCCCGACGGCGGCGGCGGCTGGAACGGTCCCTGCCCCCCGGATGGGCTCGTTGTCCTGCTACCCCCCCACAGCCGTTGCTTCAGTCTGTCCTGTGCAGTGGCTCCACCGGCACCGCCTGCCGCGGATGCCGTCTCCCTCTGGTACGGGCTCGTGGACTGGTAACTGCCGGCACGCTGGCCCGCAACCGGCCTCCCTTGATCGCCACCCAGCGATTGCTGCTGCGTGAAAGGGCTGCCTCTCGCCGCTGGCTGCGCGCCGCGCCCCTGTCGCAGACTCTGTGGCGCGTCCTGCCGTGATGCTGCGGGATTGCTATCCCATAGCGAGCTCAACGACCCGGCCGGGCCTGCCTGCTGTTGTTGTTGGCCCATGGCGCCGTAGCGCGAGCCGACTTGTTGCTGCGGCTGGACGTAGACGGGCGCGACGGGTGGAGGCGCCTTTGGGTCGGGTGGTAGCCAGGCCGGGAATGGGCGGCCTTTTTCCGTATAGTAGGTCCTTAGGACTCGGCACACGTGCGTGTCGTCCTCGGTGTCGCCATCGTTCTCGCCCTGCAGGATGCGGGATTGGAGGTTCGAGATGGAAGACGAGGTGGTTGTAAGGATTCTCGAGTACCACGACGTCATGGTCTAGCTGTTTTGCCCGCAGGATGACCTGCGCGGGCAACAGGGTCGGCTGTCGGGTGGGAGATGTGGTCGGTCCACGTCGATCGGTGGATGGAAGGAGCAGCAAAAAAAAGGGGTTCTGGGCAATGCTGTCGGAGCCTCGTGGTGTCTTGGGTCGGCAAACTGCAGTGGAAGCAGAGGTGTTCCGAAGGCCGCGGTCGTGCCGTCTCTTATGGTTGTTTATGCAGAGGAAGAGCTCGTCCGAAGTCGCTTTGTTGCGTTTAGAGGCGAAGTTTCAAGTCAGGACTCCTGAGGGGGGAGAGTGACGAAAGGCAATCGGTGCGGGAACCGACCGCTTCCAGGCCAAGGCGTTCGGCGGCAAGTGGGGCGCATGGTGCTAAAGTGGGCGCCACGCTAACCTGACGGCATCGTGTCCATCAGTGGCCAGACATCTACCATCAAAAGCGGGCCTTGATCAAAGTCGGTGAGCGCTCGGTGAAAACACCATCACCATCACCAGCAAACGAAATGTTCAGTGCAAACTGGCGAGGCTGAAGTCCAGCACAGAGCCAAGGGGTATATTGCTTTTGTTCTTTCCGTAACCGTTTCCGCATGTACACAAGGAGATGACAACTAGTAATGATATCTGATACAGGGCGCCGGCCTCTACCACGTGAGCTCCTCGGCAATCTTGGGCCGCTCGACCGCCTTCTGCTTCAGGCGCTTGTTGTTCATCTTGACCGCCCGGCCGCGCTTCCGCTTGTCGCCCGCCTTGCCCTTGCCCTTGGCATCCTCATCGCTGTCCTCCTCATCGTCCTCATCCTCTTCGTCCTCCTCATCATCGTCGTCGCTGCCGAGCCAATCCTGGATATCCTCGAGACCCTCGTCTTCGCTCTCGTCAATGTCCGAGACGTACTCGACCTCACGCTCAAAGTCGCTCTCGTCCTCGTCCTCGGCCTGGCTCTCCTCCTCAGACTCGACGCCAGGGTCCAGGTCCTTGTCGCGCTTGGCCTGGCCCTCCTTCTCCATGGCGCCCAGCACCTTCTTCCAGATGGACTCGCTGACGTTGAGGGGCTGGTCGCCGTAGGCGCCCGACCGTAACCGCTCGACGAGCTCTCTCTCGATGGTCCTCTCCAGCTTGGCGGCAGCCTCGGCCTTGCGCTCGCGAGCCTCCTCGCGGTTCCGCACCTTGTTCGGCAGCTTGGGCACCAGCTTCTCGCCCAGGCGTGCTTCCTCGGCGGCAATCTTGCGCATGCGGATGTTGACCTGCGTCAACCGCGTAAGGCGCTGCTTGCACTTGTGAATCATAAAGTTGGGCCAGTAGATGAGCCTCTGGTCGATCATCTCCAGCGCCTTGGCGTAGTTGGTCGGCAGCTTGATCTTCTCCCATAGCCGCGACGGCGTGTGTGCTCGCTCAATGGTCTTCATGTAGAGGTAGAGGGTGTCTTTGGTCGGGTGACGCCTGACCGTGGCGTACCGGGAGTTGGCAAGGGGGCAAGACTGCCTATTGCAGAAGCCCGTGACGTTCATCTCATTTCTGCAGAATGTCTGTTTCTTGTCCGTGCTAAATGAGGGGAAGAGGAGTCAGCAAGCGGTCAATTTGAATAGGGAGAGGCCGGGGATAGACGTACTGAATCTTGAAGGCACAGAACTGGGTGTTGATGATCTCCCAGATCACGCTGTCCGAAGCCGCCATTGCTGCTCTCTGTTTCCACTACGCTTCGGGCGTAGAACCGGACTGTGTGGTGTTTGTTTGGGGGACCGTTGAGACAGTTGTTTGGAAGGAAGGTAGCCCGTGACCGCCTCGTTGTTGATGTTCGAGGGACGGCTTGTAGCTCTGGTAGCGGGGCCTGGGATTTTTTTCTCTGGGACGGGAGGTTGAACCAAAAAAATTCTAGAGGGACACTGCGACCGCTGCGCTAGCAGGAACGAAAAGGCGGAGCGCGCTAGTCTGTAACTGGACTTGGTGCTCCACTCCCGCCTGCAGCGCCAGCCAGTGGACGGCAGCGTTAAACAGGCCAATCAGCAGGCGCCATCTACACAGCTCCGGGCCTTTGCTCTTCCGTCCCAGAATCCCGACCTCAAGGACCGGATGTGCTCCATCCCGTCTCACCTGCAGCTCCCGCGTCTACCACTCACACACACTCACTGACAGCACAGCCATGTAAGCTCGCCAAAAACAGCATATCAGGTTTTTGTTTGTTTTACGCGCGTAGAAAGGCCGTCGTTGTTTTATTTCCGCGCTGATGCTGCCCTCCGGCCGACGGATCTCAAGTCTCGGCCGGTTCCGGACCATCCTCCTGTCAGCAGCACCATCACCATGGTCATGCCCGCTTGTCAGCACCGGGCAACGACGTCTGCCTACTTGCTCGGGGCACGCCCTTGAACGACATGCATCGTCAACCTCATCACCGCCTTCAGCTCGTTGGAGGCCGCTTGGCCTAAGAGCACCACTATCCATCACACGTTACAGACCCTTTTCCGACGTGACAGCCAATCTGCACATCGACACCCCGGCCTTCGCCAGTGCTGACGACACGATCTATGCCCTATCAACCGCCCAGGGCCGTGCAGGCATCGCGGTCATCCGGATCTCAGGCCCTCGGTGCCTCGATGTGAGCCCCCTTTTGTTTTGAGCCCCCTCTCTGCCCCCACCCCCTAAATGGTTTACGCGGATGAACATGCGGCTAATCTCATGATGGAAGGTCTACAGAGGTCTGTGTCCAGCCAAGGCCGTGCCTAGGGGTCGCCACGCCACCGTGCGGACCTTGTTGAACCCCCATGTCGCCGACGGTTCAGATGTCCTCGACTCGCACGCCATCGTCCTCTACTTCCCTGGCCCGAATACGGTGACCGGTGAGGATGTGTTGGAACTCCACGTGCATGGCGGTCAGGCTACCGTCAAGGCAGTCCTCGCCGCCATCCCTCGGTGTGCGAGGCCCCTCGCGGAACATGACCGCGATGCCCCAGGGGTCAACGACGGCCTGATACGATATGCTGAGCCGGGCGAATTTACGAGACGCGCATTTCTCAACGATCGACTTGACCTTGCGCAGGTGGAGAGCCTTGGAGACACTCTCGCCGCAGACACGGAGCAGCAACGCCGCGCGGCTGTCCGCGGAAACTCCGGAGCCCTCGGACGAACTTACGACGGCTGGCGATCTCGCCTCCTGCTCGCCCGTGGCGAGATCGAGGCCCTCATTGACTTTTCCGAAGACCAGCATTTCGACGAGTCGCCCACCGAGCTCCTCCACAACGTGAGCACGCTGGTCCGGGATATGCTACGAGATATCAGGCGCCATGAAGCCGCAAGCACGCGCACCGAGCTGCTACGCAGCGGCATCCGAATCGCCCTCGTCGGGCCCCCAAACGCTGGCAAGAGTTCTCTCATGAACCTCGTCGTCGGCCGCGAAGCGTCCATCGTCTCGACCGAGGCCGGCACCACCCGCGATATTGTCGAGGTTAGTCTTGACATCAGGGGCTATCTCTGCTCCTTTGCCGACACGGCAGGGTTCCGTAGCAGGACGTCGCCCCTGGCCGCTGACGGTGGACCGGGCGGCGAGATCCACATTGGCATGGTCGAGGAGGAGGGCATCCGGCGCGCCAAACAAAAGGCCGTCGACTCAGATATTGTCGTTGTCCTGGCCTCGGTCGAGGCTGCCCCGGGCGGGGGGTTCAGGATAGGGTACGACGAGGAGACGCTGCAGCTTGCGGCACAGGCCCAGTCGTCTCTCCTGGTCGTCAACAAGCGGGATGCTGTGGACGCGGACGACTTCGCGGAGCTCTTGGACCAGTTTACGACCGAAGTGGCCCGCCGCGTTCCAGACCTCGCCGGTCATGAGATCATCCCCGTCTCATGCAAGGAGGCAGCACAGCCCACCTCCTCTTCGCCGTCATCTCCAGCCGCGCAAGACACTGTCGATCCCGGCAGCATACACACCTTCATCGACCGTCTCGCCGCCTCCTTTGAGGGCATGACCTCTCTTCCGCCCGACATGCAGGACCTGCTGGGCGTCACGGAGCGTCAGAGGCAACTGCTCGAGCGGTGCCGCCTCTGGCTCGAAGAGTACATGGTCACGGCTCTGGCAGACGACCTTTCCGCCACCGAAGACCCCGACATCGTGCTCGCTGCGGAACATCTGCGCTTTGCCGCGGAATGCCTCGCCAAGATCACCGGGCGCGGCGACTCCGGCGACGTCGAGGACGTCCTCGGCGTCATTTTCGAAAAGTGAGTTGCATCCAGGCAGGAAAGGGGGGTGAGGGCGTTGGTCAGCGCCCACCCTCGATGGCCTGGCCGCCTAATTGTCGTCATATGACTAATCCAATCTGCAGGTTCTGTGTTGGAAAATGATGAGAAGAAAGATTCGTCAGATGATCTATAATACAAACAAAGCAAAAGGGCACCGCGAGGTCTCCATGCAGATCTAAGTCTACCCGCGACTCCCCAATGGGTCTCATCCGCGCATAGTGTGCTCCCCCTCGCAGAATAGTCCAGACCAAACTCCAACCATCTATGGAAAAAGACAGGCAACTAATCTCACAAACGCCGAAAGGGGCCTGCCCCTGTTGAAGTTTTGACCCGTCCCCATCCTCTGCTACCCGCCCCCATCCCGTTCCTCCTGATGGTGTTACAGTGTGGCGATATGTTCGGGGAGCTTCCCGTGACTTGGCTGGTCAATGTCGGTCCCCCCACGCAGGGCGGCGGGGGACATGTGAGTGACGGCCGAGAAGACCCCCGGCTTGTGGAACTATTCCTCGGTCCAGGCGCGGCACAGCCGCCGCCGGACAACAAATTCAAAGTTCCAGAATGATGACCGCAGGAAAGCCTGACCCCAGATGCCCGCCATGAGTGGCCGCTGGCCGTTGATGGGTGTGGGGGGCACAACTGTGGGCTGGTGGGCGTGCGGCAGCAGGGTCATGGCCATGGCCCCTCTCGGTGCGGCGGCTGGGGAGCAGGGCAGAGCTCGACATCGGACTTGAAGGTCTCCTATTTGTCCTCCTCGTCGTTGTAGCCGGAACGGCCCTTGTTCTCGCCCTCATCGTCGTCGTCGCCCTTGTTGTAGCCGGAGCGGCCCTTGTTCTGACCCTCGTCGTCGTCGTCACCCTTGTTGTAGCCAGAGCGGCCCTTGTTCTGGCCCTCCTCGTCGCCGTCCTTGTTGTAGCCAGAGCGGCCGAAGACGGCAGAGGTAGGGGCAAACATGAGAGTGAAGCCGGCCATTGTGGATGAAGCTTGGGATGTTTGGGTGTTTGGAAGTGGAGGGAAGTGTAAGATATGGAAGAGATATCGGGATATGGAGAGAAGATGCTTGAAGGTGGTGGTGTAGAGTGTGATGTGTGAGTGATGGTGCTTGTGCTGTGATGCTGGTGTTGTTGATGTGGATGCTGAGATGAGATGTTGGATCACGGGGAGGGTCGAGGACTTTTATAACTTGCGGCCGAGACTAGATGTCCCCATCTCAACAGTCTCCAGGCAACGATACGAGTACAAGACGGCGGCTCAGTGAGGTGACATGCAGGTATGCCGGAAAGGCGCGGTGAGGACTAGTGAACCTCCGGCCCCCGAGCCCCGAGGGGCCCTGCGCCCCCAAACAGAGGTAACATGATGAACGCCGAGGGGAAGTAACCCACTGGAGGAGGCATGGGATAACCGGAGGGCTGGGTGTGGCAGCCTCTCTGGACCCCTCGATCTGGTAACCAGCATTGCGTGGCAGGGGGGCTTGGTGGAGAGGTTGCAGACTTGCAAAAGCGGGAAGCGCCATTCCCAAGGTTTTGGTACCGGGGATGGAGGGGGGTCCAACTTGGAAGCAGGGGTAGGGTGAAAGCCGCAGCAAGTGACAGGTTGCGGCGACGGGAGACGACTCGAGGTACCAAACGACACCGTGTGGTACCCAAGGTGTGAGGACCCCAGCAGGATTCCTGTACGATGTACGGCGTGAGACATGAAGGAAAGCCTAGAAGGGGGAATGGAAGGAAAAGGGCCCAATCAGCCATTGCATCACGCCGTTGTACCCAGTTCCGCGTAGGGCTGATGCAGCACAACGTCAGCTGGGCCGGGTGTCTCTCGCGCCGCGCCGTACCACACGAAATGCTAAGCCTCAGCCGTGCCTCAAATGGCTGAGGCGAGCGATGTGTTCGTGTGAGAGAGAGAGGCCCGGTATATTCCAAAGCGGCCCCGACTGTGTTGGCGCTGGCCCAAGGTCAGTGTGGAGGAGGACTATAACCAGCCTCGCACATGGCTTGGACGTCGAAAAAGGAGCAGGCACTCGCCACATGCATCGTGAAACATGACCAAAATGGGACACTCGAAGGACATCTAGGCAGGCATCCAGATCAAAACTCGGCCAGACCGGAACGGATACCGAGGGAAGGCCCCCAAAAAGAGTTGCTGACTCTCTGCCGGTCTCATCATGGAGTCGGAAAACGAAGGCGCCGAGGTGAGACCGTGGTAGTAGTGATAGTTGGCGTGCGCAACGGTTGACAGAGGTAGGTTCCTCGGCTGTGCGTAATAATAAACGCGGGACTAGCAAGGTACGATGGTCCTGAACGGCGGGTCGGGTCACCCCCTCCCCTCGACAGGGGGGAATTTGAGGGAGAGGGGGTCAACTTTTCCGAGCCAGGGGGCATGTATGAGATGACGTTCGTTGCGAAGTGACACGGAGATGAGCGAGCAACTGGGGGCATCTGAAGCCAGACACCTGATATGCCCTAGCGTTTCCATGGCGCGCGCGGCCGGCGACTGGATGCAGAGGGGGGGCGATAATGGTAATCGTCCCTAATCGATGTCTGTCGGCAATGGTGCGGAGTTAGGGGATGATGAGGCGGAGGAGATGGACGTCGGAGACTTCTAGGCCCATGTGGCCTTGTTCTGATGCGCTGCCATTGGAAATCGCGGGGACTGGCGGGTGGACGAGTCTGGCACCAGCGGTCATGGAGCCAATGCCCAGGCATGTAGGACCATCTGATCGGGGATCATCGGGTGCGCAGACGGCGATAGCGATGCCTCTGTGTGGGCGAGGTGTGGATGCCTGCCTGGCCTAGCAGGCGACTGTGAGCGTTTGGAGTTGCGAGCTTGGGAGACAAGGAGACCGCAGGCTTCCCGGTCGTGAGCTGAAGCATCCGAAGCGGGCCGGCACATGGTCCATCCACGCCCGAGCTGGGTGTGGAAGCATCGGGGGCCCAGTAGAAGGTGCGGGACGTGTCGAGAAAAGCCAAGGCAGGGCTTCGGTGTTCGCCGGCGCGGGGGGCGAGCGAGCGTGACTGATGGCCGTCTGACAAATACTTGGTTCGCCGCGGCGGGCGAGCAGGCCACAAACGGGTTGTTGAGGGTGACGTCTGGAATTTGGAACCCAAGGCAGCACGCATGCAGAGCACGCATGCAGAGCACGCACGCACATGACAATGCCGGGCTCTCGGGGTCTCGATCCTGTGAGGTCTGTGAGGGCCTCCCGGTGTGACTCAGCGGGGTCCGGCCGAGTTTGGTGATATGTCTGTCCAATTCCGACGAGGTCGGAGGTGGGCGGTACGAGATGCATTCGGCTGCGAAGGTAGCCGGCGGGCGATGTTGCGGATGGGAGGTACCCTGACGAAGGTAACCTTACTCTGTGAGCGGGTCAAGCTCTCACCGACAGGCGCAATAAGTCGAGCGCGCGTCAAGCTGACAGGTTCAAGGTGGATAAACGGCAGGCATCTAAAAGCAGAATACGGCGGCCGCCATGGGAAATACGACGATGGTTGGGGTCTGAAAACAGGGGGGGAACGGTATNTCCGTCTGCCTGTCGCCGTTGCACCTCGGGGGGCGTGAGTAAGCTGAGGGCGCTGGAGACGACTTGGAGGTGAGATGATGATTCAATTGCGAAGCTGTCGTGAGGCACGGCAGGCACCGATGTTTTCTGTAGCTGGATGGGGGACGAGAGAGGATGTGTTGGAAGAATGGAGGTGGAAGAAGCCAAGTCGCGTGCCGGATTCAGGATTGCACCCACGGCAGCTGCGTTCCAGCACAGTGGTGGTGTCAGGGGCAGGCAGGTGCAGGTGCAGATGCGGTGCAGGGACAGGGGCAAGAACCAGCCCGATGGCTCCTGCCTTGCCTGCCCTGCCTAGTATCATGGTTCATCCCTCCTTCCTTATGTCAGGTTCCTACCTAGGAAGCTCCTTCCTATGTTTCTGGCCCAAATTGATGCCTTGACCAAACCCATTGGCAGTTGCTACTGCCCTGCCCTGTCTGACATCCAAAAGAGCAAGCACGTTCCTGGTCGTCGTCCGTGCCCCGGCCCTGCTGCCACCATCTACGCCACGGGCCTCTATCGTTAGGCGAGCGGAGATCCGGCCGAGACACCGACTCGAGCCGCCGTTGAGCCTTAATTCGACTTCCCTCAACCTCCTCCGACCACAGTCACCACACTACCCCAAAGTCGCTCAATCCTCGGTCCCGACGCTCGCCGCACTCGGCACCTGTTCCAATGCCTGCCCTCGCAGAAACAGTTGCATCTCCTAGCCAGGAACCCCCTACCCCTGAGCAGAACCCATATGAGATCCCCTCCACAGGGCATGATCGCCCCGAGACGACGCATGCGACATCTTCGCATGAGGATTGCATGCCGCTCTGCCGCACATGTACTCCGAGTCGCTTAGTTGAGTCGTGGATCTCGTCGTTTCGAGCCTGCTTCGAGCCCGCTTCTGGACGAGTCGGTTTAGCGTGGCCCCCAACCTCGGTCCCGAAGGCTTCTCGCAACCTTCCATGCTGGTCGCCATCTGGCATATGCAACGCCGTTTGCTCCTGCGTTCCTGCAGATCCAGAGATCATGGACACCCTCAGAACACCGGGCTGAAACGTCCGCCGTGCTCTCCAAGCACAGAGAGAGCTGATACGCCGCATCGCCAGCAAACCAACCCCGCTGGCCCTCGATGACCCCCTCGAGCCGCTAACAGACACCCCCTTGCCCATTTCTGTGGTATCTTCAAGCAACTCTCTCCAACAACCCCGCCGGGGAATCCTTGAAACAACAAAAGACCCCCCCTCACGCGCTTCTTGTGCTGCAGGGCGGCGATGGGGCATCGACAATGTTCCGACCCGACGAACCCCCCTTCTCGGCCCCCACGATCGCTTGCCAGGGCGCCACATCGCGGAATTCCGCTCTCAAGTCCCGGATCATCTGTACCTCCCGCTCTCCAGGTCCAGGGGCACACTCGTCTTGGCGTAGATCCACCTCACGGCGCTTGCCGGAGCCTCATTATGCAGGGCCACCTCGCTTCTCTTTGCGAACGTCTCATCAACACCCCCTCCCCCCAATATGGCGGGCCTCGAGGTCTCGTCATGGTCTCGCAAAGCTGTTGAAACCAACTTACTGCTCTATACCGACGGCGAGGCCGTCTCTTCGGTCATCGCCGTCGAGTTTCACGCGGTGAATGAGGCCGTTTGCCTCGGCCGTAGGCCCCTAGTCTCGGTGTCAGCAAGGACGGGAACCCCCCTCGCCCCGCCAAGGTATTAACTGCTGACGCTTCAGTGATGCCCCAAGACAGCTTCACGGCATACTAAACAGTCGTGACATGATGGCACAGAAACAAGGCGTGTTCTGTGTCGCTCCCCCGCCCCCGCAAGTAGGTGGTGGCTCAGATGACATCCAGGGGCCGAAGACAAAGCAATGACGACGAGGCGTCATCGGCTGGGCTTTGCGCGGACAATTCGGGGACTACCTCATGTGTCTGAGGACTCGCGTGTGACGTGGGACGACATGTGGCGGAGAGCAACAGCCACCGCGCACGATCTGATCCGTCGCATCTCGCGTCTCCAAATCGGGCACATGCGCCGCGCCGCAGCTGCGTAACGTCCCCGATGTGAGACAGGAAAGAAAGAAAGCAGCGCCGAATCGAGCTCACCGATGTCCCTATCCGAAAGCCTGATGCCGAAAGGGGGGACTGAGGCTGGCTGTTTGCTGAGACACTTGGCGAGGCAGAAAGATGACACTGCCCGGCCTGTCGCGTGCTTGCCTTCTTCGACTCGACTCTCGAAAACACGCTCGTTCTATTTCATGACTGGGCCTAGCATGGCGCTACGGCTCCCAGAGCCTCATCTCGGCCCCCTCGTAGGTAGGTACGTATTCTTCGTCATCGTGGCCGGACAGCGCAATGCCCCTCTCCGCGCCGCCCCGTTTTAGATCTCCTGTTGTTTTGGCTCCTCGACATGGTTCCATTTCAGGGGGTTCGCGACACCCCGAGCATCTCAGAGCTCGTCCCTGGCGTGGGCGGACTTGCCGAGCTCCTCCATGGCCATGATCTTGACCACCAGACTGGTCCAGCCCGTGAAGTGCTGGGTCCGCTGACCCTTGCCCGTCTCTGGGTTGTATTGCTCCCAGGCGAAGCCTGTTTCCTCCCAGCTGCTGTAGACGGTGTCGACCAGGTTGCGTCGGAGGCTGTTGTAAAGCTCCGTGGCCTTGGACCTGAAGGGGCCGTCCTGGGCGGCCACATTCTGCGACGTTCACTGTCAGCGTTTTCGTCGGGGATGGCGCTAGGGGCGATGTACGTACCTTGAGCTGGACAAGTGCCATGTAGTTGATGGGCATCCAGACGGGACTGCGCCAGTAGTTCTCACCCGTGCCATAAAACTCGTCCTTGAGACTCAGACTACGGATGCCGTGGGGGCTCCAGAGCTCCTCTTTGTCGCCGAGGAGGTCTAGAAGTTTGCCCAGCTTGGGGTCATCGGACTTGAGCAGGCCGACGAGGAAGGGAAACAGGGAGATGTACCCCTTGTGGCAGACGAGGGTGTGCTCCTCAAAGTCATCGATGGTGGCGTCGCAGTAGCAGCCGTCCTTCTCCGACCAGTGCAGGTCGTTGAGGTTGTGCTCAATGGCATTGAGGACCTTCTTGTACTTGTCTACCTCTTCGAGCATGCCGAGAGCGTCGGCAATGTTGATGAGCGACTTGGTCATCAGACCGACCCAGGACATGAGGTCGACGTGCAGCTCGCCGGGGTGAGGGGGCTGGGGGCGCGGGTAGTCGTCGATACCGCTCGTCAGGATGTGCGTCTCGGTGCGGCCGCGCCAGCGGTAGGCCTCCCTCGTGGAGTAGGCATCACGGTCGTAAGACTTGATATCACCGAATTGGGTCTTGCGGAACCACTCATACTGGCGCTTCAACAGAGGGTAGAGGCGGCGCAAGTAGTCCTCGCCCAGCTCCACATTGTCGAGGTGCGCTGTCTGGATGGAGTCGTAGGGCGCAACGTGCTCCTTCTCGATGGGCTGGCTGCCGTTCATCTTACGAAGGCGCTCCATGAAGCCCTCGATGATGAGGAAGATGGTGGGCGGGTTCGCGTAGTGAGGGTACTGGACCTGGAACTCCTGGGGCACTCTGGTGCGGGCCTCATCGCCAAGAATCTGCTCGCGAGCGATCCAGCCGTCCTCGTCCATCAGGTTGAACCAGCTCTTGACAATCTCGAGGCACAATTCGTTGTCCCAGTCGGCGATGGGGATGAGGTGGAAGCCCTCATCCCAGAGGAAGCCGCGGGGGAAGAAGGGACGCGAGGGCACGGCGGTAAAAAGCTCGTGGGGGCCCTCAACCGAGGGCGAGTTGCGAGCGCGGGCAGCTGCAGCTTCCTCCCAGAAGCCCTCATCTTCTTCCTCATACTCGGGCGCGTTGGAGCGGTCAACGAGATGGCCGCCGTGGAAGTAGCCGATACCGCCGAGCAGGTTGGAGAGCATGCTCTTGCCAAAGACGGAGTACTTGTCTGCCTTGTAGGGGGCCTTGAGGTCGAAGACGGATGAGAAGCGCTCGCCGAAGGCCTCGGTAGTCGTCTTGATCTCACGCGTCAGGTCCGCGCTGGTCAGTTCGGCGCCAGCCGAGGCCGAGGAGAAGAGAACGTCGAATTCGAAGGCGCCCTCGAACATCTTCTGGACAATCTGGGCGTTGCCGCTACCAGGGCTGTTCTCCAGCTGGTAGACGACCCAGGGAGGCAGCGGGGTCTCCTCGCTGTAGAGGTGCTCGATCTTCTTGACGGTCTCCTGGAATTGGCGGTACACGACGCCTCGAGCCTGCCAGATGAGCTCCTCGGGAAGCTGGATGGACCGGACGATGGTCTTGCTGGCGTCCCTGCTGTCGGATAGCGGGTGATCGTTGGAGGGGTGATCTCCCTCGCCGTGGGTGACGACGAGCTTGTAGGCGCCGAGCTCTTTGGAGCGACCGGTGAAGGTGACGTCCTCATCGAAGCCCAGATCACCTCCCGAGGCGTCGGCACTCAGCTTGGCGTCGGATCCCTCCTGGCCAATGTAGTAATGAACCATGGTCTTGAGGCCGGCGGGCGCATCATCCCGCGGGACGCCCTTGATCCTGGCGGCCCAGCTTCCACCATTGGCGCCACCGGGCACCTTGACGAAGGAGGTGGTGATGTCGATGAAGTTCTTCTTGTCGTGGATGGTCTGAACGCCGCCCTTGCGGGTATCGTACTCGTCCCAGCCGTATCCGTCGATCTCGTGCTGCTCGCAGGTGTATCGGAAGCCTGGGGAATGTCTCGTGTCAGAGGTTGCAGTAGTAGCGGGTGGGAATATGGAGGTAGGTACCGGACTGAACATCCTGGAAGCTGTCGACCTTTGCCCACATCAGGCCGGCCCACAGGCCCTGGGGGGTGCGCGGGCGGACGCCAAAGTAAAGATTGGACTTGTAAGGGCCCCAGAAGAGGCTTTCATTGTTTGCACGACCGATCTCGCTGGTGAGGATGGACTCTGAGCCGCTGCCCTCGTCGGCTAGAACGGGACAGAAGGCGAGGAGCTGCAACAGGGTGGCAGCCAGCAACAGGGCCAGCCCCGGCCGTTTGCTGCCCGAGATCATTATGATGGCTGATTCAATTGAACACCATACGAGCTTTGGGGAGTGTGGGGGTGCTGTCTCCTCGTCGGTGCGTGTCGTGTTGTGAGTTGGTGGTGGTGAATACCTCCAAGTTGATGATATCTGGCCAGGCTGAGGGAGCTCCAAGTTCGAGTCAGGTTAGGCGGCCCTGAACGGGTACCTGCCTCGAGCCAGCTCAGCGGTGTTGGAGCGGTAGCGTTGGGAAGTGACCAATGAGAAAGCTCGAGCCAAGTCATCGGGCCGCTGAAACGAGTGGCAGCGGGGTTCCTTAGTGGACGGACCCTGGTGGCGGGGAATGGCCGGGGAATTAAACACCTTCCATCGGTAGCCGGGTCACAGTGTCACCTTCCCGTCCATGTTGACGAGAGAACATTCGACAAGGGCAGCAATACAAGGTAGACTTCGCCCGCGCGTCATGTCAGTAATTCTTCCCAGAGAGCTGGTTTGATCTTGTCATGTGTTACTTGTCAGGTACACTGGCAGCTACAGGATCGACCTAGCTGTCTCCATTGCCGCCATGTTTTCTAGTTACTCCTGTTGACCTTGACAGCCCAACCTAGATTTCTAGCTGAGGTATAGTAACACCAAATCTAGAAATCCTTACGAATAGCAAACTCAGACCTGTCCTGGAACAGACCAAGCTTGGCGTTCGTTTGGTGCTTTAAAGACGTTCAACAGTGATAGTGGGTCGTTTCGGGCTAGTGGCAGGGCAGGCGGGCGGGCCCCTGAGGACTGTTCCTGCCGTGCTGTCATCGAACGTCGGTCGTCCAGTCGGTGTCGGAGGCTGGCCACACAGCTCCCCCTGCATTCGCCATTTCGCGACTTCTGCACAATCCCTTTGCGACCTGTCAACCCGGACACCTGCACCCAGCCCGACTCGACGACAGCGACGACTTTATCGACTAACACGAGAGCCCTTCGAAGTGGTGTCTAGGTGCTACACTTTGTCGAAACCCTGCGCGCGCAACCAGACCAAGCACGGCCCAGCTACCAAGCCAGGTACACCGCGACCTGACGACACGACACATCCGCCGCCATATGATACCCTCGTCCACCTTCCGAACAAAGATGCTGCTTTGCGAACACAACTCATAGGATGAGCCTGGATTCGCTATCGCCAATCGCGCCCGCCCGCGTCAGAGCATTGGTCGTGCCGGTTGGCCACATCAAGACTGAGCGCTTCATCACCTTTCTCGACCGCCTGCGAAGCGAACATGTCGTCCACCTCCGCGATGTCAGCCCGGACGGCCGGCCCAACAGAAGTGAGCCTCGATGCACAACCTCCCAAAGCGATCATCGTCTTGGCCGCGCCTTGCTGACCCATTGTGCCCCCCTCGCAGACATGTTCTCGCCCTCTGCCTTCCCCGACGGCGCCGTTTTCTACGACTTCACCACCCACGTGCCACCCCCCTCGCACCTAGCCCTCTCCCCCTTCGACCTCTTCCGGGAGCCCTTCTCTATCATTGCCGTCGCAGACGGCTCGGAACTGAGCCAACGCGCCATCAGCAAGCGTCACTCTCCGATAGCCCCGACGACCACCGAGCAGAACATCCGCGCTCTGTACCAAGAACTCGAGGACCTGCGCGACCATTATCACAGGGCTCTGATACACCATGTCGTTATCTTCGACTATGTCAGTCCATCGGCGAATCCCGTGCCTTTGCCCGAAGGCGTCATTACCATACCTCCTCTGGAGGACTGTACAACCACCACCATGAAGACTGCCATCTGCGGCATCACCTCTGTGCTGCTGGCTGAGATGACGTCTCGCGCCAAAGTATTCGAGTCCATGAACGTCATCGAGTCTCCGGGCCAGGCCCCCAGTCCTAGGACGAACGGAGACTCGTGGGCGAGGGAGGATCCGGGCCACCTGAGGCGCAACTCTCAGTTCTCGCTGCCTAGCAGCACAAGGTCCAGTTCGGCCAGCGGCCTGCCCGACCGAGCCCAGGCACGCATGTCCATGCCTCCCGTCTCTTCCAAGGGGTCGCCCGCCGCCTCGAACCATTCGACCCCAGCGCGCTCTTCAACACCCGTTAGGAGTGGCCTATCCAACCCGCCCACCACCTTTGACGAAATCTCAAGCGACAACTTTAGTGAAGTTCCAACTATTGACCAAGCCGCGCCGGGACGTCCCGCGAGCGTCTCTGATGGCACCAAGTCTTCCTCTAACCAGGACCGCGTCTCGGTGCATGGCTTTGGCTCTGGCGGCATGACGGAGCGCTGGAGGAACAAGGGCAGGGGCCGTGTCCTCGTCATCCTTGGCTCCCTCTATCTACAGGCCGGCCGGTGGAGCGACGCACTGAAAGAGCTCTCGGAGGGCGCAACCGTAGCACGTTCGATCAACGATCACATCTGGCACGGCAAGGCCTTGGAGCTCATAACTGTAAGCCTGCTGCTCCTCGGTTGGGCCAGGATCGAGTTTCAGGTGCCATCCGTCTGTCTTCCCCAGGACAAGGCGAGCGCAGCCAATGTGACCGCTTTGGAAGCCGCCACCCCAGACGACCCATCGCAGCCAAGGCATCTCCGTCGACTCCAGGTCGCACTCCCCGACCTGCTAGACCGTATCACTGGCCTGTACTCCAGGATATCCGCGGAGAATCTGCCTCCGCTGCCCCTCGCCGAGGTCACGATCCGATTCAGTAAGCTTCTGTCGGCCCTGCATCTCGCCGACGGCAAGTTGGGCGAGCAAGCGTTGAACATGATGGTCCTCGGCACCTTGCCAGAGAAGCCTCTGACGACCTCACCCCGTCTGAGTGTCACCCCAACACGCCAGCAGATCACGACGCTTCTCTTCCGCGCCTTCCCCTCGTCGTCATCCGAGTTATTGACCACGGTCGACCGCTCTACCATCCTCGCTGGGATCGCCTCCGTCCTGGGACCCATTGGCCACCAGCGAAAGAAGGCCATGGTCATCCGCGAGCTTGTCTCTGTTCTTATCAGCGGCCTTGTCGAAGCCAGGACCCGTGGAGCGGCAGATGTCGGCATTCACCCGGCGGCGGGCCTTGTTGCGCTAAACGCGGCGACCGGTCAGGGCAACGGCGCCGGAGCGCTCGAACTTGGCGAAGGGGACGTGGAGCAAGGTATCGAGGGCTTCCTCGGTCTTCTCTGCAAGTCGTACGGCGTCGTTGGGTTTGACCCAATTGCGAAGGGGTCAACTTCAACAGTAAATGGCGAGCAAGCAAGTCTCGAGGATACGATCAAACGGATCAGAGGGCAATCCGCAGCCCGCTTCTTCGGATTCCCCGGGATCAAGCTGAATATCCTGCGAGCCTGCATCAACTTTTCCGAGGCTCTCCCCGACTTTGGCGGCGTCTTGAAATACTCGAGCGACCTACTACGATCTGCCGGGTCCGGTATTGCCCCGGGGCCCCGTAAGGAGGATGCCTCGGCTTCGATCTTCCGGGAAGAGCAGGTCCGTCTAGCCACCAACATCGCCAAAACGTCACATCTGTCCAAGCGCCTTGGACTGCATCATCTCGCTGCTGAATACTGGGACGAGTTCCTCGTCCGCGACGTGATCCTGGAGCCGCTCCCAATCACGCGTTTGCCCGTGCCGCACGCTAAAAGCGTCCTCCCCGGCGCGACAACGGCCCGTACCTCTCAGGATGTTAACCCCTTCATCTACAACCCCTTCCTCAAGGCCCCTGACAAGGCTGCCGTTAGCCATATCCTGGTCGCCGGTGAGCCCGCCACGTTCAAGGTCCTCCTGCAGAACCCATATGACGTCGAGGTGGAGATTGAAAGCCTGAAACTTGACGGCGACGGTGTGGAATTCGAGCCACTTTCCGAGCCTATCCTGGTCGGGCCCTACCGCACGCAGACGGTCAAGGTCTCGGGTATCCCCAAGGCTGCAGGCTCTCTCAACATCACAGGGGCCGTGGTGCATATCCACGGCTGCAGGGAACGGAGCTTCCCCATCTTCAAGCAGCAGTGGAAGCCGGAAAATCAGGTGAAGATCAAGGGCACAGGAGTGGCCGCGCTAGAGGAGGCGGTAACAACAGCAGTCGCCACGGGACGGTCTCTGGTGCCCCTGTCTGTTAGTCTCAAAGTCATCCCGCCACAGCCCGTGGTCGTGGTCAAGTCGACGACGCTGCCCCAATCCTCGATCATGGTGCTGGAGGGCGAACGTCAGGTCTTCTCCGTCACGCTCGAGAACCTGTCCAAGACATGCCCGGTCGACTTCCTCCTCTTCTCCTTTGAGGACTCGACACAGGCGCCGCTGCAGTCTGCCCTGAGCAACCGTGACGCTACACCGGCCGAGCTGTACGAGTACGAGTTCATTCTGATGAAGCGACAGGCCCTGCGGAAGGTGGCCAAGGCCGATTCGGAGAAGCGATACATTGCACCGGGGGGCACGGCGACATTCGACTTTGAGGTTCTGGGCAAACCAGGGCTGACCAGCGCCGCGCTGCAAGTCGACTACGCACACCTGGGCGTCCCACCTGACGAGATCGTCGACGATTTCCACACCCGGCGTGTCTCGCTTCAGCTGACCGTGACGGTCAACGCCGGTGTTGAGCTGGCCAGACTCGATGTACTGCCGCTTCAGGGCAGCGTGCCCCGGTCCTTGTGGAAGACTGAGGGGCAGGCGGACAAAGCCGACGATCAGGCATCTCCGGACGACTATTGTCTGCTTTCGATGGACCTTCGGAATGCCTGGCCCAGTAATATGCTGGTTCAGCTGGAAGGCGAGCACGGTCTGGTGCTTGAAGAGCAGATCCTTCCCGGCAACACGGCTCGAGTCATGGTGCCCGTCCGACGGGTGTACCTCGAGGACCCGCACGCATCCATACCGGCGCTCAACCCCAAGCGCCAGCGACAATTCGTCGTCAGCAGCGGCAAGATTTCGCCGGACATGGAGCGGACGAATAGGGAGTCGTTCTGGTACCGCGAGAAGATTCTTGATGGGCTCACTGCCAAGTGGAAGACGCTCACAGGCCCGGCGCGCAGTGGGTTCGTGGAGCTTCGCACAGTACGCTTCACCCCAAGGATGATTGAGGCAATCAAGGTGGACGAGGTCGGCATTGACTTTTCAGTCCTCAACGGCGGGCCTGACATCTCCAACGGGGGTGGCCACGGGGACCACCAGACACTCTACCTGGACGAGTTTGCCAAGATCAAGGTGCAGCTGTCGAACCGCACGGCGCAGCCGATCTACCCGCTTCTCCGGATCATGCCAGCGCTCCGCCACCGGCCCCTGAACGTGGCCCTGGACTTTACGAGGAAGTTTGCATGGAACGGCACGTTGCAGCAGTCACTTCCGATCCTGACACCGCATGAGACACGGAGTATCGAACTGGGGGTCACTGCGCTCTGCCGCGGCGAGTTTGAGCTGGCCGCGTCGGTCGAAGAGCTTCAAATGTACGAGGAGCCCCAGGTGGCGGGAGAGAAGGCGGTCGAGGTGGCCAAGGGGCGCCGGCCGCGATCAGACACGCAGGCCATGTTGGACGCCGTCCTCGGATCCAAGGAACGCCGCGTGTGGCATTCCAGACAGCCGTGCATTGTCATGGTCAAGGACCGCAAGGAATGACCGGCGAATGACGAGATTTACGAGCAATGTTGAATATAATAAGAGACGTATATATTCTGATAATGGCCGCGTCGTCCGGTCGTCGAAAAGGGGGGTGATTATGTAAGTAAGGCTTGTCATCCACGAACTGACCGCTTTGCCTCTTTGGGCGCTAAGCGCGCAGCGAAACGGTCGTTGGCGCCGTTTGGAAAAAAAAATCACCAATGCACGGCGACGCGTTCCGTTGATAGCCGAACCAGAAGGCTCAGTCGGTGACCGCCTACATTACGAGACGAAAATGCACCGGCTGATGCTTCATCTGCTGCCCATCGTTCCTTGAAGCGGCATGTGAATACCCGCATCGGTCAATCGACCCGGACTGTTGCAACCAAACTGAACCAACCGCCAGCATGGCACGGCCACAGATCCTCTTCCTGGACGCCTATGACTCGTTCACCAACAACATCGTGTCGCTGCTGACGACGCTTCTTGATGCGGATGTTCACGTGTTGCCCATTGACAGCACGCTCCTGAGCCCAGAGTCGCCTTCATTCAAGCAGGACTGGGCCCATGAGCTCTCGCACTACCATGCCATTGTCTGCGGGCCTGGCCCAGGATCACCGCAGGTCGCAGAGGATGTCGGCTTGATGCGGGCGGTCTGGGACCTTGACGCAGAGCACCTCATTCCGGTGCTTGGCGTGTGTCTGGGGTTCCAGAGCCTCGTGCTGTCTGCCGAAGGAAAGGTGAGGAGGCTGAGGAGAGGCCTCCATGGCATGGTGAGGGAAATTGCGCATGACAAGCCGTCGACCATGGCTGTCAAGGGCGACATCTTCCGGGGGGTCGGGCACTTCAAAGCAACCCTATACCACAGCCTATGCGCGGATGTCGGACAGGATGGCATCGACGAATCGTCATGGGAGATGCAGCGATGGGACATTGGAACCGACCAACTCCAGCCTTTGGCTTGGGCCACGGAAGAACGGGACGACGGCATTGAGCGCATCCTGATGGCTGTGAAGCACCGGATGAAGCCCTTTTGGGGCGTGCAGTACCACCCCGAATCTATCTGCACCCAGTCCGCCGGGCACGCAGTGATCCAAAACTGGTTCGTCGAGGCCATGCGATGGAACGAGCACACCAAGCGACGGGTGCGAACCGGCGAGTCGCTCCTCGCGAGGGACGCAACACAGCCCAGCCTTGTCTCCCAGGTCCTTCAGCTCAGACACGAAAAGGGAGGCTTGCCCTGGACCGAGTCGACGTCGACGCTGGCCACCTTTGGCCTGGACTGCGAATACGCCCGCAAGACGATCCGTCTGCCTGACCATGTCAAGGTGCCAGACGTCGTCGAGGCTCTGCGAAGCACCGATGCTGAGCATATTATTCTCGACTCGGCCAACTCGGACAAGATGGCGGCGGGGGCCGCAGATGTTCGCGGCCGCCACAGCATCATTGCGCTCGACGTCGGGGAGGCCCTGCGGCTTGAGTACCATGTCGGCGATCGTCATGCCACGGCACGCATCCCAGATACTCAAAAAGGAGCGGATGAGCGGCTTGAAAACATACCCTTTGAGCACCACGAGAATATCTGGCAGCTCCTCTCCGACTTCCGCGACAAGCGCCGCCTTAACATCACAGACACCACACAGTCGCCCTTCAAGGGCGGATTCATGGGCTACGTCACGTATGAGATGGGCCTGAGCGGCATTGACGTGCCTCTCCCCGCGGACCGTGGTCATGCCAGGCCGGATCTCTGCTTCGCATGGGTCACGAGGAGCATCGTCATCGACCACGTCAAGGGCCTTTTGCACGTGCAGCACCTGCAGAACAGAAAGCTGAACGCCGATTTTTGGATCGACGCGACGATTGCGTCTTTGCAGGCGTCGCCGCTGTGGACGGAGAAAGGGCTGCCCAGGAGCTCCCCTCTGGCTCTCGCCTCGCCTCCTGTCATTGCCACGCCCGAGCCCCTGGAGTATGAGCGCAAGGTTGAGAGGTGCCAGGATTTCATCGCCGCAGGCGAGTCATACGAGCTCTGCCTGACGGACCAGACTACTATACGACTGCCCCAGACGGCAGGAGACAAGGCGTGGGACATGTACCGCACCCTCCGAGCCCGGCAGCCGGCGCCGTTTGGTTCATTCTTGCGTCTTGGTTCGGCTACGCTCGTGAGCTCGTCGCCTGAGCGGTTCCTAGAGTACACGTCGGACGGGATCTGCTCGATGCGGCCAATGAAGGGCACTGTGCGCAAGTCTGACGCCGTTTCGACGCTGGCGCAGGCCGAAGAGCTCCTGCATATCCCCAAGGAGGAGGCCGAGAACCTGATGATCGTAGACCTGGTCCGACACGACCTCCACGGCGTTTGTGGATCAGGAAACGTCACTGTTCCGCACCTGATGCGGGTCGAAGAGTACGCAAGCGTCTTCCAGATGATCACCGTCGTTGACGCGCGACTACCCAACGGCGACGGAAACGGCCGCGAACACACGGGTCTTGATGTGCTCGCTGCTAGTTTGCCGCCGGGAAGCATGACGGGGGCGCCGAAGAAGAGGAGCTGTGAGCTGCTGCGGGAGCTCGAGGAGAGACGTGAGCGGAGTCTGTACTCGGGTGTCGTGGGTTACATGGATGTCACTGGCAAAGGCGACTGGAGCGTTACCATCAGGACGGTGTTCCGGTGGGATGACGAGAGGGAGGATGGCTGTGATGTCTGGCGGATCGGCGCGGGCGGGGCGGTGACGATTCTGAGCACGCCGGAAGGCGAACAGGAGGAGATGTTCACCAAGCTTGCTGGGCCGTTGGGTATGTTTTCCGCAAGCTCGGAGTGAAGATGGGTAGACGACATGGCGTTTAGGGGGGCATCTTTCTTTTCTCGCAGGATAGATCGCAGGCGCACACACATTGTGGATAGAACGAACTCCGAGTCTCAACTCGCTCGGGGGGTTGAACCGGTGGCATTACACGGCGTTGGACGGTACTTCAACGTACCTATCGATAGATCATAGCGTCCTGGTTTCTCGGGGCACCGTCAAGACATTATGGACTTCATTTTTGATCAACAGCAATGCAAAAAAAGCCATTCTGTAGAATAAGCTCCTACAGATAACAACCCCGGTTCAATCCCCCGACCTGATGATGAAGTGCTCCAAGCGCAATAAAGGTGGTCACCCGCTGGCTCCGTGCCAACGGCCGTGACCCCGTCACAAAGTTCAAACATATATGGTGTACAATGTGTCCGCGCGCCCCCATTCAACCGTTTCCCTTTCGTCCACCTTTCCATCCCGATACGGCGTGACGTGTCGCCTATTAAATTCTGGCGCCTGGAGCTTAGAATTCCTGCTCCTCCTGGAAGAACATGCTGAAGCTGACAATGGTGCCGTAGATAAGGAGACCGCCAGCGACAGACATGACCATGGCCTGGACGTTGATCAGGTTGGCGTGCGAGAGGACGATGGGAAGGGCTGCGGAGGAAAGAGGTAGGGTCAGCGAGGGGCTTGAACGAAAACAGCGCAGAGGGGAGGCAGTGCGATGCGGCGGGGGGCATTCCCCTGGGTATGTTTGACTCACCAATGCCCATGACGACAAGGAAGGCGGTGCAGAAGCGGCCGAGGTCGAGGACGGCGCCGCCGGAGCTCTCGACGAAATCATCGGGGTTGGAGCAGCGCGAGGCGATCCAGTTGGGGACGGGAGCGATTATGTAGGTAGCCACGACGAGGAGGGGGTGGTAGTTGTTCCAGAGGGCGCAGGAGAGGATGACGAGGAGGAATCCGACGGCGAGGACGAAGGAGAGGGCGATGATGGTCTTGAGGCCGGCGGTCGGCATCGTGGGCAAGCTGTTGGCGGGACGAGGTGATGCGATGCACTGGGGGGGGGAAGTTCGAGGTCTCTCGGGGGTCAGCCCCAGCGGTCGAGAATGGGAGCTGATGGGTAAGTCGCGCAAGGGGTGCGAAATGCGGTGGTCGTCGACAGAGCTGTTGAGGGTGTCGCCGAGGGTTGAGGTTCGGAGGATTGGAGCTTGCTCGGAGATGGTGGGCGTGGAGTCGAGTCGTGTGCAGTCGTAGTGTGGTTGGAGTTGCTGGAAGGCAGCCGGCGGAGCGGGCGACCCACTGACATGGACCCGTGATGGCGCTGTCGTCACGGCCTAGGCCGCCGAGAGCTGTTTAGAAAGGTACGACGGATTGGTGCATCGCGGGGCGGAGATCGGTTTCATGCATTGCACGATGGGAGCTGGCGCACAGACCAAGCCTACCCCTGCAGGTGCTACCAACCTGAGCTCCAGGCCAGCCAGGACTCGCGGCGCAACTGCCTGCGGCGGACGCAACTGCTCCAACACCACGAAATCCGTCCGCGTTTGATACCAACGCCGTTTGCTTAAACAAGAAAGCACCCACTCTTCCGATACCAAGCTCTCCATCACGAAAATTTCCCGCAGACAGACACCTTCTCACCCACCGTCTGCCTCGCCCGCACGAACACCCTCCCTCTAGACACCCCCAACCTCGCCCACCATGTTCCGCAACAACTACGACAACGACTCGGTCACCTTCTCGCCGCAAGGCAGGATATTCCAGATCGAGTACGCCACCGAGGCCGTGAAGCAGGGTTCCGTCGTCGTCGGCATCGTCAGCAAAACAGATGTCGTCCTTGCCGCAGTAAAGGTGAGCGCCCCTCCCATACTTCTTATCCCCCCTCCCCTCCCTGAGCTAACCCCCATCCTCCAGAGAAACGCCGAGGAGCTGTCCTCCTACCAGAAGAAGCTCTTCGAGGTCGACGAGCACGCCGGCATCGCCATCGCCGGCCTCACCTCGGACGCCCGCGTCCTCTCCAACTTTATGAAGCAACAGTGCCTCGGCCACCGCCTGACCTACGGCCGCGCCCTGCCCCTCCGCTCCCTCGTCGACCTCATCGGCGAAAAGGCCCAGATCAACACACAGGTCTACGGCAAGCGCCCCTACGGTGTCGGTCTGCTCGTCGCCGGCGTTGACGAGACCGGCCCCCACCTGTTCGAGTTCCAGCCCTCGGGCATGACCGAGGAGATGACCGCCTTTGCCATCGGCGCACGTTCCCAGATGGCCCGCACCTACCTCGAGCGCAACGTCGACGAGTTTGCCGACTGCTCCCGCGAGGACCTCATCCGCCACGGTCTCAAGGCCCTGCGCGAGTCGCTCGTCCAGGACCGCGAGCTTACCGTCGAGAACACGAGCATCGGCATCGTCGGCTTCGCAGCCCCCACCGACAACGACCAGCCCGGCGCGAGGCGGAAGGTCCAGCCCTTCAAGCTGCTGGAAGGCCAGGACGTCAAGGAGTGGATCGAGAGCCTGGCGTCAACGGCAGAGGGCGACGCCGAGGGAGAGGGCGAGGGCGACCGCATGACCGTTGACGAGTAAAGGGAAAGGAATGAACGACGGGAGTCCCCCGGGCCACGCCGGGTGATTTGATTGTATCACTAGGTAGACAGGAGGCGAGGCCAGCGCCGGTCGTTGCGTTGGACCCCCGCCCCAAGCAGCAAAGAAAGAGATCAAGCATGCAATGCCTGGGAGACACGTACCCGCAACCATGGTCGGTCCATCTCTAGTGTTTGCCATGCACCGTGACCGGCGACAGCGCAGTGATGTCTCGGTTGTGATGAACGGTGCGACGGGGCGATTGGTGTAGTGGTTGTCTATTCCGCCCCTGAGGGCTGCTAGAAGGCCCTATTATCTAAAACAACCAGGCCCCGGGTGTGGTGCTGTACTGAACGCCAGCCGGAACGCCATGATGCCCACCACGTCACGAATGCTGCCGAAAAACCCCAAGACCCCGAGCCCTTCCATATCCGCCGAGACAGTGTCCCCCCTTTCGCTTAAGATGCAGTACCAAAGAACAAGAGACACGCGAGCGCCTCGAGGCCCGGCTATGCAGAGTGCCGGCCGAGGTCGGGCAGAGAAGATCGCCTGGCGCGCCCGACCAGCGCATACCCCCCTTACCACTCGTAACACGGTGAAGCCGGGGGACGGCTGGACCAAGCAAACATCGCGCCGCCGAGGCGCATCGTGCCCGTCACACCCGTGGGTAGACAAGAGGACGCCGCTTCCACGGCCCATCTGGAGATCGGGTACGCCCACACGGTGCACACGGGTCCACGTCTTTCCCAGCTCAGGTCTTGCTCCACTCGAGCTTGAAGGTGGACTCGGGGACGGTGTAGTCGCGCAGGGCGGCGATGGCATCGGCGGCGTTGTTTGCGGTGACAAGCAGGTTGGCATTGCCGTCCTTGATGAAGCCGTCGGCAACGGCGCGGCGGATCCACTCGAGGATGCCATCGTAGAAGCCGTTGATGTTGAGGAGGCAGATGCCGCGGGAGTGGATGCCGAGCTGAACCCAGGTGGTGGTCTCGAGGATTTCCTCGATGGTTCCGTAGCCGCCGGAGAGGGCGATGAAGCCGGAGCCGGGTCCGCCGGCGAAGACCTCTTGGGCCATCATGCGCTTGCGAGTGTGCATGTCCTTGACGACGGTGGTGCGGCCGTAGACGGCCTCTTCGGGGAGACGCATGCCGTTGGTGGGGTTGACGCTCTGATAGGTACCGTCGCGCTCCCACTTGACGAGGGCCTCGGGGATGATGCCGTGGACGGAGTCGGGGCCAGCGATGGAGACGAGGGTCTTGGCGACCTCGCCCATGAGGCCGACGGTGCCGCCTCCGTAGACTGGGGTATGTAAACCTATGTGCAAAGGGGAGGGGGAGGGGGGTTCTTACCAAGACGCATGTTGTTGGCGGCCATGTGCTCGGCCAGAGCGCGGGCTGTCTCCATGTGAATAGGGGTGTTGCCAGGGCAGGCGCCGCAGTAGACGCAGATGACGGCCTGCTTGGGGTCGGATGCGGCGGCGCCCTCACTCGGGGTGCCGGTCCGTGAGACGGAGAGTGAGGGAAGGGGGGAGGGGCCTCCGGAAGCCATGATGAGCAAGGAGACAGGATATGGATGAGGACAGTTGGTGATATCTCTCAGGTTGGGGTTGAGCAGCGGACTCAGTCAGGGGTTCAGGAGAGGGAGGACTTGAGAGGCGATATATAACGAGGAGACGAAGATGAGAGATTTCTTGTTGGCCGAGTGACTCAGACTGGTTGAGGGAACAATGGCAGAGGGGCAGATGAGGCGAAGCAGTGAATGTTGGTCTGGACTGTAGAGGACTACGCTCGGAGATGTGGATGGCGGGGCGGGAGGTGAATGTGGACTCGGGAACTCGGAGACTGGACAAGGCGAGGCAGTCATGGGACAAGGCTAAAATATACCGGGGGCCCGCAAGGGGTGACGACGACCATTCGTACACTAGAACGGGGGACAAAAGATCCAATGACGGCCCGGTACAAAGTAAGCGTTTCCCTGGGCCAGGCACAAAGACCCAACTCGGGGATCCATAAAACAAGGCACCGGCCGGGGAGACAAGCGGTCAGTATGAGTGACGGACGGTTGATGTCGGTTTCGAATGACTAACAACGGGCGCAAAGTCCGGAATGGATATCACCACATCTGAGGTTGGTGAGATGCATCACGGGACTGTGTTAGTGGGATAACATAGCGTTGGCCTTTCTGCCTAGGGAAACCGGAGGGGCGGTCGAGAGGTCCGGAGCGGTTGGCCACGGGATCAATGACGAAACGCCGACACTTGTCGCCCCTGGCTTTGCTTCAGCAGGTTCAAGTTGATAAGTTGCTAATTTGCTCTCATGTTTCCCGATGAGGTTCTCAGTGTATTACTCGGGCACCCGGGGACCGGCGGCTGCCGGCCATGATAGAGTCATCTCTGAGCAAAATATATCCCGGGAATCCAAAGTCCCTTTCTTTTCCCGCAGTGGACCAAAGACAAATCATCGACCACGGTCTAGCCGTTGGCATCTTAGCAGCTACCTACTTTTAGGAGGAAGGCTGCTGTGACAAGCTCCTCTCCCCCGGGTAGTCAGAATGGTTATGATGGGAAAAATGTTTTTGGCCGACAATATCAGGCGTGTGACCGGCCCCAAGACATCAACATCCTCGTACCAAACAGGAAAAATGAAAAAAAAAAAAAATTGGTAGCTTCTCTTTGATAAGCGTGTCATCCTTAGTGCAGGGGCCATGCTAATCTTCTCTGTACTGTGAAGATGTTAGGATTTGATCTCTCAACCTCTGGAATAAAGTGGATACATACTCGTTTCATTTGACCAATTGCCCGAAGGCGAGAAGATTGAGATTTTAATGTCTTAAGTAGGCTGCTGCGGGGCAGGGCACTTTGGCTGAATGACTAAGCCACCCATCTTGCAAGCACTGTGGTGTGGGGGACGTGGGGTGCTGTCAGGCGGCTGCGACCAGTGAAGACCAGTAAGCCACGCACGTTGCTGGATGGCTTCAAGTTCAACATGGACCCGGAGGCTTGGCCGTGACTATTGTAGATGTGTCCCCTATCTTTTCGAGTAATTACACCAGGTGCACTCATTCACTCCCAAAGAACACCTGTTTAAAGCCCCTTCATCTCAAGATTGCGCTTTCAATTTGGGATGCAAAAGGTCGAGCACGGACCATCTAGCACGTGATTCCAACTCGAAGACCCCTGGCCCCCGGACTATACAGAACATTGCGTCCTCGGCGCCATCACTCCCATTCCTCCCTCCCCTCCAGCCTGACATCCCCCACTTCGCACCACACTTTTTGGTCGCGATCAACAGGTCTCAAGTTCCCCCGGCCTCTCACCTCAACGAGGACCTCTGTCTGCCGGCCGACGACCTTCGAACCCCTCTTCGGCCCATCGCGACTTCCGTCCGCCACCGTGTCCAGTCCCCCAGAAGCCTCGACAACCCCCCTCGTCCCTCGCAATGGCTGAACAACTCGTCCAGCCGAGGGCTCCCACCGGGCAGCAGCCTCCTCAGGCGCCCGTACGTTCCGTCCCGCTCCGCCTCCCACAGCTTCAGCTCCGGCTCTAGCTCCAAGACCCCTTTTCGCGCAACAGATACTGACACGGAATGTTCCAGGGTGGATTCAAGCTCAGCGGCACGCAGCAGATCATGATCGGCGCCGCTTTCTGGATTGGAGGCAACTTTATCGTCAACAACTTCTTCAAGGCCCCCATCGGCGGCACCATCGAAGTCACCGACCCCAACAATGGCAAGGCTTACTCCGTCCCGGGCAACATCGACGGCATCCCCCCCTACATCCTCCGCCCGCGCTCGCTCGATGAGGGCGCCACCTACTCGGCCACCCCCCAGAAGCTGGCCCCCATGTGGCCCACCGACTCCCACGTCGATATCACAATCACCCTCTCCGACACGCATGCCGCCACCCCTATCGAGAGCATCCCCGCCGACCGCGTCGTCTTCCGCGAGGAGCGCTTCCACATGGGCAACTACAGCGACAAGCGCTCCATCGACACCACCTTCAAGCTACCCGCCACCGTCCAGAACAACGGCACCCTTTGGGGCCACTTCTACCTCGGCCTGCCCGGCGCTCGCCTCGACCCCCTCGCCTCCGGCTACGATGTCGCCAACGCCTACCACTTTGCCTACCCCCTGACCCACTACCTGCCCAAGAAGAAGGAGGTCAAGGCCCGCTCCCTTCTCGATGGCACCGTCGTCGAGGAGGAAGAGGCCGAGGCTGAGGAGGCCGCCGCAAAGGCCGGCCCCATCATCGCCAGCTACTACCACCCCAACGTCTCCCTCTCCATCATCCCCGACACCGGCGTCCTCTCCTACCCCAGCCTGCACCCGGCCCAGCGCCACTTCCTGCAGCTGGAGCGCACCGGCGCGCGCGACGGTTCGGGCAAGAACTCGTGGTACTATCCCATCCTCTTTGTCAACTCGTTCTGGCAGCTCAGGGCCCACATGACCCTGCTTAACGACACGGTCACGGAGCTGCCCCTGCACATTGACCTCAACAACCTGCGCAACATCCAGTTTGGCCTCATGGCCTCCATCGAACTCAACAGCAAGGAGACGGCCCGCCAGGCCGCTTGGGGCAACAGCGCCCCCGGTGGCGGCGACGGCAGCGAGATTGAGATGGTCAAGCAGATCTTCCTCGACTCCAACCCCTACCTCCTCGCCATCACCGCCGTTGTTACCGTGGCTCACGTCATTCTCGAAATGCTCGCCTTTGGCTCCGACATTGCCCACTACCGCAAGAAGAAGGACAACGTCGGCATCTCGGTGCGCTCCATCCTCGCCAACGCCTTTATGCAGGCCGTCATTCTGCTGTACCTCATCGACAACTCGGAGAACACGAGCTACATCATTCTCGGCTCTCAGGGCATGGGCATTCTCATCGAGATCTGGAAGATCACCACCATTGTCGACGTCAAGCTCGAGGCGGCCCGGCCCGACTCCTGGCTGCCGTTCTCGGTGGGTGTCTACGATAAGCACCAGCTGAGCGAGACCGAGGCCAAGACCAAGGAGTACGACGAGATTGCGTTCAAGTACATGTACATTGCCGGCGTGCCCCTCCTGCTGGCCTACGCGGTCTACTCGCTCGTCTACGACGCGCACAAGTCGTGGTACTCGTACATCATCACCACGCTCGTCGGCTCCGTCTACGCCTACGGCTTCCTCATGATGGTGCCCTCGCTTTACATCAACTACCGCCTCAAGAGCGTTGCCCACATGCCCGCCAAGGCCATGATGTACAAGTTCCTCAATACCTTCATCGACGACCTGTTCGCTTTCACCATCAAGATGCCGTTCCTGCACCGCCTCGCCACCTTCCGCGACGACATCATCTTCTTCATCTACATCTACCAGCGCTGGGCCTACCGCATCGACTACACCCGCGTCAACGAGTTTGGCCAGGGCGGCGATGATGACGAGGTCGTCGAGGCCGACAAGGCCCAGGCCAAGGAGCTGCTGGATGAGGACCCTCAGGCGCAGAAGATTGAGGCCGTCGTCAACAAGGCTACCGGTGCCGACAAGGGCGGCAAGGCGGCGAAGAAGAGGAAGTAAAGGGACGGCACAGCTTGAGCACGTTCTTCAACATTCTTAGCATGTGTAAATACAGCATCAGGGGGGCGGGTAGGACACTGGATGGCGTAACGGCTGTCTAGAGTCCCGTACTAGTACGTATTTCCGGCGTGGGGTATGGAAGCAGGGAGGGATAGACCAATGCATAAAACGCGTGCGTGTTTGGGTTGTCACAAACAGAACCCCCTTGGAAGGATCAGCCTTGACCGATCTGGCATTCAGCCCTACGTGAAATGCGCCAATGAGGACGGCTGTGATATATTGGGTGTGCCGGGGTCCGTCGGCACCCGGCCGGCATCCGCATGCCGTGGCTGGGCGCTCTCCAGTGCCGGTCAGGTCTGAGATGACTTCCTCCGGCGAGTGAGTGGCTGGGATGGGGGAAGACGGAGTGTTTGAGAGTGCTGTTCAGCCGCTACCCCCGAGCTTCGTTAGACAGGCCACGAGTCCCTTGACGAGGAAGCATGGTGCTCGGTCATATTCCGGTTGTCAGAGCCAACTTGGCACGGGAGTACGGCATGCGTCGCTTGGAAGTCTCAGTGCCGAGACGGCGAAGAAAGCCTAGAAAGGGGTCCGATGCTTGGGATGACGAGGCTACTTGCGACCTCTTGGTCTGATGTCTAATTTGCCGGGTAAGGTGAGGAAGGCTTCCTGGTCATATTGGCCTTCTTTCACAAGGCCACCAAGCTGACAGTAAGCACACCTGCACCGAATTGGGCGTACAAACGAGCAACGATCAGCACATGGAAATCAAACATCCAAGTTCCAGTTCCAGTCACATTTCAAGTCCCCGTTTTGACGGAAATGTCCCCGCAGGACGCGCACTAAAACGGGTTCGTTAGCAACGGCCGAGGCGGGCGGCAGGACCCGCTCAGAGAACTGTGGGATCCACTAACACGGGCGTCATCCCGCTGTTTAAGACCCCCGGCCCCATCGACAGCGTTAACCTGCCAGCCCTGCGACTCGTAGCTGCTTGAGTTCACCCGCCATTCTAACCACCAAAGCTCAGCTCTCAGCTCTCAACACGGCCTCGAGCCCCCCTCCCCCCCTTTCCAACTCATCATCCCCTCTATCCCGCGAACTCGACCTGCCGCGGCTTCGCGGCATCTTGTATCCATGACCAGGTGGTCCATCCGACGCCAAACACCCAGCTTCAGCATCATATAGCCACGGCGAGATATCAGCAGCAAGAGCGGCGCGAGGGCCGTTCCTTAGCAGCCCACGGGCGGCCTCCCACCACCCCTCCCCCTCCTCCGCCTCGGGGCAACATATGCGCCATCCACACACAGCCAAACCATGAGCAAGAACGACACTGTCGGCTCTTTACTGGCTGAAATCGCAACCTGCTTCTCCGACAGCCTACGCGTCTTCAGTGTCGCCGACAAGAGCCAATGGGGCCCCGACGAGCATGAGCAGCGACGCCGCCTGGCCGAGGCCCTCGACGAGGCAAAAAAGGACTTCCAGGAGTTGTCTCCCCTCGTGCACGGTCAACGCTACTACATGAACGACCGGAGGAGTACGTGTCCCTACAGCTCACGGAGAGCTTCAAGACCCCTAGACATGCTCCATCCCCGCCATTGCTGACACCGTCCCTCAACAGTCGAGTCCATCTCCGAGCTTCGAACCCTGAAAACGACTATCAAGTTCCACACCGAAAACTTTCGCGACTGGGCAAAGCAAGGCGGCCCCATCAATCCAACATGGGCCGTCGAGACGTCCGCCCTCAGCCACGAGCTACATCGCGCCCAGTGCCGCGCCGCCCGCCGCATCTTCGACGCAGAACGTTCCGGCAACGCCCCTCGCTGCCTCGGCGCCTTTCTCGTCTATCGGAAGCAGCGTGCCTGGGCTGACCAGCGGACACGGAGAAAACGAAACCAGCAGAAGGACGCCGAGGCCCGCGCCCGCGCTGCCGGTGACGCCCCTCCCACCGATCCGCCGCGGACGCCCACCCAACCGCACAGGCACAGGAGACAGGGCTCGACTCTGGTGCCATCCGACGACTTTGCCGCCAATAACGCCGCCGAAGACGAGTACGAGCTGCAGCGCCAGCACATGGAGGAGCTGGCCCTCTGCAACTCGGTGGGCAAGTTTGAGCGCTTTGGCGACAGGGACATTGCTTTTGTCTGTGACTTCTGCGACGGTCATATTGTCTGGGAGGACCTGGAGAGCATGCCTTCGATCCGCACAGTCGACGAGGAGATCATTGCCGCCGCGCCCCTCGAGTCCCCGACTCTGACGACTCACCCTACCATCGATCCTAGCGAAGGACCTCCTCCAGTTCCAGCAGCCGCCGCTGCGCCCCGGATCGTGAGGCCACCCGCCGAAGACACTGAGCCGGCTCCTGGCATAACGCACTGGCAGGCGACGGGCTTCACAGTGTCGGCGCATGAGGAGAGGAGCATCGTCTTCGCGCCGCTGGCTATTGCCAACCACGTGTGGCCAGGCCCTGGGCAGTGGATCGCGCGTCTACGGTGTCCCACGTGCGACGAGCCGCCTGCTGACTACACGCCGCCCGAAGGCGAGGAGGAAGACGAGGGCGGCGGCGGGTGGGCGCCCCCTGACGATCTCGCCTTTGACGATCTGGGCGGCCTCCAAGAGCACCTCGAGTGGCAGCACACAGCCGCCGCTCTACCCAACATACCGGCCGTCTCCCTGCCATCAGCGTCAGCCAACTGCGCGCTGATGTGAGGACCGGTGGGGCTTTTTATTTTACGTTCTTACCACCTGGATGACACTGATTTTGGCGTGGCGTTGTTTAATTTTGGTTTGGCAGATGGACGGGGCCTCGCGATACCCCCCCTCAAATGGATGAACTCATGCAGCCCGGTGCTTTTTGAACGGAGGCCTTTGTATAGACAGATGATGTGCCCGAGAGCAGATAGTCAGAAAGATTTCCATTTCCGACCCCTGTGGACATGCCGTCGTGGCTTTCATTACGTGGCCCTTGTGTGTGGTATATATGCGAAGCAAAGGCCCTCCCCTTCCTCTGACACCCTCTCCCGTAGAACACAGGCACCGAGCTTCCCCAGGAAACAGTCTAGGCGCCTGCCCCAGCCCCCTCCATGCTCCGGATCAGAAGAAGCGCCACCAGAGGAAAATAATGATAAAGAAGAACAAGCCAGCAACAGGGCCGTACTGCTTGAGCAGCAGCTCCCAGTTGATGCGGACGGCGGCGCGGCGGTACTTTTTGCTGTCGTCGCGCAGGCGGGAGGAGAGCTCGCCCATGCGCTCGAGGCTGTCGCCGCGGTAGAGCAGGTCCTCAATGTTCTTTGTCATGACCTTTGTGACGTCGCGCAGCTCGTCATTGAGCTTGTCGAGGTTCTGGGCGGCCCGGGCGTCCGAGTAGGTGGCCTTTGTCCGGGTGATGAAGGTGTCGAACTCCATGAAAGCGTAGGGGCGCAGGGTCGGGGACTGCAGCTGGGCGGCGGGGTAGGTCTGGTGGAACTCGGCGGCGAGGTCGGAGAGGTAGGTGAAGGTCAGGTTGCGGGGGTATTGGCGGTCGGTGATTGTGAGGAAGATGATTTGCTTGTCGATGAGGTAGCTGGGGTGGTCAGGGATGGGAGACAAAGGCGAAAGGAGGGAGGGACGTACTGGAGGGTTGCTTGGTGGAATTCGAGACTGGCTCGGGGTTCCGAGTTGGGGGAGACTTTGCGCAGGACGGCGCGGATCTTGTTCTTGATCTCGACGACATCGTTCTCCTGGTGTTCGTCGTCGACGGATGCGCAGAGCATCAGGCCTGGCGAGGGTGTTAGTGGGTGTCGGCGTTCGCAAATGGGGCAGATGTCGTGTTGCGTACCGTCAAGCCGTGCTATTTGTGTTGACCGAATCGACTTCATTGCGAGGGTTTCTGTGGGTGGAAAGGGGGAGGGTATGTGTGTCGAGGGGCAGCTAGGAGGTGATGCTGCCGTCGACGTGTCCTTAGTTCGGACCTCGCGCTGAGATGGAGTTCTTCGTGGGTTTTTGTTGGGAGGTCTACGAGGTGTAGGCAGCAGGTGGCGGGGGGTATCGTCAAGTTGGGGTGGGCGGTTTTGGGCTGGCTGGATCAGGTGCAAGAGAACAGAGTTTCGGGTGGTGGATGGAGAGTGCCGTCGTCTTGAATTGAAGTTCGGCGCCCGGAGCAGTGGCAGGGGGTCAGGATGACGGGACGAGCTGCTCGGGTCTGGGCCAATCAGGGCGGAAGTCTTTAGTGGGGTCCTCTGCCGGGGGGTTCCAGTTGCAGCTGTGCCTGTCGACTTCAAACTGGAAGCTCGCAGCTTGCCCATCATCACATCACACTTAACCATGCACTTTGCCCTCATGGACAACTTACTTTCTCAAGCCCAGACCAGGCCACGTGCACATTTGGTTTTTTGATCCGCAACTTCCCGGTTTTTCGAGAAACAAATGAACCCGCACACTTCAGTCCATCTACCTACACAAAGAATCGCGATTCGGTGAAAGCACCGGCACACCACTCCTGCCCGGCTAGCACAATCCCTCATTTGGTGTTTTCTGCGTTTGTCTTTTGCGTTTGTTCTCGAGTCCCTTGTTTACAAGAACACTCAAAGGGCCCATTGACATTCTCTACACCAACAAAGACCATCGGTTCTGCCCAAGATGGACGGTCCTGAAGATGTTCAAATGGCCGAGGCCCCGTCGTCTAGGTCGTCGTCGCTCTCGCCTCCACCGTCTTCACTGCCAGACACTTTCAAATATCACTGGGAGGAAGAAACTGTCCCACCAGCTTCGGAAAACATCTGTCAAAGCAACAGCCACAAGGTCCCGGACACGGACATCTCTCTCGAGTCGATTACTCTTGCCACGCCCATCTCAGCTGCGACGCCCATCTCAGAGGAGGACGAAGACGACGAAATGGCGATGACGCGGGCCCAAAGGGCCGCGGAAGAGGCCAGAAGGGCTGCGGCTGTGCAGGCCCCTCCGATCCCCTCGCTTGTAACGAAAGTGAAGAAGCCGACCGTCAAAAGACCTCGTCCCAATGGGACTTCCACCAAGACGCAAGGAGAGGAGGATGAATCTACGGACGGGCCTGCCGTCAAGAAGGCGACCAAGACAACAAATACCAAGAAGCCTCCTCCCAAGAAAGTCGAAACCGAGCCCGAGGTAAATGGCGGCGACTCTCCTGACAACAACAAGAAGAAGACTCCCATGAAGAAAAGCCCAACAAACAAGCCGAAAGCCGAGCCGCCTACGAAGAAGAAGCCCTCCCCCGTGAAGGGAGTCCGCACAAGCAACAGACCAAACGCAGGCAAGAAGCCCGGAACGGCCGATGTGTCCAAAACCACGCCCACTGCAATCAAGAAAAAGCCAGTCAAAAAGAACGATTGGGACCCTGCGAAGGTCTTGACGTCGGCGAGATCCCGTCTCGCCGACTTGTCCGGCGCACAACTGCGTGTAAGTTATTCATTGCCCCGCCTGATGTCGAGAAACACCCAATTAACAATCACTAGGCCATGCTGTGTACATCGGAAGCATGGGATGTCCTGCCTATCAAAGACAAGGCGGACATCATCGCCCTCATGCCGCAGACCATCCCAACCGTCCGTAGTGGCCCCGGCAACCGGCCTGATCCATCATTCCTGGCTAACGATGACCATTTCAACTTTGATTGTGGGCAGTATGTCGGCCACTTGAGAGGTGGCCAGCATGATCCGAAATGGATCCTGGAAGCCATGGACGCCCATGATCAGCACCGCAATGGGGATTTTGATAGCTTGATCCAGGAAAAGTTCACCCACGATTGGGAAGAGCAGTGGCCCACGGAGTCGAAGGATGAGGAGGACCAGGAGGGTGAAGATGGTGAGGGGGGTGAGGGGGGTGAGGG
>JACAFV010000215.1:0-35310 GCA_014635975.1 Plectosphaerella sp. P0831 | reverse complement strand
TTAATTACTATCGTAAATCTAACTATAGCTATATACCGGCGAGGTATCGCCTTATATAAGCGAGCGTACCTCGCCTATTTCCCTTAGATTATAGTAAGTCGTAATCTATCCCGGGGATTACTCGTAGCGGTAATCTAACGATAGAGCGCGTCTTAGCGTAATCTATAGATTACTATTAACTATAATCTATATTACGTAACCTACCTNGGGATTACTCGTAGCGGTAATCTAACGATAGAGCGCGTCTTAGCGTAATCTATAGATTACTATTAACTATAATCTATATTACGTAACCTACCTGTCTAACGTAACGCTTCCTAGGCCTATACCTTCGCGGGGTCGCCTTCCTAGCCGACTATACCGCGTCGGGCCTCTGTCCTATAGGTAACTAGCTAGGCGTTATACCTATAGTAAAGAAGCGTAACGCTTTACGATATCCCGATAAGCACGACGACTAAGACGCTAAGTATTATTCCGTTCTATCGCCTAGGGCGAACTATTAGTATATACTACTACCTCTCTAGCCTATATATCCTTAGGATTATATCTAGGTCGTAATAATAGTTTTATATTCCTTACTAAGGGCTATCCGGATCTTATAAAAGGCCGCTACTACGTCGAGCTTAGTATACTACTCTACCTCGTAGAGGTTATATTTAGTTTCTATAATTATATAAGGATATTAACTAAGGGCCTAAACCGGGTCTACAAGTAGTATATCGCTAGGTAGGTCTATATTAATATATAGACTTTAACTTACTAGGTTCTAAAATCCTAGCGGTATACGCCGCGCCTATATTTACGTAAACCCTACGCTAAGTAATTAACGCCCTACCGCGAGTAGTCTCCGGTCGTTTACTAAGCCCTTAGCGATCCTAGGTATTCCTAAGTTAGGTCCTCTTATAATTAACCCCCTCTCCTAGATCGTTAGTTCCTTAACGATATCTTATCGTAGCTTCTTCCGCTACCTCTAAGCGGTCGATCTTTAATCGCTAAGCTCTCGCTCGGGATCTCTTCCTATTTTATAGCTCTTCGTCTCGTCTACCTATTTCCCTATCCCTATACGTTCTATTCGCTTAGTAATAGCCTTATTCCTACGTTTATCGTTTTATAGTTTCGTTATTTACGTACCTACCCTACTTATATACTTACCCCCCTTCCTATAGCGATAGCCCCTATCGTTAATTTACTTCTAGTAAGTATCTATAATAGGTCCGTAATTACTTCGCGGTATTTAGTAATTACTAGATTAAATACCTTCCTAGAAACCTATAAAAGGAGGGCTTTAATCCTATCTTTCAGATAGATTTTCCCTTCTTTATTATCTTAATCCTCTTTAGACTATTAAGTCCCTTTACCGGAATTTTCCCTAATTATTACCCCCTTCTAGCTTTAGGTTATTAATTATCTCCTTACCTTCGGTATCTCGTCGCCTAGCTTTCGGTAAATTATCTCTACTTCGGTACTAACTTTCTACTTTAGTATTAACTCTTTCGATTTTTATCGACTATCTCTTTACTTTCGGTAATTATTCGCTTAAGACTTATCGAACGTTCTTTATATTTCCGACGGGTTACTAGGGGGCGCAGGGGGGTACTCCCCGGTCACTAGGGGGGGGTAACTCTTAGGTCGCCGTAACGCTCTGTACATACCTACACAGGCGGCGAGGAGGATGTAGACGAGGCGCGGGAGCAGCTAATGCTGCGAATGTAGGCGCCGAGTAATGTATGGCGGTGTTAGCATGGCGGCGACGGCGGGTGTGTGGGTGACCGGGCGGTGTTCGGGGAAGGTGATGGTGGTGAGGAGAGACGGGGAGAGGTGAAGTTATCTGGGCGGGTAATAGGGTGGAAAAGATACGACGGAGGGATGGGAGGGCTTTCACGCGTTGGAATGTATTTGGGACTGGGGCGTAGAGTGGCTACCATTAGGTGAGGGACGGTGATGTCTCAGGTTGTGAGAGTAGTGGCGAGGGCGGGAAGGGACAGCGGGAGGAGGTGGAATGTACGTTGGGTCCATGGTTTGATGCTTGATACCTAGTCTAATCTACACTCAGTTGGATCACGATCGGGTGTTTATGTGTTGACTGCAAAGTGTTGTGAGGGGCGGCGTGGGGTGGTGGTGGTGGTGATGGTCGAGGTCCGGGACAAGCAATTGAACCGACCACACAACCCCGCCCCCCCCCCCCCCNCCCCCCCCCCTTCCTCGGCTCATCAAGACGTGTCACAATTGAAATCATTCTAATCGTAAATGTCAAAATAAAGACAGCTGTCCTGTTCCTTGGCATTCAATCAGCCAATCTCGGCCCCGACATCCATCCCTCGACAGGGAGGCAAATCACCGGTCCGCATTCCACCACCACGCCTCCTAGAGACTATACTATCGACTCGACTCGTGACTCAAGCTTTTCTTCCTCGTTTGCGCCCCTCCTGCTTCAATCCCCGTCGTGACATTCCATCCTCTGACAAAACACCAGCCATGGGTCCAGGCCGGATATCACGATGATTTCGAGCATCCAATCAATATTTAAACCAGATGCTTATCCATCCACTCCCTTCGTCCAAGTCCCCAACTATATGTGCCATAGGGAGACGCTTAAAGCCCCGCCCAAAACCGGAGCCGTGACTGCACCGCCGACGCCGGACCGGGCGGGCCGGGAGACGGACGGACCTGACGGCGGCTGACGGAGGCCTGACGCCGAATGACGTGTGTGTTACTACATCCAGCCGCTGAGTGATATCAACATGATGCCGAAAAGCCGAGCTCACCTATTAACCATTTCTCGATGCTTTCCTACATAAATGAACAGGTCGTCTCACCACAGCTTCAATCATCCGCAGGAATTTCCCCCCCAACAACCCTCCGCTTCCATCGCCAACATGCCCCCTCCAGCCGTCACCGCCGAAGCAGTCGTCATCAAGAGACAGAAACCTGGCATAAACGTTCCTTCAACCCTCGAGCGTGCCTCCGTACCCGTTCCCGCACCCAAAGAGCACCAGCTCCTCGTTCGCGTCTCCTATGCCGCGCAGAATCCCACAGACGGTGTGGCCCCCTTCCCCTCTCATCTCCTCCCCTCCTCCCAGCTAACACGCCCCCAGTCCAATCCCTCGATGCAAAGGCCTTTAACGACGGCCGCATTCTAGGGTGTGACTTTGTCGGCACCGTCGAGGACCTCGGCCCCAACGTGACCCGTTTCAAAAAGGGTGATACCATCGCAGCCCTGGTCTGGGGCGGCGAGACCCCCGGCGTGGGCGCGTTCGCCCAGTACACTCTTGCCGATGAACGCATCGCCTTTGCCGTCCCCGACACCGTTCCCCCCGAGGAAGCCGCATCGATCCCTCTGGCTGCCCTAACCGCGCTACTGGCTCTCTTTTCTTATGACGGTCTTAATATCGATAAGGGCACCGAGGTCCGAGAACCCGTCCTCGTCTGGAGCGGAACCTGTACGTCTCCATCCCCTGCCCCCTCCTCCTATCTGATACTGAACTTCCTAGCGAGTGTTGGCCTCTATGCTATTCAAATCGCGGCTATGTACGGCCTCGAAGTCATCACAACTTGCAGTCCCGCCCACCACGACTTCGTTAAATCCCTCGGCGCGAGCCACGTCTTCGACTATCATGATGACAACGTCGCCAGCAAGATCCGAAAAGCTGCTCCTTCGCTTCGCTACGTCTTTGACAACATCGGCAATGAGACATCCTCAGCCAAGGCGTCAAAGGCCGTCGGTATGGACGGCGGCAGGCTATGTACCGTCCGCCCAGGCAAGGAATTCACCGAGAACGTCGCCGAGGACGTCGAAGTAACATCCATTCTCGTCTTTACCGTCTTCCCCAAGGAACACCTCTACCGCAACATCGTCTTTCCCGTACGTCGCCCCGCCATACTTCCACCCAATCATACTAACATCTTCTCAGCTCAAACAAGGAGACCACGTCCTCGGCGCGGATTTCTGCACCAAGCTACCCCAGCTCCTCAAGGATAAGACCATCAAACCCAACAAGGTTAAGGTCTTCCAAGGTGGCTTGGACGATATAGAGAACGGGTTACAGGAGTATCGTGACGGAAAAGTATCAAACTACAAGATTGTATATAAGATAGGATGAGATGGAATCTTCCACAGGGTAAATAGGTTTATATTAATCGTCTGATCGACCGGGTATCGTGTAACGTCTCTTACCTACTTCTAGCGCACCCCCCCATTTAGCGCACCCTAAAATCCCTTACCGCTACTTTAACCTCCTACCTTTAATCCACGATATTATTATATAGACGAGACCGGTATCCTCGAAGGTCGAGGGTCTAATAGCCTAGTCCTAGGATCCGCGGAGAGTCGGAATCTATAGAGAAATTAGCTAGGTTCGTAAGCCTAGATTACTTTTCTAGAGTATATTAGTACTACTAGGTCTTCCCTCCCTCCGTTAGTTATCTAGAAGGGTAGGTCGGTCTAATAGTAGTAGTTTCTACTAGATCTATAACCTTATACCGACTAGAGATTCTATATAATAGAAAACGGATAGACTAATAATAAGACGGCTATCTACTAGCTCCGGGATATCTTTATCCTATTAACGTAACTAACCGACCTATCTACGACCTATTTACTTATCTTAGATAGTTATAGTAGCTACGAGTCTATAGAGTTTATATATCTCTACTATACGTACTAGATCTATTTACTTTACCTATCTCCTTATACGTTCTACGTCCTATAACCGTTAGATTAAATCCGTTTTCGGACCCTTAAAGATAGCCTATAGAAAGGAGCTAGGATTTCTAGAGTAGTAGAATAATTCTATAGTTCTAGATAAACAGAACTTTCTTAACTACTACCGGAAGCCTCGCTAGTTAGCCCTTATAGCGTAGAATATTAAGGTAGGTTAGAAATAAATAGGTCTATAGCCGGTTAATATAGCTAAGCCCCTTATAAGTCCTCTACGCCTCTATAAATCTAGGGATAGGTCTACGACCGTTAATCTAATCTTTAATCGAGCCTTTAGGTCTATACCTATCCCGTAGTAGGATATAGCTTTATTCTCGGTTAACTAGTCGACGCCTAGGAAGGTCCTATACTACGTATAAGTCAGCCTATATAAGCTATCGTGGGCTTAGCCCGATCACTAAGTGATCGGACTATTAGATCTTTTAGTCTATTAGTAGAGCGGTCTAGGCTACTACTCTTATACTACGCGACTAGCTAGATTAGTATAGGCGCCTAGATTAGCTTAGTAGTACGTAACGGCTCCTCTTCCGGAAGGTCTAAAAAGGCTTCGGGGAGAAGGACTATTAACTAGCTACTCTATAGCGTAGGGTAGAAGCTCTTAAGTAGTAGGCTAAATCTATACGACCGAGGAAAAAGAAGAAGGTCTAGATTAGCCTGAATTCTAAGTTTACGGATATCGAGGCTATCTACCGGGCGTAGGTCGACGTAGGTAATAGATCTAATAATATAGCTAAATCTAGCGACTCTAATTTACCTAGTAAAGTAGAGGACTGTATTATTATAGGATCGTAGATAGTGGAAATAGAAGGCTAAATATAGTAGTGGTTTTTAAATAGGTAGATCTTAAGGTACCCTAAATAGGGGGGTAAGGGACGTTATAACTAGCCCTACTAGGAGAATCTATAGTATAACGATCTACCTTTCGATTATTTTACTTAGGTACGCGATATATATATTAAACTTTTCGAATCCGTTTAAAAGTACTAGAGGGTCTCTTTAAGACTCGTTTCCTAGATAGGGTCGTAGCTAAGTATGTTACCTCTAGTATTTATCGCCGGCTTATAACTTTAGTACTATATAGGTTAACTAAAATATAGAGTAGGCGTCCGGAGCGAAGTATTTAAGTTAATTTAAATTATATATAAGACTTAATAGTAACTTATTTACTAACTAATTACGCGACCTTTTTACGTCCTAAAATCGTAGTATATCTCTAGAAGTTACGTATCGAGTATCCCGATAAAGTATAGATAACCTACCGCGCTATTAGTTATTTTCGGCGCTACCTAGGGATCGTAGCCTAAGTCGCCGAACTAATATAAATCGTTAGTTATGTATAGATCTTATTTCGTATAATATAAGTATATAGCGAGCTAGCTACTTTACCTAACTTCTATAGAACCTAACTTTACTATATAATATCTTAATATAGTAATATATAACTACTTTTAAAAGAAAGCTAGATAATCTTAGCTCTCTAAGTTATATAAAAAGACCTAAAACTAAATATATAATATATAGCGATAATCTACGATATCCCCCGAACGACTCTATATATCTAATAGCTTAGAGTTACCGCCCGATACGATAATCCTCTAAACTCTACGAAATTAAATAAGCTTAAAGAGAAGACGATTATCGAATATATACTCGACTTCGATTCGCGAGCTTACTTTCCTTAGTTAGGTAAGGTTAGAGATATAGCTAATAGACTACTTATAGAACGCGACGTACTACCGGTCGGGCTATAATAAGTAGTAAGTTTTATTAATCGATAATTAGCCCTCTAGATATACTTCTTTTATAAGTATAGTTATAAGAGAGCTTAATACGAAGATCTAATTATAATAAATATATAGTTTCGGGTTATTATAAATATAGTTACGAAATATATTATAGTAGACTCCGATATTTATAACTTCGATACGATTAGTTTCTAGATAAACGTTATTACTAATAGTATAGTTATTATAAATATAGAAAGATAGTTAAATACGAAGATAAGATAGCTACGTAATTAGGAATAAGATATAGGAATCTAAGGTATTAATACGACTAGTTTCTATATTCTACTATATATCGTAGTTATAGGTTAATATTACCTCTTAACTTAGTACTAAGATAATATAATTCCATATAACTAAAAAATTATATTATCTTAAATTAATTAGATAATAAACGAAATTAGTTTCGATTAGATTTAGTATTTTAACTAATATAAAAAAATTAGAAAGTTAAGTATATTTCGCGTCCTCGTCCTAGATAACTACGAAAGCTATTACTCTATCGACTTTAAGCTTTACTATAAGGATAATAATATTATTATACTCTATATACCCGATATACTATCCTGTTCCTCCGCAGCAGCATGCCGATCCTTAATTTGTTTTTCTAGTTTATCCTGGATCCGGAGTCCGCCAAGCTCGGTTATCCAGAAGAGATATCGGTGTCTCTCAACGCAGACCACCACGGAGTTTGCAAGTTCGATAGTATGGACGATCCCAGCTATAAATCGGTTCTTGGGGCACTCAAGTCATTGGTTTCCAGCTCAATCTGCGTCTGGTGGGTGAACTCCACTGGGTCATCCACGAGTGACGAGGCGAGCACGTGTTGACCTGCGCCTAGATTCAGAACCAACCGCCGAAGAGATGGAGAGACTCCAACGTTTCCTCTCTGTTTCCGATGCCGCCAGCCAAGATCTCGAGCTTCTTTCCAGCCGCCGAGCCGAAGGAACTTTCCGGTGGCTGTTGAAAGACTCCGCTGTGAGCTCTTGGATCTCGCCCCTGACGAGTCCTGAGATCCTAGCAATCCGCGGACGACCTGGACGAGGCATGTCGGTCATAGCATCGTTCTTGATCCACCATCTACAGGAAGCCGAAGCCTCTGTGCAGTTCTTCTTCTTCAGGACTGGCGACGAATCTAAACGTTCGGTTGGCGCTTTGATGAGGAACCTTGCATCCCAGCTCGTCACCCGGCTACCCAAGTTTCGACAGGCCTTGCAAGAAATGGCCCATGACGGTCAAAAGCTGAAAGAAGCCGATTGGAGGTTGACTTGGAAGAAGCTTTTTACCAACATCCTATTCGAGCTGGAATCCCAGGAACCCCTTTACTGGGTCATCGACGGCCTCGACGAGTCAAACGCACCGAACCATATCTTCGACCTGCTTGGCGATGTCAGCAGTTCCAAATTTCCGATCAAAGTTCTGCTTACGACGAGATGGAGTCCAATTCTATTGCCAGCTTTCAACAAGGCAAAATCAAAGATCCCTACATTCGTCATCTCCGTCGACAAGGACGTGACAGACATGGCCTTGTATGTGGAGGATGAGCTCAGGTACAGTGATTGGGACACCGATGTCACGGATCAAGTGGCCCATCAGATTTTGGGTCAAGCTGAGCACAATTTCCTTTGGGTACATCTTATCCTACAAGAGCTGAAGGATTGCAACACGGAAGAAGACATCAAAGAGCGAATCGCCGAGCTTCCACCTGGCATGGACAGCCTTTACCGGCAAATGGAAGAAACTATCACTCAGATCAAAAGGCCTTCCGACCGCAACCTCGTGCGCCAGCTGTTGACCTGGGCGATCCAACCTCGTCGTCCGATTGCAGCGGAGGAGCTAGCAGATGTGCTGGAGCCGGAGGTTGGTCGGCTTCTTGATATCTCACAAACTACGAGCCGGTTATGCGGGCATTTCATCTCCATCGATAGTGGCAGGCTCGATCTCATTCATCAGACCACGAGAGAATACCTCACTACTACGACGTCTCTACCTTTTCCCCTCGATACCTCCACGGGTGATGCTGAGATTCTGAAGCAGCCAATGGTCTCGTTTCTGGACAAGAGCCTCAGATTCAAGCTGCAACGCACATCGCCAAAGCTTTTCGAATACCGGGCCATCTCCTGGCCATATCACTTGGACGCAACTGATCTTCCTGGCAACGGGGACGAACAACTCGATCTTTTAGCCTCTTTCTTTTGGCAGACCTCCGTTCTTACCTGGATTTCTACCCTGGCTTCGCTGGGGCAACTCAAGGCACTCATCGATGCATCCAAAGCCCTCCAAGCGTTTGTCAGGAAGAAACGAAAGGCCGACTCAGCTACCGATCCAGTCTACAGAAAGTTCGACGATCTGGAGTGCTTTGAGGGCTGGTCACGCGACCTGCTGAAAATCCTAGGGAAGTTTGGGAGCAGTCTTTCTCAATCCCCCGACATCATCTACACCGGCATCGCTCCGTTTTGTCCCACTACTTCGTCTATCCACTCCATCTTCAGCAGACAGCAGTCCGAGTCCATCCAAGTTCGCGGCGTTTCGGAAGGCTAGGATGACTGCCTGGCTCGACCATCGGTGGGCCGCGAGTCTCCAGTATCAGTTAAATGCGGCGGTCGACATCTTGCTGTGGCGAACAGCGATGGGCCGCGAGTCTCTAGTATCAGTTAAATGCGGCGGTCGACATCTTGCTGTGGCGAACAGCGATGGCTCAGTCTGGGTCTGGGATTGTGCGACATTGCATCAAGCTTCCGTTCTACATCATGGCGAAAGCGTGTCAACCCTTTACTTCAGCGCCAGAGGGGAACGATTGGCAACATACGGCTATCACTCCACCAAGATTTGGAGCCCACGCTCTGGTCGCCTGATTCAGGCGATCAAAAACCAACCTGGGATGCAAGCACTGTGCCTGCAATTTGTTGAAGACGACGGCGCATTACTGCTTGGCACTGATGGTCGATGTGTTCTGCGATGCGACCTCGGCGATGACACCGGCCCTTCCTGGAAAACCGTCGATGAAGGGCTGCTCAGCGGCGGTGAGGCGCTCCAAGGCACCTATCTGAACTCGCCGTCAGCTATGTCTTTTAGCCCGGACGGTTCGAAGGTTGCCATTGCGTTCAGGAGGTTCCCCCTCACGGTGTGGTCTCTCAATCCGGCCACGCCTCTGAAGCGCGTTGCCAGGACACAAAAGACTTTGCAGGGCGCGGCCTCCAAGCAAGTTCCTTTCGCTTCCAGAGCATCCTGGCATCCCGGTGGCGACGAACTGATTGGGAATTTCATGGACGGGTATAGCTTCAAACTGAATGTCGTCGATGGAGCATACTCGGAGCAGGCGCCAACCCCAGGTCAGATGCCATCCGACATCATCTGCAGCCCCGACGGACTTGTCTATGCCATATGTGGCGTGGGGGGTGTTCTCAAACTGTTCGACTACGAGACATCAACGTTGATCTATCAGCTCAACTCCGAAGATGCCATCAGCGCTCTCAGCTTCGCCCCCGACGGCGGTCGATTCTTCGACATTCGTGGCAACTACTGCAGCGTGTGGGAGCCGAACGTGCTCATCCGCCTGGCTGGTCCAGACGACAAGCCTCTGAGTCGAACCGCTGAGGAGGAAAGCGCCAGCAGTGTTCAGCAGTCACGTGTGGCATCAGAGGCGTTCGCAGACGACTCTGTGCTAGTAATTCTTGTGAGCCCAGCACCATCAGGGGCTCCGCCGTTGGCATGCATGGGAGACGAGGGGGGCGTGGTGGAGCTCTTTGACTACGAGACGCTGCAAAGGATTCCAGTCGGGCAGACGACGTCCCAGATGAGCGTGGAGAACATCGCCTGGAGTCGAGATGGTGAGCGACTGTGCTACGCAGAACTAGGCGGCCGCATCACCCTAATGCAACTCGAGAAGGGGCCAGACAACTGTGTACACCAAGCCCGCCGCATCGAGAGGTTCAAGGTCAAGATGGACGACAACGAGATCACTCAGATCATGATCTTGCCGGATTCGTCGTCTCTGTTATTTTCTTCGCCATCGTCTATGGAAGTCTGGCTCATGGACCCGCCCCGAATCAACCACAGGGCTTTTTCCAGCGAGGCTCTTTCACCAGCGGGGAGATGTGTCATCCATCCTCGATCTCCGGACCATCTCCTGTTCATAAAACCAGAAAGCGTTGCGTTGTACACAGTCAATGGCCTGACAGAAGTCTCGTCATGGTGTTGGCAAGACCCCCTGAATGCACAAGCTTTGGCAGAACGGTCTGTTCTGCAGCGGACACTGAGCGGCGCGGTGGATCTAGTCGACGTACAGGAGACTGTTGAAAGCGTACTAGAGACGTTTGTGCGAGGCCATGTTCTGGTCAAGATCGCATGTCAGACCTCTTCAGCCAAGCTTCCACACCGGTTCTTCATCTTCGACACCGCCGCTATCGACACTCAGACTGGCCTGTCCACGCGAACGTCGAAGAAAAGGAGAAACGTCTGGGACTGCTCTATATTCCTTTAGATGTTACCCAAGCAGTTGAGATGCCGCTCAACGTTCTCTCAACCGGGAAGCTTGTGTTTGTCGATCGGTCATTCTGGGTTTGTACGTGGCCGCTGAGATCCACGAGAGGCGCAGAAGATGTGCGGCGCCATTTCTTCCTGCCTATGGATTGGGTTCCTCTTCATAACCTCTCTTTACTTCACGTTACTTCTGGTGGGGAGGTGCTATGTCCTCATCGGGGAAGACTCTCGGTTATCCAGAGCTCAATAGGTGCGACGTGGTAGTGTGATACATTCAAGAGATTGTGGTTGTGGGATGACCATGATATCAGATTGTTTCCATCCCACTTCGACACTACATATGGTGAAGAATTGACTGATCTACACTCAAACAACACTCTCGTCCCTCGGCAGCGCCTGCACACTGACATCACGCCAGGCCCTCAAGCATCAGTGGGATTATCATGTCATCATACTCCCACAGGTGCGTCTGGAAATTGACCGCCCATGCGCCTCCCGTCCACCACGTGGATCGCAGGCCCTGGAGCGCGTTGAATCGCTGGAAGAAGCCGGCCTTGATCTCCTCGACCGCCACGCGCGCGTGCATCGGACCGTGGACGGAAAAGTCGACCCACGAGATCTCGCTGTCGCCGCCGTCGCCCACTGGAGCGATGGCCCCCGCCTCGATGAGCTTGTCAAAGTCGCGCTGCACAATGGCCTTGGCGTCGCACGGGTTGGTGTGGCCATCGCCGATGAAAGTGACGCGGAAATGGGAGCCGTCGCCCATGGCATCAATGCGGGCCGTGAAAGGTGCCTCGGGCAGGACAAAGTAGTTGTTGGGAGCGGCGCCCGCGGGCATGTTGAAGTACGACCAGTTGGCGGCTAGGTTGCTGTTGTCGATCAAACCAGTGTACAGGTTGTTGTACTCAATTTTGCCGAGAACCTCGGTCTCCTCCTTGTCAAGGTCGAAGGGAGCCGTGTTCTTCTCCGTCGGTGGAATCGAGATGAGCAGGCGCTTGGCTGCGATGAGCGTCACCTTGTCAGTGACGCTGTTGCGCACGAGCACCGAAACGCCATGGTCGGTACGCCATGAGTCGATGACCGTTGATTGGTAGTGCACGTCGTCCCCGAGGACGTCCGCGATGGCGTCGTAGATGTCCTGGTTGCGCAGGCTCGCGGGCACGAACGAGCCCTGTAGACCGAGAGTGGATCGAGCCATGGAGGCACCAAACGCCTGCAGCGCAAAGAGAGTGATCTCGTTGGTCATGTTGCCGAGGCCGAGACCCGTGCTGGAGTAGATGAACGGCATGGCGTCCTGGAGCTCGTGCTTCGAGATCCACTCGCCAAACGGCATGAGAAGCTCCTCCGGGATGTCCTCCGGCTCGGGGAAGTTGAAGTAGCCGGGAGCCTGGATCAGGGGCTCAAACTTCTCAGCCTGGATACGAAATTTGTCCAGCACCGCCAGCTGGGCGGGGAACGGCTGAGGCTTGAAGGCCACCTCCTTACCCGTTTCGAAGTCAAAGTACTCCTGGGTCACTGCTGCTCGGGGCATTGCGCCGAGGTCAAGTCCTAGCCGTTCCATGAAGGACGTTGCGTTGCCCGCGTCTATGAAGGTCACGACGCCGGTGTCGTATGTCCTGCCAGTTTCGGGATCTGTCCACGAGTCGACATGTCCGCCCTGGGGTAAATGTCAGCCACGAGAGCAGTGTCGGCTTGGGTATGATACTCACAAGGGCATCCTCCTTTTCAATTAGCGCAATGTTCTGCCCGTAGTCCTCGCGAAGACGAAAGGCAGCGTAGGCACCCGACGCTCCACCGCCGATGACAACGACATCTTTGGCAACGACGTCGAAGGCAGAGACAATGGCCGCAGAGCCAGCAGTGAGTGCGAGAGCCCGAATGGAGAGAGACACCATGATAGAAGCGAGGACCAGAAAGAGTAACCGTGCCAGTGGATAAAAAGAGAGTGATGCTCTGGAAGAGAAACAGGTGGGACGTGGAAGACTGTGAGGCAGACTCGACCATCAGGCACATGTTTAAATATGCACCGAGCCCGTTCGAGGCTCCAGTCGTCGTCGGCACGTGGGGAACACGAGGCCCACGCATGTTCACACCCCTTTCGGAGCAATTCCCAAGGCTCTTCCAGCTCAGCCACTTGCCGAGCTACTCTGCCGAGGTGACCTGATGCTTTTGCAAAGCAGCATGGGAGGAAGGCGCTGGGTATTCCCCCATGAGCCGCCAATCTCAGAAATCTGCACGTAAAATGGGCTTAACTTCTTGGTCTTGGGTAAATGGCGCTCGCATACTGGCAGTAAAAGGGGACCGGTCCCAATAGCCCCGCGTCTTTCCACAGCAACATGGGAGGCGATGCAAGACAGCAAGGGTAGGTACTGGGCACTCTGGCCGTTGGTGCAGGGATCCGTCTACCGTATCCCGGCCGTCGATGTGAAGGCTAAGACGCTAGTAGTGATGAGCACATTATAGATACGTCGTCATTCAAAGCTATACAGCAATGGGGGAGCATCGAAGATTAGGGGGCAGAGGTCTCCCTTATAGATGGGAGCACATTGAAAATAGCCACAAATTTGGGCATTTCCCGACTTCAAGTCCGAAGCTACAAGCCTTTTGTGGATCGTCAGAATATTGAAAACGCTCATTGGATGGCGTAATCCCCACGTTCCTCGAGCAAGCCCGAGGCAACCGGCCATCAAAATACGCCCAGAAGGCAGAAGCCAGACCAGCACAGACACTACCAGCTTCCCTTCTTCAACAGGTCTGTTGGTGGGCTCATTCTTCATGGCAAATTTCTTATCGTCACAGTTGTATGCAGCCAAGCGGCTTGGCGTGCTGGAGTTTGGATGTTGGTGTTGGGGTGGCACTTGGGGTGGTGTACGTCGCCGGAATCCTCCCCGGGTGATCACAGCGGGGCGCCGTTGGCAGATGTCGCCTCCGTCTCTTCCGCGCGGCGCCAAGCCCGCCCCCTGATGGTTCAGTCTGTGGGGGACTCGGACGTCCTTGCAATCACCCAGTGCCCCTCGTTGGGGCTCAACTTGGGTAGACATGACTGATGCAGCCAGCACCTTGCTAAACCCTGGCAATGGAATCTGATCCTTCCAACTTTCATGACCAAAGGCGGGAGTAGAATGAAGAAGGTAATGTCGTATTATCGACAGCCATTTAATTCCCCCCTGATACCCGGGTAAAGAGGCCCGTCAGGACAAGGGCAAGGGACCCCAGCATATATGCATGCCAATCCAGGCACTGCATATGGATGTTGGTTGAACCAACCGCCACCGGGCCGTTCGGGGAGAAAGTTGGAACGCGGGCAGGTATCTTCTCTCTCCATGCTCGAGTACCTGCATGGTACTGGCGCCTGTGCCGCACGCGGAGCAAGGGGGTTCATTGCAAAGTTGCTGCAGAATCCTGTAATCTGTTGGCGTCGGCTGCATTCTGCAGGAGCAGTCTTGGACGCTGCTGGCTCATGGGAGTGACGCCTGGGCCCGGCATGTCTGGTATTGCTCAGGTTTCCTGCCGTTGCTCTGGGCTTATAGTTTTTTTCTTTGATCGTTAAACCTAGATTCGTACTTCAATACTTCAGGGCAGGCATCCTCTCTATCGAGCTGTCTCTCTCTCTCAGGCTCTTGAAGCCAGGCTCGTTCGAATCACGCCGCCCTTCTTCCGTTGAGCCCTCCGCCATGTCAGGCCCACCTCCAGCACCGCCGCCTCTCGGCCCTGAGGAGGCCGCAGAGAACAATCTGCCCCGGATCCTTGGAATCCTCTCCACGCTGCAGCTCCTCGCCGTACTAGTCGTCAGCTTACGGTTCTACGTGCGCTTCAAGCTCATCAGAAGCGTCGGACGAGATGACTGGACCATGGGTGCGGCCACCGTAAGTATTCCATCAAGTCTGTGCCATCGACCGCAACACTAACTCGAGTCCTCCAGTTGTGTGCCCTTGGCGGCTGGGCGATCTTCACCTTCCAGGGCGTCAACGGTCTCGGTCGACATAAAGGCACCCTGGACCCGAAGCAGCTTGTCCAGATCGACATGGGCACGTTCCTCTTCTCTATAATCAACTCGTCCATCGGCGTCGCCTTGCTCAAGGTTTCCATCGCTCTCAACTTGTTGCGGCTGAGCACGAATCGCTGGTTCGCCATTTCGCTGTGGTGCAGCATTGCCTTCGTCTCGGCGTACAGCTTCCTGGGCGTCATGACGTTCCTCCTGTACTGTCAGCCCATGGACGCCTACTGGAACAAGACTATTCCCGGTGCCAAGTGCTATTCCGTTCAGCTTTTTATCGCATTTGCTTTGCTCAACTCCGGTATTACATCCCTCCCCTCCCCTCCCAAGTCATCTTACATGGTGGATGGATGCTGACGCCGAGTCGCTTCCAGCTCTGAACATCTTCACCGATGTCCTTTTCGCGTCATTCCCCATACCCATCATCTGGAAGCTCCAAATGAAACGCAAGACCAAGTTCTACTTGATTGGCGTTCTCAGCCTGGGCTACATGTGAGTGTCACAAGTTCGTGACGTCGATTGGGGATTGCTGCTCATTCTACTAGTGCTGTCGTTATGGGAATCATGAAGTCCGAAGCGCAAATCAACTACAGCCCGTTTGCCGACAATACCTTGTGAGATAAATTCCGCCATCTTGTCCCCTACCTTTTGCTGACACTTTCCTCGCAGTGACTCGTGGATCACATTCTGGGCATCGTAAGCCACATCTACCCCCTTTACAATCACGCCCGACTGACGTTTTACACGGTGCACAAATCAACATTGGCATCATTGCAGCCTGTACTCCCTCCCTCAAGCCCCTTGTCTCAAAGGCTTTGAACCTGTCCTCCTATGCTCCGAACAACTATGCCTCCGGTCAAGGCTCGCAGTCCCGCGGCACGCGGAGGGGCAACATGTCACATCCCAGCAGGCCTCGCCGCGACGAATACGGACTCGAAGAGCTGGAAAGTCGCGGCAGCACGCCGACGTCTCAGGACCCGCACTTTGGCGGCAAGGCCGGCGCAAGAACAACAACAACGATATACACGGGCGGGAACGGGACGGACAGATCAGGCAGCGAGGAGATGATCCTGAGCGAGGCGTCGCATGCGCATGCAAGTCCGGATACATGTATCACGAAGACTACCCAGATCACGGTACAGTAGGTACAACGATGGAGGAGAATTGTTGCCAAACGCCGGGAGTGGAAAACTTTATTCGTGGTAGCATAGAGAAATCGACCCAAGGGCGTGACTTGAGCCTAGACAACAATCTCATCCCTCGGCAGCGCCTGCACGCCCACGCCACCTACAACTCGCTCGTAAGGACTCTTTCCATCCTGCAGCACCTCAGCGGACAACCTGGCAGCCTTGCCACCCCGCTCGAGCATCTCGCGTTGATATGAATTCATAGTAGATCTGATGGACTTGACATCCGTCTTGTCCATCGCTTCGATGGCTCTAGCAAGCTGGAGGGCATCCTCCATTGCCTGGCAGCCGCCCTCGCCGCGGAAAGGGGGCATGGCATCTACTCAGATGGTCAGTCTCCTAGTTCCATCGTGGATGAATAGAACGTCATGAAATACGTACGCGCAGCATCGCCAAGCAGCGTCACCCTGCCGGCGGGTAGCTCATCGATCAAGCACACATGAAAGTGCAGCCCCGGCACCAAAACCATGTGCTCGGGCGTCATGTCCACGACCTTTCGGTATTCAGGCTTCAGACCCTCAATCACCTCTTTGGTGTGCGCAAGCAGCTCCGCCTGGCCGCCGGTGTAGGCCCAGTGATCGTCTCTGTCGCCATCTTCGCACGGCCAGATCAGGTCCCAGTAGTAGCTGCCCGTCCTCCCGTCGTCAGAGACGCTGTCAAGCCCGATGAAGAGCATGTATTGCTGGTCTTTGCGCTTGAAGTAAACAATGTACGACGAGTGGCCGAGGGAGAGTTGCTCGGCAAAGTCGGCGCCGGAGAGCTGGGTCATGCCGTTGATTGTGGCTGACTTGTGGACTCGCATGGGGTCGTTTTGCTTGTCACCAAGATGTGGCGGCGGGCTGGGAGAGATCAGCATGGCGTGTAAGCAACGAAAGACAAGGTAGGTAGAGGGAAATAACTGACTTGCGCTATGCACACCATCAGCTCCGACCGCAACATCACCGGTAGCGGAGGTGCCGTTGGCAAAATGCACCACCACGCCATCTTCCCTCTCCTCAATCCGCTCGGCTTTCTTGCCGTACTGCACGTCGATGTGTTGGCAAAGCCAGTTGCGCAATACATCCCGCTTGGCGCGCACGAATTTACCCGTGCCGTCGTCGCGGTTGCCGTACTTGCGGTCGTCGCCCTCGCTGTACATGGCGATCTCGGCGGGCAGGGTCAGCGGGCGCAGGTGGTTGACCTGCTCAAAGTCTGTGAGATCTTCGGGCATGGAGGCATGGAAGTCGTCGAGCATGCTATTCCAATATCGGGTTAGAGATGGCCCAGCCTGGGTACATATGTAAAGGGTTGGAGACTCACGTGTGAAGGGCGATGGCCCAACCCTGAGGGCGCACATTGGGATCACTGTCCCGCTCAAAGACCTCGAATGAGATTCCCTTCTTGCGCAACGACTGAGCGAGGGTCAGGCCCCCCAGGCCGGCGCCTAGGATGAGGACGTGTGGCGTCTTGGTTGTGTTGCTGCCCATTGTAATGTTCGGTAGTGTCGTCTCTGGTGTTTAGACTGACGGGCTCATGTTTCAACATAAGAAGCCCTTCCTCCGCGACATGAGGTCTTCATATAGATGTTTTACAAGTTGAAGGTTTCGTGATGTCTTTACGTCATCACGGAGGCAGTTGTCGCCGAGCACCGTTTTACTACCACGAAGGATCAACATAAATCGTTGTTCGTGATGTCTTGACGTCATTGAGACACCTAGTGCTCACCACTGATGCACTGCATTTGGTGAACCTTTGAGAAATATCGTCCAGATTGGGTAGCAAACGTACAGTAACGTGTAACGGCGGGCGCAGACAGTACTGGCCGACATTCTCAACGGTCTTTTCGAGCTGACGAGTATACTCATCATAGAGCTATCGGTGGATGCATGATTGCGGAGTTTGCGGCCTGGCCCGGCATTAGCGCACTCGGGCCCGAGCCGGCCAACAGCAGGGCCTCTGGAAGCCCGGGGTCGGGAATCCCATAGAGCCGAGTTGCTTCTTCGGGAAAAAAACCACAAGGGGGTAAGTAGCCGCCAGGGTTGCCGCCTGCGATTACTCCCAAGGAGACAGTACCTAGCTCGGCTGTTGGCGAAGCCTCAAGACCCCCTCACTCACTGCGAAGAAAAATAGGGAATCACGATGTTGTAGATGAGGTGTGTGGTGGGGGTTCAGTATTCGAACCTGTTCTAGATGCTTGTCTAACATGCTTTATTCTCCCGCTCAAAAACAAATGTCCACTGGCTGTATCAGGAGACAACTCCTCGCACCCGCTTGAAATGCTCGACATGGACAGGAATCCCTCGGATCCCATCCCCTTAAAAACTGAGCAAACCGCTCCTTCTCTTCCCGAGTGGATAAACCACCAGCGCACTGAGGAACAACCCAACAGTGATACCAATAGCCACCTGAATAACAGCAAATAACACGTTGAACGCCGAGCTGTTCAAGTCATCAACCGGGCCTGTAGCGACCTCCGACCCGTTAAAGCCCCGGATGATCGAGTCAGCCGACTGCACGCCGGCAAGCAATGACCCCGTCGCCGCGAGGCCACTGGGCACCTGCACAAAGATGGCCGGCAACATGGCTGCAGCAGCCAAACCGTACCCTCCCAGCCGTCGCTGCGGGGCCGAGTCGTTGTTGCCCGTCTTCTCGGCGGGCTCGCCTCGTGACGAGTTGGGTGATCCAGGCCTCGATTCGAGATCGGGCATGGCGTATGTGCCGTATGACTTGTTGCTCTTCCGTCGTGATATCCACCGCTCGTGAATGTTGTGCTGGTACCAGTCGATGACCCAGTAGTAGGCGTTGTTGAAGTGTCTGCCGGTGCGGGAGTAGAGGTTTGCCAGGATACCAACCACGAAAGCGCCCAGCATGTTGGAAATGTGCGTCTGGCCGGACTGGGCGAGGACATCCGCCGTATAGCTGTTGGCAACCCAGCCTGCCAGAGAGATGAAGATCATCACCGGCATCTGTCTGAACTTGGCCTGGTTGACCAAGCAAAGGCAGATGGTGAAGAGCGGCACGAAGAGGAAGTACCAGGACCGTTCGAGGGGTGCCTGGCACTCTATCGATGAGACGGCATTTCGATCGATGATCCCGTACAGAGCCGTGCCGATTGTGATGCCGTAGCCGAGGAAGAGGGTGTAAATCATGGCGTACACCATCCGAACGCTGCCCGAGATGAGGTTGTGGCTTTGCAGCTCGAGGGCGCTGCAGAGGACCATGTAACCAGGGAGAATCAGGGCGATGCTACTCTGAGCCAGGGCTGAGAAGCAGAACAACTCTCCGCCCCTGATAGACCCAAAAGCACGAGCCAGGAAGGACGTGATGATGGCGGCGGTGATCTCAAAGACGTTGGCGTACAGTTCGTTGTTCGGTGCGAGGATGAGCTGGAGGAATCCGAGGATGCAGCCGAGGAGGAAGGCGATGGGGAGGTCGATGAACCGCCCGCCAAACGCAAAAGGCGCGACGCACATGCTCGCGAAGCCGTACATGGGGATGCGCACCCAAGTGTTGAACTTTGGCGGCCGTCCGATAATCCGATCAAGCTCAACAGTTGCTTCCACGACTCCCATCCGGTCGTGAACAACCTCCTTGTAGAGATCATGAACGTCTCGCAGCTTGCCGAGATCGAGGCCCTGGCGGATACGCACAATCTTGATCTCCGTCGTGTGTGTGCTACTGTCATCGAAGCTGATGATCATGCAGTTGGGCATGTAGAGGAACTGGCCCTCGATTTCCAGCACTCGCGCTGACATGGCCATGTACTCCTCGAGTCTGTGGGTCGGGGCGCCGAACATCATGAGGGCACGGCAGAGCTTTTCCAGGTACTTATGCCGGGCGAGAGTCTCTGCAATGTGCTTGGTGATGCGGATCTTCTCGCGCTTTTTCTTCTCCTTGGCGGCTGCCTTCTCCTTGGCAGCCGTTGACGAGCCCCAGGTGCCGGATGAGCGTTTCTTCTCCTTGGGGACGCCCTCCTTCTTGAGCTTCTCTGACACGCCCCCAGACATGCCGGCCGAGCCCGGGGCTATGAGCGCCGATGTCGACTTCATCAACTCGGCGAGAGCAAGAGACGACTTTGAGCCGGACTTTTGATGGTAGCCGAAGAAGCCGCTGCTGGCCCTGCTTTGGGGCCTCGGCGTGCCGGGTGCTGACGAGGGCGAGGGCGGTCCCCGTGATGATGATCTCGAGTGCGGCGGGGAAGGGTTCGGGGTTGCGGTGGCCGGGGTGGTACGTCCACTGTTCTCTCCGCTGTTTCCATCGTTGTACAGGCGGAGAAGTGACGAGAGGATACCGCCACGGTACTGCTCTGGTGGGGGGACGTAGTCGTGGACGTAGGCCTGTTCCTCGGTAGGTGTGCCAGGTCTTGAGAGGGCACCGCCTTCTTCCCTCTTGACCTTGTTGAAGAGTTCGTCTGGATCCGCCAGGTCCTCCTTCTTGCCTCGTCTGGTGTGAGATCGGACGAGTCTCTCGGCGAGATCGTGAGTTCTCTTGGAACGGGAGCGGATGATTTGCGAATCGTCAACTTCCTCCCGGCGTACGCCTGTTGATCTGCCCTCATCGTCGGCTTCGTCGTCGTCGTCGGTGGTCATGTGGGTTGGGATACGTGTCGCGGTCAAGTCGTCAGAGTTGCGCCGGGACGGAGGTGCTGAGTAGTGTTCAACCCTGACGGCGAGACGGTCGGCCCGTTGCCGGGCCTCTGCACCAGACCGTTGCTGACGCTCGGGAATCTTGCTCTCGGCCCTGTTCGCCTTTTCACGTTCTTCAGGAACGTCGTAGCTGGTGTTACGACGAAGAACGGGGCGAGGGCGAGCTGGCGGGGTTGAGGCTGCTGCCTGGTCCAGAGTTGTCTGGTGTCCGTCGGCCTCTGTGACGAGGATCTGGGTCAATGCCCGTCGTAGGGCAGCCGGTTCTGGGCCATTCTCGCCGTGGTCGACGTCCAGTTGTGGGAGTGGTGACTCGGGCGAGGGAGTCTGGGCTGGGGAGGGGTCAGCAGTCCCCGAGAATCCAACGCGCTTCTTCTCCTTCCTGGCGGGTCGGGGTGATGTGGTGCCGGGGGAGAGATCGCGGGTGCCTGAGCCACCAGAGTCTTGGTTGGAGCTCGACATGTTGGGGGAGCGGCCGAAGCCGGCACAGGGTGTATGTTTCGCTGGGTGGACGGCCGGCCTGATGTTTCGGTCGAAGGGCGTGCTGGTCGATCTCGTGTGATGCCGACCTGATGTGATGTCGACCTGGTATGCTGGTGCTGGTAGGAGCTATGGGAAGCTATGGCTCAGGTAGATCAATGCCTGATCAAGTAAACGAGTGGAGGTAGTGCTAGTCGTGGTTGATATGCCTCAGGGAACCCTGAAGCAGCGTGGTCGAACAGGAGTTGGCATGATGGAGGTGGACCGAAGGCGAGGGCGTGACGGGTGGTTTTGTGACGACGGGGAGGGAAGGGGAGAAAAGCCAGCGGCGTTGGAAGCGGAGAAAGCACAGTCAATCGACAAAACAAGAGGCTAGGCAGGGCCTGGGCACGGCGCAATGCAAATGTTGCACGTCATGTTGTGCCAGTGTCCAGTATTTGCTGTCCTGTCCAAGGTCGGGGAGCTCGGGATGTGGTACCTGACGGAAGCAGGGAAAAAGCGCGGGAGAAGAGGTCACAGAGGGTCAGTGGTGACCTCTCAGGCGGGGCGACCGCCCGGACAAGAGCTGTTTTCCAGGGGCCGTAGCGGCGGCGTTATGGGGGCAGTTGCTATCTTTTCGGGTTGCATCCGTCCGCCGAGGGGCAACTGCAGAAAAAAGAGTGGATGAAAAATGGGGACCCTGCATTTTTCTGACGGGGCCCACACGGCCAAGCCGGGCAAAGGAGGTACCAATGCACGTTAAATCTGTGGCGGGGTACTTCTGCCTGCTATCGGAGTTGACGTGGAAGGCTCTGCGTGGGGGCTTCAAGTCTTCGGCGCCGAAAAGTGGCAGTGACGTCTGACGCAGACCTCGATCGAACGCCTTTCAATGCTTGGTGATCTGACAAATTCCCTCCAAGCCTTTTGCATCTCCTGCATCGCCTCAAATGTAAGCCCCTCCTCACCTGACGCCCACGCCCGGAGGATTGACTCACTGGGAAACCCGAGGTGATGACAGCTCCATCACCACAGTCCACATCACCAGCCCAGAACAGCCTCCGTCTCCAGTCGCCCATGATTTAGCTCGAACCTGAAGCAGGTCCAACTCATTCTAGAACGCCTCAGCATAGGCCACTAGATAAGGGTTCCGAGGCCCCGGCGAACCCTGACCATGAAGCGACCGAACCACCCGGCGAACTGGGCGAGCAATGCTATTTCGGATCTTTCCACAGTGTGCTCCCTCCCTTGGACGACTGCCGGCCCGACGAATCAGCCCCCGCCACTGGCTCCCGTGCTTGGAGCCATGCTTGGAATCGGGCAGACCTCTGAGCTGGGATCAATGACGGATGGCGACCCAACCAGGCCAGTGCTTTCCCTTCTGATACGAGATTCAGACGCCATCGACGGCGGCCGCTCGGTCTGTTGATATCAGGAACCAAGCAAGCGCACGCGTACGGCAAGTCGTTGGATCGCGCGAGGATGACGTGCGGCCCAGGCTTGTCTCGGTCCGGACAACCAAACCCCTCTTGTCCTTGTCCGCTCGGAGCCCGTCCCAACGATCTTCAATCTCAGCGCAGCCAGCGCCCAACCAGCGCCTGTCACTCCTCTCGACCCCTGTTGACGCGCTGCACTGCGACGTCGTGCCTGTCCAGGCTGCCCCTGAGGCGCTGCTGATCCCCCACCCACACCTTCTGAGCCGCCGCACCGCCGCCATCACGCTGATTCACATGCCGACCGAACAAACCCCGCCAGCGACCGGCAACCCAAGAGAAGCAAGCCGGGCAGTACAGAGGTTTCTGCGACGGATGGCCCGTCCACGGCCAGACCTTATCACCGACAGTCCAGAGCACGTCTGACACTTTGGTGCTTCTTCGCATTGTATCAAAGTCCCTTTATCATTGTTTCGACTCAATGGGCTATCGCTACCTCCCGTCATCCGAGTCACTCGCTTTGACGCCGTGTAACTCGGAACATCGGCCAGCGATCCGAACCACAAGCCCCAAACACCGCTGACCGATGTTTTGTCGATCCCTTCGCTATTCAGTTGCCCGCATAGCGATATGGAGCCTGACCCAGAATTATCTCGGGGACACTTATCAGCCCGTGAATCAAGCGGGCATTTGCAAACAGCAAGATGACCTGATTGCTGCGCTTGCAGAGCGCTGCTGTCGGCCTCCGTCAACTCCGGGACACGTCAGAGTCTATCGAGATGCGGGACTCGGAGCTGTGCGTGTTCCTCATCGTGATCCGAGTCCCGGGTCGCCGGCCCCGACTCCTCTCCCTCGACCTTCTGGCACCTGGCCAAGTCCATCAAACAGATCCTGAGATTTACAGATTGACCCTTGAGATTGACCCCATGGGTCATCCATGGTGAACGACACTCGTGAGGGTCCACGATGGGGGAGGAGAGCCCACTTGACGACCCTGAAAACCCACCGTGGCCGTCGAGCAACTGGAGGTGGAGGAAGACCCTCTCGCCCCTCCATGGATCGCCGCGCCTTTGTATTCCAACCTGCTCACCATTTCACAGCCAAGTCAAGCAGGGCGATGCATTCGCACATCTCGTCTGCTCGGTTTTCAAAACCACATCAACCATCATTGACAGCAACACCCATAACCCGAAGCGCAAAATGCATCTTCTCGTCTAACGTATCGCCCACGATGCAACAGCTACAGCTTGGCCCCCCTCTTCTTCGCAGCCAGCGCCCGCAGATCCTTCCGCAAGATCTTGCCCGCAGGACTCTTCGGAATCACATCGATAAAGTGCACCCCGCCCCTCAACTGCTTGTACGGTGCCACCTGCGAGGCAACCCAGTCGGCAATCTCCTGCCCTGAGATCTGAGAGCTGTCGGCGACAATATAGGCGCTGCATTTGTTAGCCCATTGCACCGCACAGGTGGGATCTTGCCAAGGCCGATGTGCCCTCCACATACCGAGGAAGCTCGTTCCCGTCCTTGTTGTCCGATTCGATGCCAATGACCGCCGCGTCTTGGATCTTCGGGTTTGTGACAAGAAGTGCCTCGAGCTCAGCGGGCGCGACCTGGAAGCCCTTGTACTTGATGAGTTCCTACACATGGTGTTAGCTTGTCCTCTTGCCCAAAAGCCCTGCCCACTCACCTTCTTCCGATCGACGTAGTAGAACTTCCCATCCTTGAAGTAAAGGTTATCGCCCGTGCAGAACCACCCCTCCACAAATGCCTCCTGGTTCGCTTTTTCATTCTTAAAGTACCCCTTGGTCACAATCGGGCCCCTGACCAGCATCTCCCCGACCTGGCCAGGTTCCACATCCCGCCCCTTTTCGTCGACGATCCTGGCTTCGCAGTTTGCCACAATCATCGACACACTCCCCGTGTCGTCGCTCAAGTGTCTCGGCAGGGTAGTAAACCCGCCCGTCGTCTCGCTGAGCCCCCATGTCTGGCCGAGAGGCGCCTTGCCCTTGCCGAGTTTCGCCTGTGCTTGGGCTTGGATGTCGCCGCCGAGGGCCGCGGCGCCCGTGTGCGCGAAGCCGAGGGTGTCAAACTGGTCCGTGACGAGGGGGGATTTGGCGATGGCGAGGAAGATGGGAGGGACACTGAAGAACATTGTGAGCTTGAGGCGTTTGTTGTAGTCGAGGAACTTTGCAAAGTCGAATTTGGGCATCCAGTAGGTTACGCCGCCCATGTAAGTGAGATTGACGAAGTAGCCCTGTAGGCCTGAGATGTGTGCCGCGGGGAGGTGGGCGATGGTTCGGTGGTGGAAGGTTGGGTCGTGCTTGGCGTAGTATTCTCGGAGAGGAGTGAGGATGAGATATCCCTGGGCTACCATGTTGGCGTGAGAGATCTTGACGGCCTTGGGGACACCAGTGGTGCCGCTGCTGTAGATTAGACAAGCCGTCGTGTTGGCCAGTTCGTCAGGCGATGTGATCCTTCGCCACGGCTGACGCTCCGAAGACAGCGGCACTTTCTTGTTGGACTTGGCCTCAAAAAGCGCGAGGTTATCATCATCGCCCATGTAGAGGATATGGCTGTCTGGGAGACCGGCTTCGGTTCCTCCAGCAGCGACAAGAGGTCTGAGGTCCGGGCTGCTGATGAGGAGTTTGCTTTCCGTCAGGCGCATCTGTCGCGCCATTTCCTGTGGTGGTGCGGACGGGGTGCAGGCTGCGACGGCGGCGCCTGTGGCCAGGATGCCGTAGAAGACGGCTGGGGCCAGGTAGTGGCCGGTGAAGACGACTTGGACGACGTCGCCGGCTTTGATGCCGTATGTGGTGCGGAGAGTGTGCGCGAGACGTTCGACCAGGGTCACGAGTCGACCTTTGGTGACGCATCGTGATGGGTTGGCGGCGTCTGCGTGGAGGATGGTGTTGTCTTTCAGTCGGTCTGCATTCTCTGGGTCTGGTAATCTGTCAGGCTTGGTTCGAGCGGGATCGTGATGAAGCGCGGCAGCTGCTCAGGCTCTAGACAGAAGCGACCCCTCTTTTGCAGGCTGGGACCATTCAAAGGCGACTTACTGTCCAGCAGAAACGTGAGAAGATCGAGGTTCGGAACCTTCAGGGTATTGGGGGACTTGTAGATGATCTGGCCATTGCGGCGTTCGAAAATGGTCGCCATTGTGGCCACAGGGAGTCGTTCCAAGGACAATGTCGGTGGGATCGCGAGCTGCTCGTCGCAAGGTCGCGTGAGAGTATTTGTACCGTGTTCCGAAGTGAAGCTGTCTAACGTTGCACACTCTCGGGTAATGGAAAGGGATGAGGGACAGAAAAGCCGGCCACCCTCGGCACAAACATGGCGTCGATCGAGGGCACATCTCCCAAGCTCCCTACGTAATCCCCGCGTATCAAAGGCCCCTGACCGAGCCCGAAAGCTCACCCAGTGGGGTTAGGATGCCCCTCCCCCGCATCGCATCACGGGGGTGCCAAGCGGCAGACTCGGGGCCTGATACGCTTGGAGACCACGCGGGGAAGCTGAAAATACCGAGGCTGGGGGGCAACCCTGTCAAACTATGCTGCAAAGGGTAACCTCCACGTCCAGACGATGCAGTCGGGGACGTGTCAGCGCGGGATCGCGGAGGTGTCCGAGGTGTCACGGACGGGGAGGTGAGCGAAGTCTGTGCCATCCGGGCAAGGGGCACAACACTAATCGTTGCGAGAGGAGAGTGTACAACTTTGATTGTATTCTGTTCAGCTGCTATCCAGCTTTCTCAGTCTGTGTCTCGCCCAGGTGATCTCTACTCGATTGCACTTTGAGCACACCATGATTCATCCTCTCACAGTCTGCACACAACTTCCTAGAAACCATGCAACAAACCCCTTAATCCTTCCGCATCCTCTGCGTCTCCTCATCGGTCGAGTTGAAGAGAGCATCGTTGGGGTGCGAGCGGCCCTCCGACTCGAGAGAGTGGTGAGTGTGGCGGCCCTTCTCCTCCGTCTCCTCGTAGTCAATGAGAAGCTCGCCGTTCTTGCCGTAACGGCGGGGCTCATCGTGAGCGGTCTTGACAACCGTGAACCAGCCACTGGCACCCTTGACCTTGTGGAAGATGGCGTCCATCTCCTCGAGCGAGCGGTAGGCCGTCTCAGGGTAGAAGAAGTACACGACAGGGACGATGATGGCGTTGATGACGGCGAAGATGAGGTAGGTCCAGTGACCAATGTCGTTGAAGCTGATGGGAGTGATCATGACGACCATGAAGTTCCAGATCCAGTTGGCTGAGGTGCTGAAGCCGTTGGCGGGCGCGCGGATGCGAAGGGGAACAATCTCGGCAGGGTACAGCCAGGTCATGCCCAGCCAGCCGATGGCGAAGAAGGTGTTGAAGACGAAGAGGAAGACGACGCCGGCGATTTGGAAGGCAGGCTGGTCTTGCGAGTTGACGCCGGTGAGGATGGCCATGGTGGCGGCTTGGCCGGCGGCGCCGAAGAGCATCAGCTTCCTGCGGCCGACGCGCTCGACGAGCCAGATGGGAGGGATGGAGGCAAGGAAGTATTCCGTTCCGTTGAGAGCGGCCAGTAGACGGGCGAGGAAGGAAGACATGCCGAGCTGGGGGCACGGGATGTTAGTCGAGGCACACATGTGACGAAGTGAGGGGAATGCGTACCCTAGAGTAGATGACGGCTGCGTAGTAAGTGATGAGGTTGATGCCGCTGATCTGGAAGTTGTTAGTCGATTTGATCGTCTGTCTTGCATCGGGCCACTTGCCTGCTGGAACATCTGGTTGACGTATGCCAGAATGACGCGGTGAAGGTGACGGTTCTCGTCCATGGTGAACAGGTCGCGGAAGGATCCCTTGGACATTTCCTCAACAGTGTCCTTGATGGTGGCAAATTCGTTATCCACCAGCTTGTGGTCGATGGGCAGGTCGGCGAGCGCTGCAATCACGACGCGGGCATCGTCGTCGCGACCCTTGAGGAGCAGCCAACGGGGACTCTCGGGCAAGTTCCAGACCGTGCCGAGAATGAAGAAGCAGAAGACAATCTGGAAAGCAAGGGGGAAGCGCCCTGTTAAAGTTTGTCAGTTCCGCTCAAAGACACTCGGACGTGTGCAACTCACAGCTAACGCTACCAGGGGCAAAGCTGAAACCAAGATCAATCCAGTAACTGATCATGATACCAGCCGTGATGAGTGCGCCCTCAAACATGACCATCTTTCCGCGCTTGTGCGAGCTCGACGTCTCAGACTGCCAGCTAGGCACAGTGGACGTGTTGAGACCGTTGCCGAGACCAGTGATGACACGGCCGACGATGAGGTGAGACAGGCTGAAGGCGGAGGCTTGCAGGGCGGCGCCGACAATCATGATGGCGGTGCCAATGATGATCATGCGTCTGCGGCCGAGGGGGTTGCCGATGAAGATTGCGAGGATGGCGCCGAAGAAGCAGCCGAGGTTGTAGCTGGCGATGGAGATGCCTTGGTGTGTCGAGCGGCTGCTGGCCTCCGCGGGAGTGAGGGCCCTCTGGTAGTGGTGTTAGTGTTGGGACATACAAGAGGGTGCTGTCGTTCTTACGTCGGGATCCTGAGATAGATATTAGCAACCTGCTGCAAATGTATTCATAGCGAGAGACTCACAATCTCGGGGAACTGGTCCAGGAATGCTTCAAGGGTCAGGATTCCTCCCATAACACCCTGATCTAGAGACTGTTAGCGCGTGTCCTTCCACGATATCTGCTGCCAAGGTGCCATGCGATCTGGCGGTGGGGAGCCAAGGCGGGCCACGATGGTGAAGTGTCGATCTGTGAATATCCCCCACAGCCTGCCTTGGCTGATACTTGGCGAATTCAACTTCATGTCTGTTCAAGTATAGACGTACCGTAACCGAAGAGGAGGAAATCCATTCCTGGGAGAGATTTGGTTAGCATGGATAGAGGAGATAGAGACGAGGTAGCTTACCTGCGCAGAAGCCGATCATCCAGCCCAGCTGTTTGCCACGAAGGCCGAAGAACTTTTCAGTGATTCCGACCATGATGACGGTGGTGTCTTCTGCATATGTCGTGTGTCGTTGGTCAAGATAGTGGCAGCGATACTGCTTGCATCGGCTGTGAGTTGCTGCTGGTCGATACCTGATCGAGCGGTCGTGATCACTGGTATGAAGAAGAAAGAAGGTTGATCTCCACGTGCCAAGTAGCCAAGATGCAGCAAAGTGAAGATCGGAGGGGAATCCTCTGGGTATTTAAGAACGCTGATCACGTCCGTGGAAGCGCAGATTCGGCCAACCGAGACAAACCATCCATCGGCGTTCCTGACGGCTTGCCAAACCTGTGGAACCCGGGCCGGTCGCCAAGATCGTGTCGGGGCTCACCGCGAGGTGAGAAAAGGCGCTTTTGTCGATGACATGCAGCGTTCATGGCGTGACGCTTGATTAGATGTGGAGGTGATGGATGGGTGGTGCTACGTCATTGCGGGTGGTAAATCTCTGTTCTTCCGAGTCAGAGTTGGGCGACGATGACCTCTCACGTTTCGCCGTTGGTGTTAGCCTTTCCCCTGAGCTCCACATAGAGGGCCTGGAGAAGGATATTGGAACAAGGTAAGGTAGGATTCCGGGGGTAACTAGTACCAGGATGGGGAATCCTGAGCATTGTTGGTGGTCGGTGTGGTGGTACCGTGGTGATGATGCAGCAGCTGACAGGTTGCGATGTCACTGATGACGGGATGCCATAATCGGATGCGCCGGAGGTTGTTTAGGCGGAAGCCAGGGGCGAATCTGGTGAGGGGATGCTACGGGATAGAAAGTTCAGTGCTTATCCCCAGATGCTCCCCAGGGGATCTGGGGAATCTCTCACAATGTTCAGTGGAAATGATCGCACGGTATCACTTTACTTCAAGGCTGCGATGGCCCACTGAGACCCGTATCGCAGGTTGCACAAGAGTCCACACGTCTCCGCTGTTGGCCATCTTTTACCTGGAAAACACCTTGTTTTCAATCATTATCTTTGCACCGGCGAGTCCACAACAGACGTCATCTGAACCGTGCCGAGCCCGCTCAACTGCCGAAATCCGAGGGCATACCCGCCGCAGATCCCTTATCTAATCGGGTCAACGGTGCTCATAAGGCCCGAATGCCTTGATATCATTCGCTGACGGACAATATTCCTGGGAATAGAACCCCACGCAGTTGACGCTATTCCGCAAGAGGTATCCCGAGACGTCGCGTTCGCCGGGATGGTATCGCGGTGTGTTTTCATTCAATGTATTTGGATATCTCTCACTTAGCATGGGAGTATCTGATGTGAATAAGATTGAAGACGAAAGTCATTCATGCATCGTAAGCCTAACTGGAGTGTGTGGCATGTCAAGTGCATCTTCAGTCTAGGATGAAGGCTGCTGGCGGGACAGCCCTATCGAAAATTGCGACTCAACCAGATCTGTCAGGGATCCCTGGTCACCGGGCCGAGAAAAACGAGTGGTTCCTACAGCACCAGATGTTCAATGATGGGTGGGTGCTCACTACTCATTGCTTCAAGTGAGTGTGTGAACGATGAGTCGTGCGAGTGAATGTGATTGCTCGTCTTACACATGATGAAACCTGGAATACCCAATGCAAGATGTTATTTGAATTTCAACATTGGTCGTTACAAGAATTTCAAATGCTTCTATGTTCCGACCGTCTCGAGGCACTTGAAGCCTCTAACACAGCTTTCACAGTTGCTTCAAGGCCAGGACACAACGCACCTTGGTGCCAGGCATATTCTAAGCCACACACCTATCATCCTCTTCGTCATCCTCTCTTGACTTCCTGAGCTACAGATGGCCAAGAAACTTCCGCAGGGTCTCAATAGGTCAGATTAGCAGTGGCCCAAAATATATCCTGTCGGTGATCGACATCTGCTTCGGCAGCTCGCTGCCTCGTCGCACGCAATGGTTCGACTGGGAACCCAAAATAGCATATGACTCCAGGACTTCACCCCGAGATGAGTCCATCAACCACCAACCACAACACATATGAGACCGTAGGGGCTGAGAGCAAAACATAATCTCCCCGACCGGAGTCGAGCCGGTGACCTTCAGGTGAAATGTAACAATTACAGCCCGACGTGATAGCCAACTACACCACAGGGAGTATCAGTGGAGACTGCGAGACTCTCCACCCTCTCTTTATGCATGATTCCGGTGGACGGAGAACGTCGGCGTTCATGATGACCTCCTTGCAAGTCCTTCGCGGTAGGTCGGCGAGAGATGACACCTCGGTGCTCGGTCTACATTTTGCCCGACTAGGCCCTTGTGTCTGACATGGCGTCCGGATAAACAAACACACGGCCAGAATCATCTACCGTCCCCTTGAGCCGTTCAGGGTTTTCATCCAGAGGGGCCGGCGGCCGGCGGCCAGAAGTCTTGGCAAGCCACCGGATCACGGTCAACGGTTTCCGCGATCTTGGCGTGGACATGACTCTTGCGTCCAGTTGATCCCCAGTTATCCCACGTGTTCAAAGTTCCGAGGGGAGAATGCAGCTATGGAGTTTGACTACATTGGTAGAGTGGCAGGAATGGCTTGTGATATCAGATGCAGCCCTCATGGAAGTCATGGCACAGGTCTGGCTGGGAGCCTGGGACGGCTTCCTTCTAGATGAGGTCAAAGATTGCATCGGACTCCTTAGCAAACCAAACCCCCCTTCACAAGTATTTGATTGTTTCCGAATGGGAGTTGACAGATTGCTCTCGTCTCTTGTTCTTCTGTGCCGACGGGCCGTCTCAACCGGTAGCACAGTGGCCATCTTCCCATCTTTCCGAACATCTTCCATCGTTCTTATGAATCTTCAGATCCGAATTTACCGAAAAAGCGCTTGCGCTATGTGTGAACGTTCTGAACCCCCTTCATCTAGACTCGTCACATGTCATGGCAGTTATGCACTCTTCAGCATCACCGGGAGCGGAAGGATTCCGGCTTCATCTACATCTACGCCCCAATGCACTAATGCACTTCATCCTGCTGGCGTTTTCTGTCACATCTCTCCCACCGCCAGCTTCCCCATGTCATCGGAGGGCGTCGACCCCCTGAACCGGATCTGTCACTCGGCAAAGACCAACAAAGTTCACCAAGCTGATCCTGCCATCTTAGTACCCGTCCCGCCACCAACCCAGACAACTACGCCGTCGTATTCCACCCGACGATGGAATGAAGCCAAGTGGATAACATCTAGAACAGCTTCCCAGAGAACCGGTTTGCCACACCCCGGAATTAGATGAGGCTTCGCCACGAGGTCGCCGACCAACATCCAGGAGATGGGCAAGGCGCCACCGCCGCGTCTAGTGTTTCTCCCCCATGCCGTGTGTCTCTGACATGAACGCCACCTCCATCTCGCGTGGAGTATGCGGCTCGTCTTCCCGACCAAGGTCACGCATGGCCATGGGCAGAGCGTCTGCCCCTGATGGACCTGTCATCTTTCTCCGCATGCATCGAGATTTGAAGATTGCCCGCGGTGTCTCGGGGGATGTAGATGTTCTGCTTTTGCATGGTCGAGACCCAGGTCCCCGCCCTCGTGCTTACCTAAATGCCCCTGGTAATTGTGAGCGGCGCGTGGCGAGGATTACGAAGGAAGGAGGTTTGCCAAGTATTCATCGGCTTTTCAACATTACGCGGCCGTTTTAGGGGGGTTGGCGTGGCGATGGTCTCGCACCATGTGCCTGAGCATGTGCATGCCGGCGGTGGCCGGGTGAGTTTGTCGGAACCGGGAACGCAACGGGAACCCAAGTCCACGGTTGTCACTGTTCCAGCCTGTAAATTCCGCGTCTCGTTCCGCGAAATGCAGGGTTTGGATGGATTTTAGAGTATTGTTTGGCATTGCGAGCTGCCTTCCCACATTGGCAAGGCGAGGGACAATTTTGACCGACGGCACCAAGACCTCCAGCCCCTTTTGCTCCATGCCCCTAGCCTAAGCGACCCAGTGGTCTGTCTCGACGGGTAATCTAGTACTCGGTCGGCGCGAAGTGGCTGCCCTGAGGGATGCAAGCCCCTGAGGCGGTTGAATAGGGGGGTTCATGGCATGGGCGTGGTGCCAAAAAAGGGTCAACGAGCAATGTCGCAGATGTTAGAATGATGGGATGCTGGTTGGCCGCAGGATGAACTTGCGCAAGGGGGTTTCTTGCATCTCGTCCCTGCGGTATTTTCTCTCATAGGCCGCATCGCGTCTCTCATATTGTGGTTCTTGCTACGTTGCAGATGAAGTTCTCCCCTCATGGCCAAGAACACGTCTGTGGGTTCGAGCCCGTCGGCAGTGCACGGAGTGGTTCGATAGAGGCGAGACAAAAGGAATGCCAGGGGGTTCGCCAGAGGTCAGGTTTGCGCTGAACGTATGAATCAGTGACTCGGGTAGCTACTCTTTCTGACTTTCTGACTCGGGACACCAGTTCAGTGGTCTCGAAGCTGACTCCCTCCAGCGGCCCAACTTGAACTGGTTGGGACCAAACGCCCCCGAGTACCGGGCGAGCCGTCCTGGAGGGTTCCGCAAGTAGTGCATCTGGAATGGCGGCACGACCCATCTTGGCCAAGACAGCGAGGTGCCGAGGGGGCGGCCTCCGGCGGACGGGCGATTCTTCAGACGAGTCGAAAGGCTTGACAAAGGGGACAAGTGGGAGATGACGCGAGGCGAGGCGAGGGAGGGGGAAGAAGGCCGCTTGTCGCGCGTCTAGCCCCCGGGACGATTCGGGGTCCTTGCGTCGGGGTCTTTGCGTCTAGGGAAAAAGCCTTTCTGGCAGAGCTTCCGAGGGGGAGTGAGATGTTCAGACGGCGCAGGTAGGCAACAGGGCCGGGGCGGAAGGGCGGCGGCGGCGGCGGCGGCGCGACCCCCAAGGCCAAGGAAGACCCACGGCCCAAGGACAAGACCCAAAGACAAGAGGTCTGGGAAACTCTAAAACGGCACCAAATGGGGCCAGCTCGCAAGACCCTTCTGAACCGAGGAAAGACTGGGCTGCCAGGCTGCCAGGTCCCGACGGTGTCCTTCCCCCTGGGCCCTGACGGGGCGTCGGACGTTGGAGCTACTGATGCAGTGATGCTGGGGATGGTCCAAGGTCTCGGGGAGTGGTCGATTTGGTGTGCCATGTTGATGATGCTGTGGCCATTTTCAAAGGGCAGATATTCTAGGTGTTTGGTTTCTAGATGAACAGGCCGTTGTATAGAACGGGAGACGCCGGGAGACGCCAGGAGGTTCAATCGCCCGGGGAGCGCGGCGATGGCATCCGAACCGCTGGATGTATCGCGGAAGGCCGGAAGCTGCCAGCTGAGGTCAGAACCTGCAAGTGAAAAATAAAATAAAAAATAAAAGCCCCTGGTTTTCCCGCCGCTACTACCGATGGTGCCGTGAGTGAACTGAAGGGTGTCACGGTGTCATCGCTGGAACTGCAGCAGGCTAGCAGTAGCCAGCCCATCTTGCAGTGCAGTGCAGGGCAGCAACGCAGGGGCAGGGCAGCATCGAGACCCGAGCGAGCGATCAACATGGAGTCGTACTGCCGGGAAGGGTGCCGAACTGACTCGGCCGGGTCGGCGGCTGCGACATGAACGGGACGTGCCCAGCGTGCCAATGCGACGGCCAGGCTACAACATCACGTTGTCTTGTCAACTACCGAACCGAGGGAAAACGTGCGCTCCGAGGGGGAAAAACGTGCGCTCCAAGGAGCAGTGGCATTGACTCAACCGCCACAGAGTCGCAGCAAGCGCGGCGAGCGGGGTTGCAGTTCGGCAGATGCGCGCGCGTGTCCGCACTGACGACACTGACACGGGACACGCGGGCGACGTCAAGTCTCACATAAACAAGATGATAATGCAACGATGGCGGCGTCTGATGCTCGCAGAGTAACAATATCGATATCAATATGAGAAGAAAACCGGGGACAGGCCCCCGAAATATTGAGGGGAGGGGGGCAGCATGTCTTTGCCTGCTTAATGGGGCTTGGGTATTTCTGGACATCGGCCAACATAGAGTTTGCCGGGTCGCCGCTCGGCGCCGCCCGTGGTCGGTGCATCTTGGGTTCGAGTCGGGTCGACCGTGAGGTGACCATGTGCATGGAGGGACCCGGGAGAAGGGCGGTCGTCCGCTGAGAAGGCAGTGACCCGACTGGACCCGCGTCTCGTGCCGAGTCTTTGTCGGCGGAGAATTGCGGTGGGTGACAAGTCCCGTTTGGCGCGGCGCCTCTCTCGCAATAGCCCCGTACAAGTTGACGACGGAGGACCGGCCGGTGTTGAAGTCATCTGTCGATCACGGCGACTTTTTTCTCCAGCTTCGCCTCTTTGCTGGTAGCCCAGTCAGCCAGCCTTGTCGCTATCCCCGAAAGTCTTCCTTCAACGCGTGTTGTGACGACAAGTTTGAAGACTCGCGTGGGTCTAAGCAGCGGCAAGTCGAGACGACGCATGTCGCTAGGACGGAGATGGAAGGGTGGTGGTTCGGCCGGTCCGGAAGGGGAACGCGGCTTTTCTTCTGGTGTTCCAATCTTCCCCCCCAGCAACACGAAAGACGGGCGGCTTGGCCAAGGTTTTGGCTATGACGTCTGGAATTTCGAATGGATTTAGGGTTGTGGTTTGGTTGTTGTCATGGCATGGCATGGCGCGGAGAATAGGGGCATGGGCACGTACATCCGCACGCACGGCACATGGGATGCGCAACAAGGAAACC
>JACAFV010000214.1:13969-45877 GCA_014635975.1 Plectosphaerella sp. P0831 | reverse complement strand
AGGTAACTACGGGGATATTTATAACGAATATCTAAGTAGGCCGTCGAACAGGCTTACTCTCTTAGCGTTCGTAATCCCCTTTCCTCTACTTAGTCCGTACTAAGCTTACCTAAGGAGGTATAGCACGCGGGGTCCGGGCCGAAATAATACGTAGCCTGCTTAGGCGTTATAAATACTTAGCGGCGGGATAGCGACCGTTCCTAATTATAGGGCGACTAGACCTAGAAGCTATTCCACGACCGTAAGAAGCTATACTTTATACCGGGAAACCGTAGGGGAGCTAAGCTAACTCCTAACCTTTATACTTATTATAAAAGGCTTTATTAGAATAATGAGTATCTAAACTATAATATAAGAACCTAAGGCCCCGGACTATTAAGTAGTTATAGAGGCTTCGGTAGTTATAATAGGTATAGAGGTAACTAAGCTAACGTCTAGAGGGTTATATATACTAGAATAAACTTAAAAATCCGTTCCTAGGAAAAGACTAGGCGCCGTAGTCGAGCCGATATACTTAGTACTATATCCTATATTAGTTATTATCGGCCTAATAACTATTAACTAAGTATTTATCCTTTACTTAGGGAGTAAGGTTAAGACCTATATTAATATAGATACTAGTATAGAGATAGACCTAATTAGCGAAGTATTTATATAACGCCTCGAACTACCCGTTATATTAGAGGTCGATACCCTAACTATTAAAGGGGTTAGCGGTATAGAGGGCTTAGGTATAAAAGCCTACTAACTTACTTTCTTCCTACTAGATAAGAGGGGATAGCCGCGAAAGGTTTATAAAGCTCTTATTACTATTAAACGACTAGAAGATAAACTCCCGCTCCTCCTAGGACGAGTATTACTAGGCCTCGAAGGTATTATTATTAAGACCTAAACTAATTTATAGTACTATAAAGGTATCTCCGTCGCTACTCCTAAAGTATTCGTAAATAGGCTCCTCGCGGGATATATAATATATATTTACTATATAACTAGTATCCTTAGCTTAGATATACCTATTCTATCCTTCGATAAAGAAGAAAAGAACCTATAGAGAGGAGAATCCCTCCTAGAAGAACTTAGAGAGTATATAAGTATATTTAGTAAGGTTTAGTAAAGACTCTCCTATTCCTCCCTAATATAGTTTACGAGATCGTACTAAAGGACGGGACTATAGCCCCGTTTAAGAGTATATACCCTCTCTTAGTAAACTAACTATAAATACTCTAAGAGTATATTAGAAAGAACCTCGCTAATAGGCGGATTAAGTACTCTACTAGCCCTATAGGGGTACTTATCCTATTTATACTAAAGAAGGATAGTATAGTAAGACTTTACGTAGACTATAGAGGTCTTAACGTAGTTACTATTAAGAATTACTACCCTCTACTATTAATTAAGGAGCTACTTAATCGCTTTACAGGCGCCGAGTATATATCGAAGATTAACCTACGTGAAGCGTATTACTATATTATAATTAAGAAGGAAGATCGCTAGAAGATAACCTTTCGTACCTACTATAAGTACTTTAAGTATATAGTTATACCGTTTTAACTTACTAATATACCTATTATATTCTAGGTATATATTTACCGAGCGCTTAACGACCTACTAGATATAGTCTATATTATCTACCTAGATAATATACTTATCTACTCTAAGATAAGGGATAAATATATAGCTATACTAAAGTAGGTCCTAAAGCGGCTATAGGATACTAAGCTATATATAAAGCTATCTAAATATAAGTTCTATAAGTAAGAGACTAAATTCCTCGGCTTCGTTATAAGTAATTAAGGTATCCGGATAGACCTTAAATATATATAAGCTATCGCTAAATAGCTTAACGTACTTTACTACCGAGTAGTCTAAACTACCGAGTAGTCTAGCCCGCCTACTTTCTTTAGATCCTAACTCTTATTACGTATTTATTCTACTACTCGAAATAGTATTACTTTCTAAGGAAGCTAGATTATCCTTACTATCTAAGTAATAAAAAATAAGCTAAGTTTAAGTACTATAAGCGCTACGAAGGTCTACGATATACCGAAGATAACCCTACTCCGCCGCCTACGCGGGACTACCGTTAGACGCGATAGCCCTCCGAATAGTACGAAATTAACCGACCTCGAAGAGAAGACTATTATCGACTACGTACTCGACCTAGATTCGCGATTATACCCTCCTCGGTTAAGCGAGGTTAGAGATATAGCTAATAGACTACTTACGGAACGCGACGTACTACCCGTCGGGACTAACTAGATTACGAGGTTTATTAAACGACGACTAGAGCTCCGAACGCGTTTCTCTCGTAAATATAACTATAAAAGAGCCTAATACGAAGATCCCGCTACGATAAATACGTAGTTTCGGCTCGTAGCGAATATAGTCGCGAAATATAATATAGCGAACTCCGATATCTATAACTTCGACGAGACTAGTTTCTAGATAGGCGTTATCGTTAACGGGATAGTTATTATAAACGCGGAAAGACGTTCTAACGTAAAGATAAGGTAGCTAGGTAATCGGGAATAGGTTATAGTAATCTAGGGCGTTAACGCGACCGGTTTCTACGTCCCGCCGTACGTAGTAGTTATAAATAAATATTACCTCTCGACTTAGTATAAAGACGACGCGATTCTATACGACTAGAGAATCGTAACGTCTTTAAATAGCTAGATAATAGATAAAATTAGTTTTAATTAGATTTAATATTTCGACTAATATACGAAAACTAGAAAGTCGGGCGGGTTTTACGTCCTCGTCCTAGACGGCTACGAAAGTTACTACTCGGTCGAATTCGAGCTCTACTATAAGGATAATAAGATTATTATACTCTATATACCCCCTTATTCGTCCTATCTACTCTAACCTCTCGATATTAATTATTTTAGCCTACTAAAGAAAGCGTACGGTCGGTAAATCGAGATAAAGATAAAGGCCGGTATAAGCTATATTATAAAGGAGGACTTCCTACCTACGTTTTCGGCCGTATTTCGAGATATAATAACGGAAAAAAATATCCTAGGTAGTTTTCGAGGGGCTAGACTTATACCTTACGACCCGGAAGTAGTTCTCTCGAAGCTAGATATAAAGTTTAAGACGCCGACGCTACTAGGGTCGTCTTATAGGCTACCCGACCTCTAGACCTCCTAGACGCCTATAACCGCCGCCGAAGCCGTTTCGTAGTCCGATTTTATTAAACGTTAGGTTAGCTATTATAAGAGTAGCTTACCGACGTTAATTCTTAACGCTATTAACTTCCTAGCGAAGGGTACGCGGGGTATTATATACTAGATTACCCTTTTAAAGTCCGAGGTCGCGATCCTTCGAGAGGAGAATATAACTCTTAGCTAGCGCCGTAGGGCTAAAAAAGTATAACTACGAAAAGGAGGGAGCCTTACTCTAGGCGAGGGACAGGACTAGATTACCTAGAGGGAGGTAGATTCTTAGGTAAAGGAGGAAATACGTTAAAATCCGGGACCGTTAACTTAGGCCGCGCCGAAGAAACGGTACTATAATATCTACGGAAAGACCGGCTATAATACGAGAACTTATTAGTAGTTAGCTCTATTATCGTCTAATAGCGAGAGCTAGGTTTTAAGTTAATTAAATCTATTTTATTAATATAACGAGAGTTAGGATCTATAGAATATAGGCGGGCTAGACTACTCGGTAGTTTAGACTACTCGGTAGTAAAGTACGTTATACCTAAAAGCTTTAAAGATATCTAAGTCTTCCTAGGCTTCTCTAACTTCTATAGGAAGTTTATCGCCCGCTACTTATATATCGCTTACCTACTAACTATAGCCGTAAAGGGTAGTTAGAATAATATAAAGTCGGGAGACTTTATCTAGGGGAAAGAGATAGAAAACGTATTAAGTAAGCTAAAGCTTATATTCTAATTAATAAATATACTCTAATATTATAACCTAGGCTATAAGATATATATTAAGATAGACGCCTCGACCCGAGTAATCTTAGGAATTATCTCTTAGAAGTATATCTCTAACTAGTACCTAATCGCGTACTAGTCGCGGAAGCTTAACGATATAGAGATAAGATAGGGTACGGGATAATAGGAGCTCCTAGTAATTATAGAAAGCCTAGAGTACTAGAGCTACTATATCGAAGGGCTAGAATAGAGGCTTATCGTCCTAATAGAATACTAGGTACTTAGGAGAGTAATAGATATCCTTATAAAGGATATTCGCGGAAGGCTTATATAATAGGTCTACTACCTTACTATCTTCGACTTCGAGATCTAGTATAGACCTAGAGTTACTAATCCGGCCGATAGGCTCTCGTGGAGACCCGATTATATAGAAGGCGAGCTTAATATCGATAACGTCTTATTAACCTTAGCTAAGAAGCTTAATCTAATTAATAACTTCTTACCTAAACTCTAGGCTAAGATTACCTTACTAAGAGATTAAGGAACTACCGGCGAAGTATTTATCTATACAGTATAAATATATCTTTAAGTAAGATTAACGGAGTAGTTTAAAGGAATATAAAGCTAGCGGAGTACCTCTACCCTAAGCGGAATAATACTTATTAAGGTCGGCTATATTATAAACGCGATAAATACTATAAGGGTTAATAACCGTATAACCGTACGTCCGAACTACTAACGAAAGAGTAAAGTAATAGTATATACTAACCGAAAGTAGCCCGAGGGCTCGGAGGATTTAGGCTTAACTAGGAGTATTAGATACCCGGTATAATATATCCTATACTTAGTAATTAGATAACTAATTAAGGGCGAAATAGTATTTACTAATAACGCCGACGTAGATCTAGAATATATCGTTAGGGAGCTATAGACCTCTAATAACTACTACCGGTAAATCGTAAATAGTCTCCGAAGGTTTACTAGATCCTAGCCGGGCTATATACTTAGCCCTAAAGGAATACTCTTCTATAAGGAGAGACTAGTAATCCTAGAATAAATAACGTTCCGCGAAAAGCTTCTATAAATATATTATAATAATCTATAAATCGGGTACCTAGGAGTAAATAGGATAACTAAACTTATTACTAGGAAATTTTACTAGAGATATCTTATTAATAACGTACGTACTTATACTATAGAGTATCTAGAGTACTAAGGTATATATATCCCGAGGTATTAACTATATAGGCTCCTTTAGTTACTACTACTTCCGTTATATCTATACTAGTTAATTAGCTTAAACTTTATTATAAGACTCCCTAAGGTTATAGTAAGTAACGGGTAGATATATAATATAATCCTAGTTATTATATACTATATAACGAAAATAGTATACTATATCCCGACTACTTACTAGCTAAACGCTACGTAGTTAGCGGCTATTATATATTAAATAATCGAATATCGCTTCGGAATACTCGAAGGTATTATAAGCGATAGAGATAAACTTATTACTAGTTATTTCTAGAAAGACTATTATAAGGTAATAGCGATTAAGCGTTAAATATCTACCGCGTAGTACCTATAATTAGACGGCTAGACTAAGAGAGTAAACTAGGAGTTTAAGACCTATTTATAAAAGGTCTATAGCCCGAATAAGGAATCTTAGCTATACGTACTTCCGGAAGCCGAATTTAATTATAATAATACTATTACGTCTACTACGAGGGTAATACTATTCTTCGTACTTATAGGGTAGTACCTTAGAGTAGTTAACTATATACCTTCTATTAAGTAAAACCTTACGGAGGGCGTCCGTAAATACTTAGTAAAGATTATAGAGATATACCGCCGGATAGTAGAGGTCTAGTAGTTTATATAGGAGTAATAAGCGAAATACTATAACGTAAGATATAAGCCGATTAAATTTAACATTAGTAACTTCGTAGGACTCTTAATAAAGAACTTTCGCTTTAAGAAGGTAGAGTATAAACTTATACTACGATATATTTATATTTAGGTTACCTAACGTATAGGACTAAATACCTACTACTTAGTTTTACTAGAGAGGTACTAAGCGATATACGATATCTTCTCGGTCTCCTTATTAGAACCGTAGAACGGTAGTAGTATTACGCCTAGGGTCGCGGCGTACCTATATAGTATAGAACAGGGGTAAATAAGACGAGTTCTCATTAACGAAGCTTTTACCTCGTGGCGTAACCGGTTGCCCTATCCGATTGTAATAAGTAAATAGCTAGTATAGTAGATACTAGAGCTAGAAAGCGATCCCGAAGAATAAGAAGTCGAAGAAGTTATCGCTTATAAAGGTAAGAATAATAACCGCCTATACTTAGTTAAGTAGAAAGGCTAGTATTACGACCTAGGTATAATCCTAAGGATATATAAACTAGATAGGTAATAGTATATACTAATAGTTCGCCCTAGGCGATAGAACGGAATAATACTTAGCGTCGTCGATATCGTACTTATCGGGTTATCGTAAAGCGTTACGCTTCTTTAGTATAAGTTAGAGGAGGTTTCTAATAAAGACTTAAATTAATTACTATCGTAAAAGCTAGCTAAAGGTACTCGAGAAGCGAGTCCTTCTTATACTACTCTAGGGGAGGGGTTAATCGCTCTAATTAGGAGAGGGGTTAAGGTAACCGCGGTAATTAGGATCCCCTAATTACCTTAATCGTTCTACTAAGCGTTATAATCGGAGTAATTATAACTAGCGTATATTATATCGAATATCCCCGTTANCTCTAATTAGGAGAGGGGTTAAGGTAACCGCGGTAATTAGGATCCCCTAATTACCTTAATCGTTCTACTAAGCGTTATAATCGGAGTAATTATAACTAGCGTATATTATATCGAATATCCCCGCTATTCGTTAGGTAGAGTAACGAATATAGGTCCGCTTCCGTACGTCGGGTCCTAGTCGTTCTATTCTTAGTCCGTACGTTTATCCGCCGATAAGGCTATCCTTATATAATCCCTCTATAATTAGTCCCTACGGGTCACGGTAGTAGCCTAGGGTTATAGTACGCGATTTAGGCGTAATAGCTAGCTAGTTAAGTATAGCTTCTAGGAACCCGTAGAATATCTAGTAAATACTCCGAGGAAGCTTACTATATATTATTATAAGGTAAAGAAGAGCTACCTAAAGTAGAATAATTAATTTAACTAATCTAAATTATCTAAGGAGCCGCCCCTCCTAAATATTATTTTTAGAACTATCGTAAAACTAAAGTAAAGCTCTAGGTTAATATCTAAGCCTAATTAAAGCCGCTAAACTTAGTATTACTATAACGGGGTAAGCTATTAGCCTAAGTATCTATATCTATATTAAGGCCCTCCTTAATATTAGTAAGCGGACCACGAGAGCTAGGCGAAGGCCGTAAGTAGTAAGAGCCGGAGGCCTAAGATCTAGTCGGAGTCCTACCGACTTTACTACTAATAATATAACCGGTAGGACTACTATAGCTAATAACAGATATACTAATATATACCTTAAAATTAATAAGCGTAATATAACTATAAGAGATTACTAAGTCGATACTAACTATTATCTAAGGAAGGAGGTCCTTCGGGAAGCTAAGGTAATTACCCTTACTATTAATATAGTTAGTAGCTATATACTATAGTCCGCGAAGGAGGAAAGTAACGTAAAGAGCGTAAGTTATATTATATAGATAAGCGGGCGTAATAGCCTCGTAATAATAGTTAACTAAAGTAATAAAGGCGGGTTTAGGCCGTTTATACGTTACTACTTCTATTAGTATAGTATATAGATAGTAACTAATTAGTAAATATACCTTAAGAACCTAGGTTTCCTACTCCTAAGTAGACTTTATTATATTATACTTAAGGCGAAGGGTCGTTATATAGAAGGTAAGTTTATTAGACTTAAGATTATTAAGGCCGGTAGGATTAGCTATCTAGATAAAAAGCTTAGTCTAGGCGTAAGATATTTACTAAGCGTATACGATTATATAGTAGCGCTTATAACTAGTAATATAATATCCGTTAATAATAGTACTATTAAGCTTATACTTATAATTAATTACTAATATTATCTTAATATAATATTAATATATCTTAGTACTATCTAGAATAGTTTTAGGAATCTATAAAGTTAGAAATAACTAGATAACGAGAGTATAGTAAACGTATAGTAGTATATTTAATATTTTTATCTTTATATATAGTATATTTCTAAGGGTTATTACCTACGATATAAGTAAGGTTAAAGTCGTTATATAGCTATAACGTAATCTACGGGCGAGTAGTTTATACGGGCGACTAGTTTACTTCTATTAATTTATAGGATTTAATCTTTTATTACGTAATAGGATAAAAAGTAATTAAATAAAAACCGATATATCGCTATCGGATAATAATAGAACTACCTACTAATAAGTTCTCGCGTTATAGCTAGTCTTTCCGTAGACGCTATAGCTTCGTTTCTTCGGCGTAGTATATATCGATAGAGCTAGATTTTATCGTATTTCTTCCTTTACTTAAGAATCGACCTCTCTCTAGGTAATCTAGTCCTATCCCTCGCCTAGAGTAAGACTTCCGCCTTATTATAGTTATATTTTTTTAGCCCTCTAACGCCGGCTAAGGGTCGTATTCTCCTCTCGAAGTATCGCGACCTTAGACTTTAAAAGGGCGATCTAGTATATTATACCGTATATACCTTTCGAGAACTACTTAACTACGATAAGAATTAATAACGGCGAGCTACTTTTATAACGGCTAACTCGACCTTTAATAAAATTAGACTACGAATAAGCTTCTACGGTATTTATAGGCGTTTAGGAAGTCTAGAGTTCGAGTAGCCTATAAGATAACCCCGGAGGCGTCGGCGCCTTTAACTTTATATCTAACTTCGAGAGAACTATCTCCGGGTTATAGGGTATAATTCCGGCGCCTCGAAAACCTCCTATAATATTCTTTTCCGTTATTACGTCTCGAAATACGGTATAAAATATAGGTAGGAAATCCTCCTTCGTAATATAGTTTATACTAGCCTTTATCTTAATCTCGATTTTCCGACTATATACTTTCTTTAGCGAGCTAAAATAACTAATATTAAGAGGTTAGAGTAGGTAGGACGAGTAAGGGGGTATTATTACGACCTAGGTATAATCCTAAGGATATATAAGCTAGATAGGTAGTATATACTAGTAGTTCGCCCTAAACGATAGAATAGAATTATACTTTAGCGGGTATTATCGTTATATTTATCGTTAATATCGTAAAGTATTACGCTTCTTTACTATAAGCTAAAGGAGGTTTCTAATAAAGACTTAAATTAATTACTATCGTAAATCTGACTATAACTATATACCGGCGAGGTATCGCCTTATATAGGCGAGTATACCTCGCCTATTTCCCTTAGATTACGATAAGTCGTAATCTATCCAGGGGATCGCTCGTAGTAGTAATCTAATACTAGAGCGCGTCTTAGCGTAATCTATAAATTACTATTAACCGTAATCTATATTACGTAACCTACCGGTCTAACGTAACGCTTCCTAGGCCTATACCTTCGTAGGGTCGCCTTCCTAGCCGACTACGCCGCGTCGGGCCTCTATCCTATAGGTAACTAGCTAGGCGTTATAGGTATATAGAGCGTAATAATATTATTATCCTTATAGTAGAGCTTAAAGTCGATAGAGTAGTAACTTTCGTAGCTATCTAGTATAAGGACGCGATAACTACCCGACTTTCTAGTTTTCGTATATTAATTAAAATCCGGATCTAATCGAGATTAATTTCGTTTATCGTCTAGCCGTTTAGAGATATTACGATTCTCTAGTCGTATAGAATCGTATCGTCTTAGTACTAAGTCGAGAGGTAATATTTACCTATTACTACGACGTACGGCGGGACGTAGAAACTAGCCGCGCTAACGCCCTAGATTACTATAACCTATTCCCGATTACCAGGCTACCTTATCTTCGGGTTAGAACGTCTTTCCGCCCTTATAACGACCGTTCTATTAGCGATAACGCCTATCTAGAAACCGGTCTTATCGAAGTTAAAGATATTAGAGTCTACTACGCTATATTTCGCGACTATATTTCGTATAAGGCGAAACTACGCGTTTATCGCGTCGGGATCTTCGTATTAGGCCCTCTTATAGTTATACCTATAAGAAAAACGTATCCGGAGTACTAGTTATCGTTTAATAAAGGTTAAGGCCTAGTTAATCCCGACGCGTCGCGCGCTACGCTCTTTAAGGAGGCGATTTACTATTTCTCTAACCTTACTTAACCGGGGAGGATATACGCGGGAGTCTAGGTCGAGTATATAGTCGATAATTATTTTCTCTTCGAGCTCGGTTATTTTTATAGAATTTAGTAACATTTTAGCTCGACCTATAACTCCCTTCCTTCGGCGTAGAAGGGTTATTAAAGGGATAGTATAAATCTTCGCGACGCCCCGGGCGGTAAGTTTTAGGTCGTAATCTATAGCCCGGATAGTAAGAATTAGTCGACTTTCTTTTAGAAGGTTTTCTATAAGGGGTAGTAGTATAAATTTAAAGAATATATCTATCGGTCGCGGTACGGGTAAAGGTAAACTACTCGCCCGTATAAACTACTCGCCCGTAGATTACGTTAAAAGGTATATAGTATAGGGGTATCCCTACTATAAGCCGAGCTACGACTTAGAAGGATTAAAGGGGAATTCCTCGAAGAGGCGAGTAATAGGGGTAATAACCGATATTTCGACGAATATATAGAGGGTAGTCGATAAGTCTTAAGCGGATAATTACCGAAAGCGAAGAGATAGTTAATAAATATTAAAGATAAAGTTACCGAAGTAGAGATTTAATATTAAAGTAGAGGAGATAAGTTACTAAAGACCGGGTAATAAGATACTAAAGGTAGGAAGATAAGTAATAGCTAAAGGCTAGACGGGGGTAGTAGTTAGGAGAATTCCGGTAGAGGGACTTAATAGCCTAAAGAGGGATAAGATAGTAAAGAGGAGAAAACCTACCGGAAAGTCGGGAGAAAAGCCCTCCTTTTATAGATTTTCCGAGAGGCGGCTAATCTAGTAACTACTAAACGCCGTAAAGTAATTACGGATATACTATAGACGTTTACTAAAAAAATTTAGCGATAGGGGCTATTACTATAGGAAGGGGGGTAATTATATAAGTAGGGTAGGTATATAAATAACGAAACCGTAGAATAGTAAGTACGGAAATAAGGCTATTACCGAGCGAAAAGAACGTATAGGGATAGCGAAATATAGATAAGATAAAGAACTATAATACAGGAAGAGATCCCGAGCGAGTACTTAGCGACTAAAGAGTAACTACTAAAAGGTAGTAAAAGAAGCTACGATAAGATATTATTAAAGAACTAATAATCTAGAGGAGGGGGTTAATTATAAGAGGACCTACCCTAGGGACACCTAGGATTACTAAGGGCTTAGTAAGCGACCGGTAAATATATATAGTAGAACGCCGATAACTTAGCGTAGGGGTTATATAGCTATAGGCGTGGGTATATACCGCTAGAGTTTAGAACCTAGTAAGTTAAAGTCTATATAGTAATATAGACCTACCTAGTAATATACTGCTTATAGACCCTGTTTAGGCTCTTAGCTAATATCCTAATAGAAGAGGTACTCGAAGGCCGAAAACTACGTACTAGTATAAACTAAAAATAAACCTAGTAGAAGGGCTATAGCCCGTGGACGCCGCCGTAATATAAACGAAAATAATTAACTTATGGCCGTAGCCTGCTCCTATAGGAGACTTATGTTACGCCTAGAGTCGCGGCGTACCTATATAGTATAGAATAGGGGGTGAATGAGACGAGTTCTTTTTACCGAAGCTTTTACCTCGTGGCGTAACCGGTTACCCTGTCCGACTATAATAACTTAGTACCGCCCTTTAAAGGAAGCGAGCCTAGAGAGAGAAGTTAGTACTTAGACGATTAAATAATAGGAAAATAGTATATATTACGATAATCTCTATTATATTAGCGATATACCTATACTAAACTATAAGTTTAGCTAGGGAGGTATAACCGAGCGATAAGTTAGTTATAATTACGGTACCCGCCTTAAGGGTAGCGGTACTAGTAGTTATAACTACTACTAAAGTAGTAAACTCCGCCTTATTAACGGCCGGAGCCGTCTTAATAGCGGCCGGAGCTATACCCTCCTCCTCCTTAGAACCGGTAGACTCCTTTTTCTAACTACGGTTAGATAAGGCGAGCCTAGTACTTTAGAAGAACTTATAACGACCTTCTAGCTACAGGCTAGGCGTAAAGCGTAAGTCGCGTAGCGGTAAGCCTTAGTAAATATATAGTATAACTATATCTAGGGTTAATATTAATACTTCTAGAATAGGCTAACTACTACCTACGGCCGGGAAATCGGGCGAGCCTAGGGCCTTAGCTTCGGCTATACTCCGAAGGGCGGAGATAAGGCCTTTACCCCGGGTAGGGGCTTAGTAGAAGTCTGGAATCTAACTAAGGTTTATATATAGAACTAATAGAATTAGACTACTATATCGTATAGCTAAGTACTTATAACTACCGGAGGTATACGTAAAGTATATCTTTCTAGGAGCTATAGGGGGTTAGTACTCGATAAGGATAGTTATAGTAGTTAATAAATAATCTTAGTAGAAGTAGCTCTCTACCTAGCCTCCTATAATATAGCGAACGTAGGAGGTATAGCGGAGGTTATACTCCTTACCCTATACGATACCGCGGCCGTAAACCTAATAATCTAGTAGTTAGCTAACTATCTAGAATTCAGGACTATAGGAGTACTTACGGAGCTACCGGGCGTAGTAGGGGAGCTCTAAGTAGTAGGAGCGGGGGTCTACTAGTAGTTAGATAATAAATAATCTAATAGACCTAGTATACGTACGACGACTTTAATAGAGGGAGTATCGGAGAGGGGAGACGTTAGTAGTTAGTAGTATATAACTATACTTACGGGGATTATATATAGAAGCCGGAGCCGGAGATAAGATAGCCGGAGTACCCGGCTAGGTAACTAGAGTAGGCTCCCTAGTAGTTAGTAACGGAACTATATATAGGAGGGCTAGCTAGTACTTATAGAACCCTTAGGAGAGGGGGAGGCGGGAGAAGGCTATAAATAGTTAGACTATAAACGAATATAGGACGGTAGGGTAACTATATATATAGAGGGCGAGCGGCCGAGGGCTTTAATCTCGGCCTTATAAGCCTCGAAGTCGTACTTATAAAAGGTTAGTACTTACTCTAACGGTAGTAGGGAATAATAGTATATACGAAGTTAGGTATTATAGACTATAAGCGGGTTAGCTATAGAACTATAGTATCTATAAAAGTAGAAAATAACGTACGGATCGAAGATTAAATCTATTATAAACGGATAAACTAAAAGTTAGTAAATATATAAAATAGTATATATAACGTAAAAAGCTAGTATAAATATAGTAAGTTAAGAACTAGAAATAGAAGAGAAAGTAGTAGTTAGTAAAAGGATTAAATAGTATATATATATAGGTATTAGTATATAGACAGGGTAAAATACGTACTTTATAGTAGCTAGGGAATTAGGAAAAGAAGATACGTAAGGGGCCCGGTACTAAATTATAGATATATCGGCGGCGAACTATACGGTCTAACTCTACTACTCGGTATAGGGCTATATAGTAGAGCCGTGCCTCGGGTACCTAAGTAAGGATATTTAGTATTTAGGATCTTACTAGATTAACTACGACTACGGGATTACTAGAGTTTAGAGCCTTATAGCGGCTCGCGGGGATATAAGCCCCAAGGGGAAGGGCTATATTAGAGGCTCCCGTACTTATAGGGCTATAGAATACAGGGAGTAGGGCTAGTAGTAGCGCCCGTACCTATATAGTAGGGGCCTAGCCCCCCTCTAACTACTAGAGGGGGCTAGAGATTAGTTTGTACGAGACCTCTGTTATTACTGGAACCGCTGAATATAATTCTAGAGCCTCTATCACTCTGCTGGAAGACCACACCCTGACATTAAGGGCTGTAGGATGGATATAATGTCTCGTTTTTGCCATCCTTGAGCCACTCAGCGTCATGCGCAAGGGCCAGGTGCATGCCTTCGCGAACAGCAGTCCGCAGCACCTTGATTGTCTTCAGGGCGGTGTCCAAGTGGTCGTGTATACAAAACCTTGCGCCGTTCGGCAGCGTCAAGTTGGCAATCTGCCGAGTGCCCTCGAGAATGGCGCTGCGTCCCGGACACATGTGGTAGCAATGTACAACAACAACATCCGGCCGTCTTGTGGCAAACAAAAGATTACACCCCGGGTTATAGCAATCGCTTCCCAGTAAGACATATTCTCCAGACACAAGACGAGCGCCTGCTGCAAGGGTTACACGGCATGTGCCCTGGCGCATTAATGACCCAGAAACTGCCATCGCCAAAGTAGTCCATCGCTCTCGCGAGCGGACCCAGAGGCTGCTACGGCCCCTCTAGTTCATCCGACTCCTCGATTCTAACAATAATATAGTCGTTGAAGAAACGTGCGTTCCTTTGAACGGTAGGATGTGAGCTTCTTAGTTTCCATTATTACGTGCGCGATGTGTACAGATGGACCAAAGGTGATTACACCAGGGGACGGAACAGTAGGTACATGGACGTGAAATCACTACCAAGGGGTAGGTAGGTGTAAACCACTGCTTCCATCTCCATCGTGTTCTCGCGCACATCGGCCCCGAACATGACCGAAATGTCAGCCTCAAGTCGGGGCGGGCGCTCATCGGCCCCGAATCTTATCACATAGGTACTTACGGAATGTGGCCCTAACTACCATTATGAGGTGATTGGAAAGCTACTATTGAAGGGTACAGACACCCCATGAGCCCTGCGTGGAGAGTGAGCCGCCACGAGACTGCAGAGGGCCTTCCCGCCGTCATCCGTACATTATCTGCCACCAGCTCTTCTTCGCCTTCACGAGAGCTTCGCATCGGCCACCAAATAGCCACATCAGCCCCGTATTACTTCTTCTTGACGTGTCTGCCGCCGATCTTCACAGCAGTCCGCTATTTGACGCCAACGCAAGCGTATGTGTTTGCCCACAGATTCAGACAGTCCTTACCTACGGCGGGGTTCCATTTGTAAAAGTTGTCCCATGTAAGACTGAAGTAGTTCAAGATGCTGGCGCAGGTGGTGGTCGTCTTCACCAGGTGGAACTTGTTGCAGTTTGTCGTCATACCTTGCTGGATTGGCGTAGGTGTCGCGATTCCATTGCCAGCCACAGGAGTCGTCGGCGGTGTGCTTCCCCCGATCACGCCGACGCAGGCATATGTGTCAGTCCACAGGCTGAGGCAGTCCTTGCCAACAGCGGGGTTCCATTTATAGAAGTTGTCCCATGTAAGGCTGAAGTAGTTCAAGATGCTGGCGCAGGTGGTGGTCGATTTGACCAGATGGAACTTGCTACAGCTCTTGGTCATTCCCTGCTGGATTGGAGTAGGTGTCGCGACACCGTTGCCGGCCACTGTGGTAGTCGGGGTAGAAGCACCACCAATAACACCCACGCAGGCGTAGGTGTCGCTCCAGAGGCTCTGGCAGCTTGAACCGATTGCAGGATTCCACTTCAAGAGATCAGCCCAGGACAGACTGAAGTAGTCCATAAGACTCTGGCAAGTGGTTGTCGTCATGACAAGATGGAACTTGTTGCAGCTCTTGATCATTCCCTCTTGAATAGGCGTAGGTGTCGCGATACCATTGCCCGGAGCGATGGTAGTCGTTGGGGTGGCAGCACCGCCGACAACACCTACACATACGTAGGTTCCGCTCCAGAGACTCTGGCAATTTGAGCCAATAGCAGGATTCCACTTCAGGAGATCATTCCAGGGCAGGCTGAAGTAGTCCATGAGACTCTGGCAGGTGGTTGTTGTTTTGACAAAGTGGAACTTGTTGCAGTTCTTGACCATTCCCTCCTGAATTGGCGTTGGTGTTTCAATGCCATTTCCGGGACTCGTCGTAGTTGCGGGACGGACACTGGAAGTTGTGGGTTTGCCTGTTATCGTGGGTTTGTTGGTTGTCGGGGCCTCCTGGGACACCTTGATGCAGTACGAGTAGTTGGTCTCCCAGTTGGAACACTGGGGAGTGATTGTTGGGTTCTGCACCAGAAAGATCCGTCAGAACAGCCCCAGAGTCCAACGTGCTTAATGCTGGCGTAAACGGAAAACATACCCATTGAACAAAGTCATCAATGGACACTCCAAAGATGGTGATGACGTCGTTGCATGATATGAAGCCATCGTTGTCCCACCAAGCGCTGCAGAAGGGGGCAATGCCCGGGTGAGTCGGGAACACCGGGGCAGCTTGACGAGACGAGATGCTCCTGTCCAACCTCGCGGACACGAGAGTTGCAAGAGCACCTGCCAATACAAGTGTACACAGGTTCAGGGCTCCCATATTGAGGGCAACTGGTACGGAAGAAGGAAGATGGAATGAGAGGATCACGAGGAGATCCGTGTGATGCCGTGTCGTTCTGTGAGACAATCCGTTGAGGCACCGGAAGGCACTATGTACCTACTTTAAGCTGCAATGCTTCCAGTCGCCAATCCCTGATTGTGCACTCAGCGCATACCCGACGATGCTCTACCTCGCACGAAATGCTTCATGAAAACCTCGGCTGCTACCGAGCACAAAGTCTCTGGTATTCACATGTAACCTCAGGAACGATATCTACATGGACCTAACCTCTAGGTTTACCGAGCATGCACATTTCAGGGCTGTCTAGCGGTCACCTGGTGGGTGTTGGTTCGAGGCGAGAACGTCGGCGGCGGCGACGGACCTCGGAGAAACAGTCGATTGGTGGCTAACTCCAGTCTCTTCTTGGTCATGTTTCGCGAATCGCATTTTGTTCGTCGGCTACCTACTCCAATCTCCTGCGAGTCCCATTACAGGCATTAAACTGCAGGAGTCGTACGAGGACAGGCCTCATGGGTTTTCGGCCATCCTCCCGGATGAACGTTGCATCTAGAACCGAACCGGCCGGATGCGGATCTGCAGGGTCAAAGGCGGACCTGCATCTCATAGCCACTGCAGGCTGACCCACTCCGAGCGCAACGATGCACCAACAGCCCAGCGGCCATGACGGGGGACCTTGTATGGCCTTCCGTACCTTGTGACTTGACTTTGTGCCCAGGTCCCGGGGGTCCGCTGCCTCCCTCGGCTGATCGCAAAATTGCGAGCCGACTAAAAGACACGGAATGGCATGGGTTGAGTCGACGGACGGAGCCCCAGCATCTCCCGTGAGCTGCTCCCCTGCTTCAGATATCACGCATCCAAGGCTCCACTTCCCTGCGCGTCTACTTGACACACGACACGTCTATTGATCAATAATGCAGGCGGCTGCAGCGTGAAAGTACTGATTCAGTGGAGAGTGACATGGAGCTGTAAAGCCACCGGGGACAGAACTGCCTTCCATTAATGAGGAGCAACTCGGGGGAAGGTCCCCGCCCTGTCCGTTACAAGCTACTCGCCACAGCCCATACACTCCGCGGCCAGTTGGCATAGCAAATGAGGTAATAGCTGTAGCTGTCCAGGCTCGAGACTTCCTCAGGACTCGGTCGCCACTCCTTGGGCATCAGCACGTATGACTCGAGGGCTTTCCCGTCGCAGGTATATGTGCCTTCACCGACGGCTATGTTGATATCCTCCGGCGTAAAGGCCCGTCGCAACTTGTGCGCTTCACCCACGCACGCGAGCCGTTCCATCATGGACGGTAAATATGGATCCCGTCTAGTGATATCCAGCCCAAGGTCAGCGGCCTTCTTCAGGAGGGTGGCCTTGTAGTGAGGATTAGGACTGAAATGGGCTTCTAAGAAAAGGTAGTGATCAGGCTTGATGGGCTCCATAGCGACACTGACGGTGATGGGGTCGTGAGCGACAGGTGAGGGTGAGGCTGCCGACTCATCGGCCATGTTACGCCGCGGGAGCGTATCATACAATGGTCCATAGTGTATGTAGACGTCGTGGGAATTGACAACCTCTCGGAGGTTCTTCGAGGCCAAAGCAGAAGCGCCGTCTACGGCCGAAGATCCATTCATGAGGAGATCGAAGAGTTCCTGATAATCCGCATAGATTGCAGCGCGGGCCACCTGATGCCGCATTTGTGGGACGTGAACGGCAAGGGCCAGGTACGTTTCGATCCTCGCTACGTCTGGATGCCAGATGTGATAGGGTAGCTCCAACGCCGGGTCCAGTTTGTCGTTGCCGAGAATGCGGGATAAATCGTCGCTCATAATGTACCGAGCGTTGACAGCTCGCCGGATGATGTGGCTGGTGTCCTTGGTGATCTGCGTCGCCCACCATCGAGCAAAGAGCGCGCTGTGATCTAAGAGGTGTGAGCCATGATTACTTCAAATGGAGGTAATTGTAGTAAGACGAGACTCACATATGCCACGCTCTATACAGCGAATCTCATCTTCAACAGGCCAGGGTCGTCGAAGTCGTGTGTATCGGTCGACATTCCCAGTATATGCGGCCATGCGAATCAACCAGTCCTTATCACAGGTGGGAAGGTCCTCCGGGAGTGGTTCGTAAAGCAGCTTTTTGACAACGTCGGGAAGCTCCGGCAGGGGCTCTCTCTGTCCGTCCCAGCTTCTGTTGTCTGGGATACGGCTTTTGGTGTCCCAATCCGGCAGTTTGAAGTATGACAACGGTCTGGAGCTTTTGATGTCCAGCTGCTTGTCTTCAGTGACGTCGAAAGGGGGGTGTCTGTAACCAGGAAATCCGAAGACCTCAGTTCTTATGTGGGCCCATTCGTCTTTGATATTGGCATCATCACCCGATGTCGGGTCACCCTCTTCGCCATCCACAAGCCCGAACGGAGCCTTGACGGGCTGCTTGAGGTCAAGCCAGGTTCTGATGCAAGTATCGCCGTTCAACCTGGCAGGACGCGGGTCTGAGTGGTGCATGATGCCGCTGTAATCATCAAAGACGCGCCATTTGACAGGTGCCTTGAGAATGTCCTCGTAAATGTCCATAAACCCGCTGTCGCGAGCTTCCTCTGCGATTGCGACTTCGGGTAGCAGGTCGAGACTTTGATAGACATCAAAGTAACCAGCGATGGCGCAGGTCCTGCCGACCTGGTATCGCATTTCCGGGTACCGCGCGGCGAGTTCCCGGAGAGTCTCCCGAGAGGGGAGGTCCGGGTGCCAGATGCAGTAGGGAAACTCGTCGGCGGCAGAGATTTCAGGAATGGTATTGCTCATGATTGCCCTTGCATTCAGAGCTCTCGTAAATAGAGGGCGTACGCCACGGAGAATGGCTGCAGACCCGAATGCAAAGGTCTTATGGTACCGGATTCCCCTGACCACGGCGTGCTGGGTGACGAGACGACCCAGATTGTGGGGGAGTTGGCGGCCCTGGATCGCGGCCCTGGTCTCCTGGAGGTTGAAGTCACGGCACCTCAGTCTTTTCTCAAGAGACACCGAGTCGCTGTCGGTGAAAGTAGCATTATTGCGGGACGTATCTGCCGCGTCGCTGCTGGGGGGAAGATCCATAGCACTGTTGCCAGACGGGAAGTGTAGGAGCTGGGGGCTGGCGTAGTGAGAGGCGATGTTCTGGAGAAAGGAGGAAGTAGGCGGTATGGATCTTTAACTAGGGCGACCGAAGTAGGTCGGCTACCCGAGGCGAGTGGGGTACAGGTTCCCGTCCAGAAATTGCTTACTACTGTACGTACGTACCTTAAGTACCTAGGTACCTAGGTACCTGGGTAGCCTGAAGCTTCCCCGCGACGCAGCAGGCAGCGCCCCAATCGACGCACAAAGTCAAGGACCGGCTACGTCGATTGACATGCAGTGTTGCGGACCTGGTTGGGTTGAAGGGCTTAAAGCGGCAAGCTGACAATGTGCTTGCAAACATTCACAACAGGTCTTGAGGGCAGGCCGCTTTTAGTTTGACAGACCAAGTGTCCAATCGCTTGACCAGTAAGTCCCCTGAAGGATCAGGCCGATTGTCCACTGAGTCCATGCTACAGAGGGAATGACATTTTTCAGAAGGGAATGTACGTACAAAGTACAAGAAATTATAATAAGAACTTGGTTTAGAAGAAGGATTCACAAAAGTGGAATCTGCCCCGAGGTAGGAGTGTCTCAACTCTCGAGGCCGGCTACTTATCTGGGCTGGGACAATCCATGATTGCGTTAATAAGAACGGCTTGGTACCTAGGCGGGACAAGTGCGGGTGTCCATGACAGTCTCCAAAGCATTCCGTAACACGATATTGTTGTTTCTGTGGCCATCTCCTTCGTTGCTACTCCATAGATCCGCGACCTCCTTTTCCTCGAGACCGTTCTTCTCTGCGTATGCATTGGCCTCGAAAAAGGGAGCCTTGATGTCTAAGCCGGGGTAGATCTCCTTCTCAGTGCGTGTTGGTACCCCCCATCTTGCATCCTCTTCCCGCTTCTTCGCGACGGCATCGGTGAAGGTTCTGAAGGTAGCTTCCTGTCGAGTTATGTAGACTCCCTCAAGAGCAGTGACGGTCCTCTTCACCAGGGGGTCATCCGGTTGTGTTCTCCAGAGAAGCTGCTGTAAATCTTCTCCCATGGTCGACAGAAGAACATGGTAATCCGTGCCCTTCTTCATGAGCTTCTTATAGACAAAGCCTGGATTCACCCGACCTGCAAGGTCCATTTTCTCAACCTTCTCGGCAGTTGCTTTAATGTCAAGGGATCTGTCGTCCTTGGGATTTGTTTTTTCGGTGATCCGGGGAAAGGTCTTGGTGTTGAGAGGTTTCTCTTTGGTGTGTGCCCTGATGTGCTCGACAAACTGGTCGAATGTGCAAGGTATCCCCCCGGTCCCCATGATTCTGTGGCATTCATGGGCGACATTCTTTGGCGGAAATTGGTTGATTTCGATATCGAGCAAGTACATTTGGTAGTAAAAGACACGCTCATAGCCCCCAGGCAAGGAATACGCGGTGATAAGAGTGTAGCAGAAGAAGAGAAGAAGTGTCGAGGCACGCCATGGCAGCATTCTGGCTGGGCCAGGGATGAACGGCCTGGTGGTATGGTGGGAAAACCGGCGAGCGAGGATAAATGAGGCTCAGTGTAGGTGTCGACGGGAGGGATATATCCTTTGTGTGTGTTGGCCGGGGGCTCTGGAAGGAACGGCGTGCGCAAGCTCCTGTTCTGACGAGGTGCTGGGTCCAAGGCGGTTTAAATGCGCGCCCAGCCCATGAAAAGGCCAACATCAGCACAGCTCGACACAAAACTGCTGCTTGGCTAGACCCCTGAGCAGGGAGTAGCCGTTATGAGCACAAGTGCACACATGCAGCACTGCAGCAGCAGTAGAGAGTTGGCTCATATGCATAACTCAAGGCGGCCAAGCACTGGCAGCCCTTGAATCTGTATTCATCCATGCCCGCTTCCAGGAGGGGCACTGCTCCTGGTTACGGTACCTACCCACGAGTATCTTCACATCGTCAAGCAGCTAATAGCCAGCATCAAATGGGTTTTGCCTCGGCAACCCGCCCCAAAGACATCACATGGCTGCGGTCGGAGATGCATCGAGAGAGTCAGTCATCTGGCGATTCCGCGTATTCGAGCACATATCGCGGATCCATAAACCACCTAATGTTTAGTGGTGGAAATTCAGTCGTCGCTGGGCTGTTGACAAAATCAGACGAGAGACCAACTGGTTGGAAGTCCATGAAGGGGCGTTGCAAGGAGATGCATACTTCAGGCAGGCCAAACCCACGTGTCTGTGATAACGTCCCTCACCCACTTCTGCGCCACCCCCCTATCTGCGCCACCCTAAATCGCTCACCGCTATTTTACCCTACCTACTTTTAATCGACTACAACATTACTAATTCTTTACCGATCTATACTCTTTTTTCTACGAATCTTCTTATAGTAATAATAAGTACTTATACCGAAGATAAGCTTAATCAAGCTCTAGATACTATCGCAAACGGGCAGTCTATCCGGAAGGTCTCGATCGAATAGGGGGTCCCTAGACGTACCCTTCAACACCGTCTACAAGGCGTCCAGTCAAGGGCTGCAGCCTTCGAGAGCCAGCAGAAGCTATCCCAGACCCAGGAAAAGCAGCTAGCTAGCTGGATCTAGGTCCAAGCCTCCCTGGGGCTCCCCCCGACGCACGCGCAGGTCAGGGATTTTACGGAACGGATCCTACGCCTATAAGGAGGATCCCCGACCCTTAGGAAGAACTAGTTCCAAGCCTTTACCCGTCGAAACCCTTTAATAAAGGTCCAGCGCGTAAGGCTGATTAATTCCTAGCGTATCAATAGAGCGTCGACTAACGTTATCAGGACCTGGTTCAAGTATCTCGCTGTCGACCAGATCAGGGATATTAAACTAGCTAACCGATATAACATGGACGAGACCGGTATCCTAGAAGGTCGAGGGTCTAACGGCCTAGTCCTAGGATCTACGGAGAGTCGGAATCTACAAAAAAAACAGCCAGGGTCGCGAGCCTAGATCACTCTTCTAGAGTATATTAGTACTACAGGTTCTTCCGTCCCTCCGTTAGTTATCTATAAGGGCAGGTCGGTCTAACAGCAGTGGTTCCCCTTGGATCTACAACCTTATACCGGCTGGAGATTCCACGTAATAGATAACGGGTGGACCGATAACGAGACGGCAGTCTACTAGCTCAGGGATATCTTCATCCCAGCCACCCAACCAACCGACCTATCTACGACCCGGTTACTCGTCCTGGACGGCCACGGTAGCCACGAGTCTACAGATTTTATATATCTCTACTATACGTACTAGATCCACCTACTCTATCTACCTCCGTATACGTCCTACGTCCTACAGCCGCTCGATTAGTCTATCTTCGGACCCTTAAAGGCAGCCTATAAGAAGGAGCTAGGATATCTAGCGTAGTAGAACGATTTAACGGTCGTAGGGAAACGATAGTTCCTTAACTACTACCGGAAGGCTCGCTAGTTAGCCCTTATAGTGTAGAATATAAAGGCGGGCTGGAAATCGACGGGTCTATAGCCGGTTAATATAGCTAAGCCCCTTATAAGTCCTCTACTCCTCTACGAATCTAAGGATAGGTCCACGACCGTTAATCCAATCCTTAATCGAGCCCTTAGGTCTATACCTATCCCTTAGTAGGATATAGCTTTATCCTCGGTTAACTAGTCGACGCCTAGGAAGGCCCTGGATCTACGCGATTAACTAGATTAGTACAGCCGCCTAGATCAGCCTAGTAGTACGTAACGGCTCCTCTTCCGGAAGGTCTAAAAAGGGTTCCAGGAAAAGGACTACTAGCTAGCTACCTTATAGCGTAGGGTAGAAGCTCTCGAACAGCAGGTTAAATCTATACGACCCAGGAAAAAGAAGAAGGTCCAGATTAGCCCTAATTCTAAGTTTACGGACATCGAGGCCATCCACAGGGCGTAGGTCGACGCAGGCGATAAATCTAATAGTACAGCTAAATCCAGCGACGCTAAATTACCTAGTAAAGCAGAAGACTGTATTATTATAGGATCGCAGGTCGTAGGAAAATAGGGTTAAATATAGTTATTAGTTTATGACAGGCTATTTTAAGGGTGGCGCAGATGGGGGGGTGGCGCAGAAGTGGGTGAGGGACGTTACTGGCCCGTCCACCTGCCTGCCCGTCTGGGTACCTAGCTCGGCCCAGTTGGTTGGTGGTGGTGTTGGTTGGTTGGCCTGTATGCACATGGGGTGGGTTCTCTCCCTGCCTTTAAATTAGGCGAAATGATATAGCGCGTGAATTTCTCTGACCTTGTCAGGCTGTCCGCTGTTCACATGTTCGATTCCCTGTAGACACATTAGCGCACTTGCGGATCTGCCCCGCCACCTGGGTGGGGAAACGGGGGGCTTAATCAAGACTGGTGGGCCAATTTCAGTAGACCAACAACCTACCTACCCTGGTATATGCAGAAATGGGCTCATGCCAGGCAGGAAAACGAGTATAGGTAGGAGGCAGGGATGCTTTACACTTGAGACTTCAAAAGCTTATCGAGACGTGGATGCAGTGAATCACGGATACGAGTATAGGTGGGAGGCAGGGATGCTGGAGAAGCAGCACGTCTTGGGACTTGAGACGTCAAATTTTTACCGAGACGTGAATGCATCCATTCCATCAACTTCGGAAGCACTCAATCAGGCAGGCAGTGTTCGGTTGAGGTGCTGCCACGGCTTGAGAGCTCCGTAATTACGACGGGGCATCATGGCCGGCCATCGGGCAGATGAAATCACCCGAGCTCAACTTTTTCACATTCTCACAGGCCTATGTTAACAGAGCCGAGGTCAGGGGGGTATATTCCTGTATCAGATGGGCTGGGAGAGCAGTGGTGGTCACGCTGTTGGTTCGTACGAAGTCGGAGTCGCAGGAATCGTCATGCATGTTCGATGCCAATAGATAGATAGCCACCTCAAATTCCTTCTTGTTCTTGAACCAGTCTGCTCGCATCCGCATCATCTGGATCAGCTTGAGTTCTGGAAACAGGAGCTCATCGGATTGAAGTCAAAATCGAGTTTCAGAAGCCCTGGCAATTGGGAGAGTCTTCAAGTTGGTTGTCTCTCTCGTGCACCACCGTCATGGCACCTTCAACTTTGTCTGTTTTTTTCTCCAGACTTGGTCTACTTCTTATTTTCTTATCCCTCACTCTTGCCGACCTTGACCTCGGCCTCAAAGACATACCGACCATCAATGCAGCCGACCTGCCTGTCGACGAACACGCTGCCAACTATTCAGACCCCCAAGTCGTGGAGAGAATTCTCGATACCTGGGCCGAGGACCACCCTGCTGTTCCAGATTCTTTCACATCGCCATGTCCCGAACTATGCAGCGAGCTGGGATCTGACCCAGCGCACTGGTATCTCTACCCCAGCATGGAGAAGCTTGCTTCCTGTGACAAGCCGCTCCTGCTCGACTTCGCAATCCACTCGAGTGTCGATGACGCTTCCACCTTGACAGCAATCAGGGCGTGTACCACCGACTACGAAGCTTCGGCCAGCGTGATGCGGAGGCCCGCGCCATACGTCGCCAGGTGCACCACTGTCAATGGGCGCCAAGTTGATGCTCCCGTTCAGCTCCGGGTTTCCGGCCCCCGTGCGGACGGAGCAATCGCAGACCGGATCCCCCCGATCATCGCCCGCATCGGCCAGCAGCTTTCCCAGAGCGAGGCGTCTTGCCCTGAGAACTTTGCCACCTTTGCCTCTGATGGAAAGGTTGCCATTGGTCTCTACGCGGGCTCGCAGGTCGTCCAGCAGGATCTGGTGTCCAAGATTCTAGCTATCCTTTCGAATTACGTCCTTCAAGCACACGCCGCCGAGTCGATGTTCCTACAGATTTGTGATACCGACAATGTCGGGGCAGGGTACTTCTTTGGTGTTGCTGTCAGCACAGTCGGCGACATTGGCTTTGTTCAGAGATCCGTCAAGGCGTGGACTTTGGGCGAATGTGTTAGCGATTCATCTGACGGAGCCGAGACTCTGGCAACACTGCCTCTTAACATTCCTGAGATCGTGGATTCGCCCACATCGGCCCGTCCAGCGGCCAGAGGACTGTTCAGACTCGGCGCCAGAGCGGATTGCAAGACGACCAAGGTCAAGGCCGGCGATGGCTGCTGGGCCGTCGCCCAGAGGTGCGGCATCACCGAAGCCAATTTGAAAAAGTTCAACACACGCAGCAACTTTTGCAACAGTCTTGCCGCTGACGAGGTGGTCTGCTGCTCCAGCGGTACACTCCCCGACACGACGCTAGCGCCCAATGCCGATGGGAGCTGCAAGACCACACGTGTGGAACACCTCGAGTTGTGCGACAAGCTGGCGGCCAAGTGCGGCACGACTTACACCGACTTGATCAAGGTCAACCCGGCCCAAGGTTTTTGCAACAATCTCATGCCCGGCCAGCATGTATGCTGCGGAAGGGGGAAGCTCCCAGACTACGCGCCCAAGCCCAACGCGGACGGAAGTTGCAATGCCTACACTGTCAAAAAGGATGACAGCTGCTCCATCATTGCAGCTTCGTACAGCCTGACCATTGAAAAGCTGGAAACTTTCAACAAGAAGACATGGGGTTGGAACGGGTGCAAGGTTCCGCTCTGGGTTGGGGTCCGACTGTGCTTGAGCACAGGAGCACCGCCCATGCCAGCACCAGTCGAGGTGAGTACATGTGCCCGGGAGCATACGATCTTCGTCACCTGAAATCATATCCGGGCTGCTGACCTGACTCTTTCTGCGCAGAACGCTGTGTGCGGGCCCACGGTAAGTACACACATTCTATACATCCCCAAGTCCAAGATTCAATGTTAACAAGGATGACATCTAAGGTGCCCGGGACCAAAACGCCTGCTTCAGGAGTTGACCTAGCCACACTGAATCCCTGTCTTCTCAAGACATGCTGCAACATCTGGGGTCAGTGTGGCACCACGGATGACTTTTGCACAGAGTCCAAGTCGAATACGGGGGCACCGGGCACAGCAGCTCCTGGAACCTACGGATGTAAGTCGTCTTCCAAGATGTTCGACTTGACACTTATTAATTACTCTTACTGATCGTCTGTCAACCCGCGCCAAAGGCATCTCCAACTGTGGTCAGCATATTGTCTACACTGTCCGCACAGCACCGCCCATCATTGTGGCCTACTTTAGTGCCTGGAACTGGGAGCGATCTTGCCTCAACATGGGTATCAACCAGATCGACACGAACTACTACACACACATTCACTACGCCTTTGCCGATATCACCCCCGACACGTTTGAAGTGGACGTCTCCAGGTACCAATTCCAGTTCGACCAGTTCAAGGCTATGAAGGGCATCAAGAGAATCATTTCTTTTGGCGGCTGGGAGTTCAGCACCGCGGCGGCCACGTATCGAATCCTTCGCCAGGCCACCAGGATCGAGAACCGACAGAAGTTTGCAGCCAACGTCGTTGCCTTTATTAACAAGCATGGCCTGGATGGCGTTGATCTGGACTGGGAGTACCCCGGGGTGAGTTGACTTTCTATTTCTTTTTGGATGCCGTCTTGGCAGCTGTCGGAGGGAGAGATTGGCTAATGAATGCATGCATCTAGGCCCCCGATATCCCCGGAGTTCCTCAAGGCGATCCTACCGAAGGAGCCAACTACTTTGCCACCATGTACATGCTCAAGAGCATACTCGGATCCTCCAAGTCTGTTTCATTCGCCGCACCAGCCTCGTACTGGTATCTGAAAGCCTTTCCCATGGAAATCATGGGTCGGTACCTCGACTACGTCGTCTACATGACCTATGACCTTCACGGCCAGTGGGACGTCGGCAACCCCTGGACTATGAGTGGCTGCCCTGGCGGCAACTGCCTTCGGTCACACGTCAACATGACGCTGACCCTCAACGCTCTCTCCATGGTCACAAAAGCTGGCGTGCCGTCCAACAAGATTGTCGTCGGTGTCACCAGTTACGGCCGATCCTTCCGTATGAACTCGGCCAGCTGTAGCGGACCTATGTGCACCTTTGGAGGAAACCGCGACTCGTCGCCCGCATCCAAAGGCCGCTGCACCGGCACGGGAGGCTACATCTCCAACGCAGAGATCAACGAGATCATTGAAAGCGGCCGCGCCACCAGGACCTTCTACGACGAGGATTCCAAGTCAGACATTCTCATTTACAACAACGTCGACTGGGTGGCCTACATGACGGACAAGACCAAGCAGCAGCGCGCGAGCTTGTATGGGATTCTCCAGTTTGCCGGAATCACAGATTGGGCTGTAGACCTGCAAAGGTTTTACGAGGAGGATTCGAGCGGCCCCGACAACGAAGATTGGGAGCCCCCAGCAAATTTGGCGCGTTGCACAGACTGGTATTCCAAGGTGGCCGACATTGTTGCCGCGAAGAGCAGGGTACCTTCGCACTGCGTTGCGCAATATGTCATTGGCGCTCTGGGAGCAGAGCTTGGTAACTCCCTGGATCGGTACGATGCCCTGATGCGAAAAGACTACGACACAAAGTTTGGCTACTTCAACAAGGCCGTCAAGCAATCTTTCGAGGTGTCACTGAAGGACGTTTACGACAACCGCCACCCTCAGCTCTTTGACTGTTTCCAACAGCAGGACGATGGCCGCAACTCGGACGGAACTTGGCGGTGGAAGAATGTCAGCATCGCGTGCCCCCCGCAGACGATGCCCCAAAGAGCGTACAACATCTTCCTCGTCCCCAAGAACCAGGACCACCTGGCCCAGTTCTTAGAGAACGAGTACGGCATCTCGTGGGATTGGATTCAAGCCGGACGACTTGAGATTGCGCACTGCATACCTGATCTTTCGGGTTCTTTTAGCTGCGACGACATCGGCAAGCTCGTCGGGCATTTGGAGCTCCGCGATGGTTTCCGCATGCCAGACCCCAAGGACGCCGTCCAGGAGTCCATTGGCAACGTCAAAGACATCCGCAAGTTCCTAGTCAACACGCTCTCGAACATGAGGCTGGGACAGGAGGGTGGGTTCGGTGCAGACTTTGTTGACGCTACTGCACTGCCCGTCTACATGATCGAGGCGTCAATCGAGGCCATGGAGAAGGTGTATGAGATTGGCGAGGAAGCGCAGCAGAAGGAGACGGAGATGATCATTCTGCTGGTGCTAACGGGATTTCTCTTCCTCCTGCCGGGCCTGGGCGCGGCCCTCAGCTCCATCACGGGCATCGCCAGCCTGTCACGCATCGCAGTCCTCGCCGCAGAGGCGGGGGGCGCCGGTCTAGGAGTGTACGAGATTGCGACCAACCCTGACAGCTCGCCTCTGAGCATATTTGCTATCCTCATCGGGGGGCTGGCCAGCTTGCCGACTCGGGGTGCGGGCTTCGTGAGCAAAGGTGCGTCGGTCCGACGCGGCATGTCGACAAAGCAGGTGGCCGACATGGGCGACACGGTCAAGAAGGGCTTGGACAATGTGTCGTCACTGGTGACCAGGTGCAGGCGCTAAGCATGTCAACTCGAAGCAGCGAAGGGTCGTCGTCCGCGCCAACTACCTAGCTACCTAGGTAGGTACCTAGGGTACCGAGGTGCAGTCAGAGGTGTGATGGCATCATACGGTACCGAGTACCTTACCTTTTCAGAATGTCACTTTACTTTGTTGAATCGGCGAAAATAAATGCCTACTTACCTTCCTAGTCATCGCTGGTAGTTCTCGGTGGTGATGGTCTCCTCTTTTCCCATGAGTGACCCCATCCAAGTTGACAGAGATGGTGTCCCTAATAGGGACTGCCTACCTAAGGTAGTTTCAAGTTGCTTGTGCTCTTACTCGGGCTCGGCTCAGTTTCAGGCTCACGGAAAGCAGTAGAGTGCCTCAGATTTTAGTGGCTGCCAGCCACCAGCAGCACACCGCCTACCTTGTGTCGCCTGCTAGGTGGGTAATTAGGTACTTGCGTCAAACTCAGGGGCCTCATGTTTATATTTACTGCCTGCTGTACCTGCCCGCCTTACTAGTATAGCCTTCCTCGCCCTTCCTCACCCTTATGGTTATTTTCCCTATCCATTAATTTCCCTATCCTGTCCCTTACATAATAACCATAGAGCCAGATTCGGACGTCCTCCGGGAAGAAATGACCAGCAACCACTTTCGTCACACGACTAGCTTCTTTACTAAGTACTTCGAATATAAACTATAGTCTACAGCCATTAAGAAAGCCGTCTAAAACCTCTCGGAAAATACCGCTAGCAGCCTACTTAAAGAATTTCTTAGTCTTTAATCTCAGGGGTCTTTTAGGGCCTAGATCACCGAGGTTTAAACGAAGCTTTATCTCGACTACTAAGGCTCGTACCGCTTTCGCAGTCGAGGTAGCCAATCCTCGGGTCGCCCCCTTAACAGATTCGTCTACCTAGCGGAATTAAGTTCAAACTCCTACCTCCCTCCTTCCGTAGCCGATACTCGAGTCTTCGGCGAACTCGACTTTTCTGCCTCCGACCCTAGCCCCGACGACATCTTAAGATTTTTTACCGTTACCCGCTAAGTCTCCTAAGCTAAGCCTACTCGACTACTTCTTCATAGGTTTCAGATTCGCGACAACGTGATAGAGTTATAGATATTCGACCGGTCGGGGGTATATAGTAGCGATACATTCGACGTTACCTAATAACCGAAGTTAATAATAAGGATTCTAGCTAGCTAACCTATAATAGACGATAAAGACGTAGGTTTTAATATATTTATCCTCCGGGATGGTTTAGGTAACTATTTTACATTTAGTAACGCGAAGGAGTATTTAACCTAGCGACTCTATCTATAAGAAAAGCCGATCGTAGCACCAGAATTAGGTTAACATACTAAGCTATTCCGACTGTCTTATTAGCCATCTACCCTAAGCTGTTCCGATTATCTTATTAGCCGTGAACCGTATAAAATACTATTAGCTAGCTTAGCTCTTACGCCCCGATTTCGCCGGACAATCGTTAAATATCCATAGTCACTATTAACAGTCCTTAGCCAGTAATACCGGGACCTCTATGCCTGGCCTCGTACCCTGCCACGGTGGCTTCGGCGAGCCTCTCGAGCCTCTTTATCCCTCGGACGATCCAGTCTACCATCCGGGCCTCCAGGAACGCCTGCCTATTAAGCGGTTTAATAAGGCCGATATCGTCCAACTATCTTCCGCGCGATAGCTACACGTATATACTAATCGTATCGTACTTTTCGCCGGCGGCCCCTCCCTCGCCTCGGCGCCGCCTGTACAGTCCTAGTAGTATCTTCCCTAGCGTCCGCCTCTATAACTTATACACTATTAGTATAAAGCCTAGCGTGTAGAGCAGGCCAGTCCTAGTAATCCCGTGGCTTAATATCGCGGCGACGGCGCTCTAGGATATCGCCTTAGAGTGTTTCTAGCCGAGCGCTTATATTAGCGCCGGGACTATAATAGTATCTTCTAGAAGCCCGGATATATATAGGCTCTTAGTAGTAATATAGTAGTGTGGGATAAATTATGAGATTAGATAAGGCTGTGATTTTAGTTACTTAGCCCTTTTCTATTCTTTTCTTTCGAGAGGGGACTAGAAAAATAAGAATAACGTAATAGATAATATATATAAGAAGCTAGTAAGATACGGAATAACGAGTACGAGAATTTAGTTCTTTCTAACGTAACGAATAATTACTTTTTAATTAATTAATAATCTAAAAATAAGAGTTTAATTAGTTAAGTAGAAAAGCTCTTAATCTAAGGGTTTATCCCTTAGATTAAGAGATTAATTTCGCTTAGCTACGATTATCTATACTATAAATTAGTAGTTTAGGTGTATTTAAGAGGTTTTCGAGCTCCGCCTCTTAATATATTTAGTACTTAGAGGCGGATTATATTTAGCTTAAAATAACTAAGTAAATAAGCCGACTCTTATACGTCTTAATAAACTACCTAATATATAAAACTCGAATGTCGTTAATATTAAATTAAAACGAAAATAAGCTATTAAGTAGGATTAAAGTACCTACTTAGTAGTAAAAGAGAATAACGACCAAGAGCGAGGAGGGAACTAGAAACGTAGGTATCCCCTAGACCCTAAAAGATAATAAGCTTTACGCCTAGTACTTAAGAAGATAAGGGGAAAGGAAACTAGTAACTTATTACGACCTAGGTATAATCCTAAGGATATATAGGCTGGATAGAGGGTAGTGTATACTAGTAGTTCGCCCTAGTCGATAGAATAGAATAATACTCCGCGGTCGTAGTAGTCGTACTTATCGTCGATATCGTAAAGCGTTACGCTTCTTTACTATAGGCTAAAAGAGGTTTCTAATAAAGACTTAAATTAATTACTATCGTAAATCTAACTATANTCGTAAAGCGTTACGCTTCTTTACTATAGGCTAAAAGAGGTTTCTAATAAAGACTTAAATTAATTACTATCGTAAATCTAACTATAGTTATATACCGGCGAGGTATCGCCTTATATAAGTAAGCGTACCTCGCCTATTTTCCTTAGATTACGACGAGTCGTGATCTATCCCGGGGATTACTTATAGCGGTAATCTAACGATAGAGCGTGTCTTAGCGTAATCTATAGATTACTATTAACCGTAATCTATATT
>JACAFV010000213.1:0-44307 GCA_014635975.1 Plectosphaerella sp. P0831 | reverse complement strand
AGTAGGCTATAAATAGTTAGACTATAAACGAGTACGGGACGATAGGGCGACTACGCGTATAGAGGGCGAGCGGCCGAGGGCTTTAATCTCGGCCTCGTAGGCCTCGAGGTCGTGCTTACGGAAGGTTAGTACTTACGTTAGCGGTAGTAAGGAATAATAATATATACGAAGTTAGGTATTATAAACTATAGGCGGGTTAGCTATAAAACTATAGTATCTATAGAAGTAGAAAATAATATATAGATCGAAGATTAAATCTACTATAAACGGACGAGCTAAAAGTTAGTAAATATATAAAATAACGTATATAACGTAAAAAGCTAGTATATATATAGTAAATTAAGAACTAGAAATAGAAGAGAAAGTAGTAATTAGTAAAAGGATCGAATAGTATATATACGTAGGCGTTAGTATATAGATAGGGTAAAATACGTACTTCGTAGTAGTTAGGGAATTAGGAAAAGAAGATACGCGAGGGGCTTAGTACTAAATTATAGATATATCGGCGGCGCGCCGCGCGGTCTAACTCTACTACTCGGTATAGGGCCGCGTAGTAGGGCCGTACCTCGGGTACCTAAGTAAGGATATTTAGTATTTAGGATCTTACTAGATTAACTACGACTATAAAATTACTAGAGTTTAGGGCCTTATAACGGCTCGCGGGGACGCGAGCCCTAAGGGGAAAGGCTATATTAGAGGCTCCCGTACTTATAGGGCTATAGAGTACGGGGAGTAGGGCTAGTAGTAGCGCCCGCGCCTATATAGTAGGGGCCTAGCCCCCCTCTAACTACTAGAGGGGGCTAGAGATTAGTTTGTACGAGACCTCTACTATTACTTAAACCGCTGAATATACTTCTGGAGCCTCCATCACTCTGCTGGAAGACCGCGCCCTGACAGGGGCGTATCATGGCGTTATAGATGACTGTCCGGAGCATGCGAGCAAATGATTTCGGGGGCGACTGGAGTGCTCACGAAATCAAGGCAATGCTCTGTTGACCGAGGTTGGTAAGGACGTTCCCTGACATAGGGGGCCAATCCACGAGGTGCAGCAAGTTCTCCAGCACGGCGGCAGCGGTATAATCGCTAGAGTATGCCGCTGCAGCCTCCAGCTCCATAAGTCCGCTGTTGACGAGTATGCTGCAGAGGACGTCGAACTGTTGGGCCCTCACACGAAGTCCATCAGAGAAGAAGAGACGCTGCTGGTTGTTCGATAGAATATAGGCCAGGATGCCGATGGCCTGCCCGGGAGCATCGGCGGGAAGATTTTGGGCCACCAAATGTGAAGAGCAAAGTCTCCACGGTGTAGACAGAGTGTGCTGTGTTGATTCGAAGACTCCGAGCTGCAGCAAGTCGACAGGTATGCCCAATCGCATTACCGCTCTTGCCAGGGGTGAACCGAGCCCGAGAGATTGGCACCATTGCTCCAGGACTAAACCTGTCAGATCCCACACAGCGTTGAACCTGGATGAAGTTGTCACTTACGACTGGCGTACCGACTTCCAAAATGAAGCCAAGGAAGGGAATTTGGCCATGTTATATCAATGAGCATCGGTCGAGGTGTGCTCATGGTGACGCTGCTTGGACACACAGGAGGGGTTCTGAAGTAGGGTCAGTGCTAGCTTGAGAGGTGTCTGTATCCAAGATGAACCTCTTGTAAATCGAGTCATATCTGAGACGGTGCAATGTCTCCCGATCTCCTTGGCAACTTTGGATGGACCGTAGTATCGCCCGTTGCGAATGATGCTGGTGATTTTACCATTCAGGCTTCTCTTTGCGACGAGATGTGCAATGCGGCCCCATTCGTCGGCCTCAATGTTCTTCTTGAGACCCCATTTCTTCAATTGTTGTCGGAGCTGGTGTTGACTAGTGACATCAGTCAAGGTACCTTGGAGGGCACGTAAACCAGACGGTGGCTTTTGGAGGTGACATAAGTCGAGTTTAACCCGTTTTGGTGGAGGTAATCGAGAACTTCCTTCAAAGAAGCATTGCGGGATATGTACATGTCGGATATGTACTCCTTGTGCCGGGCCCATTCCTCCTTCGGAAGGCGTTTGGCCCGAGTTTTCGACATCTCGGGCAACCCCTTGTCAGTGACCGGGAATGATGAAGCTTAAGTGACGAAGAGCAGATCAGGCTGGGGATCGCGACTCCTTAAGTGCCCAAGATGCCGCCGCACTGCACCTTCTGATTCGATATGATTGGGTCAAACCAAAATGTGAAGTTCTAAGCTGCAGGAGTATGTGTGTTGTTGGTTGTTGATTGGACAAGGGCGCAATGCGATATGCAGGCTCGCCATGAAATAGCTGATGGAGTTGAGGCAAAGATCGCCCAGCACAGCCGCCACCACGAGCTCTGACTGGGCCAAGACAGAATGGGCACACCTAGACGGAGAACTTGAGGCGACGATGTCTGCAGGTAGCTCTCAGTCGTCTATTCGCATTGTGTCCTAGTCCAACGATGGTCGAGCACCGTGGAAAGATGGGAGGATTCGAAGGAGATGGCCGTACGTGCAAATGTACCTAGTCGAGTTTTGGCAACCAGACCATTGCGTCGACATTTGCAACCTTCGCTCATGTTAAAACCGAGTATATGTATGAGCCTGCGGCCATACGTCGAAGAGAAACCACCTAGCCCGCATGATCGGTCTGCATTTCGACTTTGAACAACACCTCTCTCGCCACGTTGCCAACATGGAAATGACGCTTGAAGTGATCGTCGGCATCATAGCCCTAATAGTTGGACTCCCGGCGAGCATCTATGCTGTTTGGAGATGCATGTCGCGGCGTCATTCAAAGAGTAAGTAAAACGATTCGGATTGCGTTTCTGAGCAACGACGAACAGAAGCTGACAAGGAAAAGCCAGAGGCCCACTGCCCGTTGCGCGACAGCATCGTGTAGAGCCCTTCGAGTTTCGAAGCATCACTTGGTCGACTATAATGAAAACGTACAGCGCCGTCACTGAAGTTCACCTCATCGCTAGAGAGGGCGCACTATTGACGGACATCGACGACACCCAAGCCTGGCCGAACGTCGCAGCAAGGCCTGGTCGAACAGCGGGAGGCGATCTTCGCTGTGAGTGGCAGCCCCAGCGCTCGTCGTACTGGAAGTATGCTAGAGATGTCGGTCCTGGGCAGGCTTGAGAAGCTTTTCGTCGAAATGTCATGTGTTTCTGTCAGCTTGTCAGCAAGAGGTTAAAGGTCGGAGGGGGGTCCGCGGGAGTGGCGGGGTGTCAATACGGTCTGCCAATGTGGTGCAGTGAGGCATGTGGCTGCCGTTTGGCCGGATTGGCCGAGTGAGTCAGGCCGCTATACAGACCAAATAGAACGGTCGCAGCTACCTGACGGCCCAAATAATGGCCTGTCAACCATAAGCGCATCAATACTTCTCAGCATCCACCAAATCGGCTCACTTGAGCCTCTTGATCCACACACTCGGTTGTACATCAAGTTGTTGCCCGTCTTCTTCTTCTTGGACAATCCCAGACCAGCTTCATCATGTCGTCGCCCCCTCGACCTCAGACTCCGCCGCACCAGCCTCTCCATGGCGTTCGCATATCCGCCAGAGGGATCAACAACCTCATGAGAACGGTGTACCCAGACTGCACCACCATCTCAGCGGCTCAGCTTCCCTGCGGACGGTCGTTCAACAACAGGATATACTACGTCCGGGTTGATCATGGGCAGGCCGGGTTTGAGGATCTGGTCTTCAAATTGGCCGGTCGATTCTTCAAGTCCGACAAGATCCAAAACGAAGTAGCTTGTCTGCGATTGATGGAAGTCCACTGCCCCGAGGTACCTACTCCCAGAGTACGTGCGTGGTCGGAAGATGGGCGGAGTCTGGCGAGGATCTCTTCGGATGGCGATGGCTGCGAGACCATCAGGGCTCCTGAATCCGAGGAGGGCGACCACTCGAGAGGATGGATACTCATGACGAGAGTTCCTGGGGAACCCGTCGTACCGGGAGACTGGGACCAGCAGACCATGACGGCCCTGGCACATCAGCTTGCAGACATGGTGGCAACTTGGCGACACAAAATACCAGCCATCAAGCACAGCGCCAACCTCCTCTTTTGCGACCAAGATTCCGCCGACCTGCCTCTCTCCATTAGCAATAAGAAGACCGACTTTCCCCGGACGAAGGCGCAGGGCCTCATCGGTGTGCCTTTGGATGCAGCTCCTCGCGCAAAGCAGCCTGGCTCACTGGTCGAATACTACCAGATGCGACTGGAAAGCGCTCTGTACGAGGTTGAGACGAAAGAGGTCTACGCCCCAAATCGTCACCTAGACGTCCTCGTTCGTAAGTTCGCCACGGAGACACTACCTCGGCTCTCCCAGGCTTCAGGGCCGCCCAAGGAAAAGGCGTTCGTCTTCACGCATCGCGACCTGTCCACTCGGAACATCCTCGTCGAGGGAAACCCTCCGAGAATCACGGGAGTTGTCGACTTCGAGTTCTCCGGCTTCTTTCCGGAGACCGAGGAGTTCGTGAATGCGTTTGACGACGAGCCCGGTGACTGGCCGAAGGGCTTCGCCGCAGCATATCGAGAAGAGCTGGAGATTCGTGGCGTGGCGACACCGCTCAAGAGTATCGATCGGAATTTATGGGATCGTATCCTTTCGCTGGATCGACTGGTTGAGCACATTGCTCCTTGGTGGCTCGCTGGCCAGGAGTCGGAGGAGTTGCTGAGAGACGGGCTCGAGAAGGCCGATCAGGTCGTCAAGCGAGAGATTGTCGAGCTCGAGAAGAGATTGGGCTGATAATGAACTGTTTTACATAGGAACAGAGAGAGAAATGTCAGTTTCTCTATGCAACTTGCCAACTCATTGTCGAGCTGTCGTTAAATGTAGAAGGGAGAAATTCAAGGACCCGGCGTCGCTGATGTCAGTCACTCCACGACGCCCCACATAAATTTCACGACCGTCCGGCAGTCAAGTGCAGGCTGCTACTTGGGCAACGGGAGCTTCTCTGCAAAACCTTCCTCCAACAACCACCAGTTCTACCCACATCTCCCGCCATGGAGGACTCATCAAACAAACGGCTGCGATCCCCGCGACGCGATCGATCAAGAGATCGCGGTCCGCCCCGGGAGCGCAAGCAGGGCGGCTTCCGCTGGAAAGACAAGTCCACGCGCGCCGACCAAGACGACAGGGACGACCGCCGACTGCAACGCGGCTACCGCGACCGATCCCGCTCTCCCCGCCGCGAACGCGATCGCCGCGACAACCGAGTCCGAGACGAACCTTCCGAGAAGAAGCGCCGCGAGCGCTCGCCCGCGCGCGAGGACGGCGAAGTCACAGAAGAGCCTTCGAGGCAAGACAGGCGACGCTCCCCTGCGCGCGGCGACAGCGCAAAGCCCTCCAAGGATGGTGACGCGCCCCCGAAGAAGGAGAAGAAAAAGTCAACAAANCCTGCCGCTCCTGCGCCGACTGCAGGCCAGGAGATGATCATCGTCCACGTCAACGACAGGATGGGCACGAAGGCAGCCATTCCGTGCTTCGCCTCGGACCCCATCAGCGCCTTCAAGATTATGGTGGGCGCGAGGATTGGACGCAACCCGAATCATATTCTGCTGAAGAGGCAGTCGGAGCGTCCATTCAAGGACCAGCTGACGTTGGCGGACTATGGCGTCAGCAACGGCGTGCAACTCGACCTCGAGATCGACACTTCGGGATAAGAGAGCTGCAAGGAGTGGAGAAGTCAAGAGCGTGGTACAGGAATGGGACTGGCGTTTGGGAATGCTTTGGGCAAGAGAATGTGAAAGTAGGAATCGATACCCTTTTCTGATGCCTCTGTGAGGAATGGATACCAAGATGTTCTGTTCCGTGAAAAGCTTGTTTCTTCCAGAAGCATTGCAGAGTCTGATATCAAGCCGCAATCCTGCTTCGGGCTTGTTCGATAGGAATGCGGTGCCTAACCGCCACATGCGCATGCCACCCGCCTCTTTGGATATCGAGTGCGTCCCCCGTCTCAATGTTAATCACCCTGATCGCGTCGCCGTTAAAATTCTCGAATATGTGACACCACATCCCCTTGGCCCAATACATCCACGGCTCCATGGATCCGTTGTGGAAAATATCCAGGCTCTCTACAGCGTCAAAACTAAAGTAGTTTTGTCCGACTGCCCGAAACTCCTCTGCAGCGAGCTCGTCGGAGGAGGTGAGCAGAAGCTTTAGGATCAAGTCGCAATCGACCCTCTTGGATTGCATGGCCTGTGTTATATCCATCTGGATGACATCCGTGTTGAAATTCAGTAGCACGAAGCGCTCGGTGTGCGACGGATGTGAGCAACGGAAGGATTTGCGGTAGTAGTGTTCGGCGACGGCGCGGGCGTCCTTGCAGATGCTAAACATGACGGGGAAGCGAGTAGGTGAGGACCAGGTGTGGTGCTCGGGGTGATGGTCAGGTGCAACACCGTCTGTGAGAACCATGGAAGGCCGTTCGGTGTACTCGAGTTGTACAATGCGGGGCATCTGAGCGAAAGCTTCCCAGATCAACAGTTGGATCTCCGCGGGCAGGCGGGGAAAGCAGTGAAAAGCCGACATTGAATTAGAGATTCGGGCTGTAGAGCCCACGGGCTGCTCTAGGGGGCTGCTATAGGCCAGAAAACATGCGTGCGCTGATGCAAGGATGGACCGGATGGAGGGATGGTAATGATGAAGCGTGATATCGCTAGCACGAAGCTTCAGCATGCTCGGTGAGGCTCGGTGAACGTCAAGGGCCCATACCACGTGATGTCGCGCCCTGTCATCCGCAGCCAAGACAGACCAATTGCCTTGGAATTAAACACCACGATGCCACCAACGAGCCCTCTCGATGCGTCAGTACCTTAAGCCGGCGCCTAACCAACCTGCTAGGCAGGTCCCGACCGCGCCGATCCTCGATCATGGCGCCAGGTTCCTTGCTCTCCCGCCCTAGCCTCTGCGTTGTGTGTTTGCGCAACCAGGGGCAAGTGTTTGCTTCGCTTCAAGTTCCCAACCTCCCCCGAACCTGAACCTGCAGTCCCAACCCCTGCACCACCATGACGCAACGGGCACTAGCCAACCAGCGACGCCAACATGGTACAGATCTGCAGCCTGCGTCGCCTTGTCGGAGCTAGCTGCCGAGATTGACGAATCCCACGCCTGTTGCTCCCCGCGACCTGCTTTTCCTCCCCCTCCATCTTCTCCAGAGCCCCCATCACGACAACCCGCACCACAAACTTGCTTCTCGCCTAGATGACGAGGACTTCTGCCAAGACGGCTCTCTGCAACCATGCGGTGTAGCCTTCAAGCTTCTCCGTCGCAAGGCCATGCGGGACAAGCGGTCCGACCTCCTGTCTTCCTGGCATGTCGCTAGCCGTGGCCGTCGTCACCCACAGGGCTTCCCTGCCATGTTCTCCCGAGGGCATCAGGGACCTGACCCTGAACTGAGCTGAGTCTAGGTGCCGGACATGACGAAACACACGCATCCGGGGTAGGTTGCACTGGTACGATCTGGTCTTTTTTTCTCTGTGGTTCTTGCCTGTATTCCCGGTTTCCCGGAAGCCCAGCCTGACCCTGGACAAGTCGTGATGAATACACCTTGACATAGGCCGCGATGCAAGGAGGCAGCCTGAGCCTGATCTCGATGCACCGGCTGGATGGCGTGATCTCCCCTCACCATTGACACGAGACGAGAGAGCTCGCCACCTCTGGCTCTGGGCACAAAGCTCAAGCGGTGCGTGACTGACCACGACAACACCAGCCTCTGGTTATGATGGAGGCTGGACCACTACCAGCGCGGAGAAACACGATGCACGCCGCGAGACACGGCCAATAGCCGAGCCGCTAACGGTCAACAGTTCAGCTTGCCATGCTTTCTCCAGCTGGTCATCTGGCTCCCGCTCGCCGTTGAACGCTTGGCCCTGACGTCTGAACCCCCGAGCACACCACACCCCTGCAAGGCCATGCGGTGCGGCCGCCATACCATACCCTGGACCATACGCACTGCACGCCGGGCTGATCCAAGATCCTGCTTCCCACCCAGCACGTAGCCCGGCTAGCCAACAGCAAAGGGACTTTCTAGAATGGCGGGTCGGGAGATGGGGGGGCCAAGGGAGGGGAGCGCCGTGGCCCTCCACACCCCGCCCAGCCTCTTCCTGCCCTGTTTGGTAGCTGTGGCAGGGGTGTCCGGCCGATGATGTCGTAGTGTCGGCCGGCCGGCTGGCTGCTCGACCACCTCGATGGTTGTTCTGGCGCGGCATCGTCACCGCCATGTCCCATCACGTCTTCAGTCGCCTATATATCTCGTCGGCGCATTCGCACAAGTGTCGATTCTTCTTCTCCATCTCAGCATCAGCATCTCTCAGACACTTCTCTCGCGCCCTCCCGACTTCAGTCGCTACCAGCACCTTCACTCCCCAGCCAACTAATACCCGTCGCTCCAACCCCAAAACCCAACCATCAAAATGCGTGCCTCCACCTCCGCCGCCTTCTTCGTCGCCGCTGCCGGCTTCGTCGCTGCCCAGGATGACGACCTCGTCCTGACCACCACCGTCGTCGTCCCCGAGGGCACCACCACTGTCTACCCTTCCGTCTCTGAGGAGTCCGAGGAGGTTTCGACCGTTACCCTGACCGCCTCTTGGGACACCGTCACCGTCTCCGAGGGCCTGGCTACCACCACTGCTCCCGTTGAGGAGCCCTCGGCTTCCACCGACACCGTCACCGTTGTCCCTGTCGAGACCACCTCGTGGGTCCGCTACTGGCCCGAGCTCTCCTGTAAGTTCTCCTAAATACCATGGCCGATGATCAGCAGTCTGACCTCTCACAAGCCTACACCACCATCACCACCACTTTCTACACCTCGACTCCTCCCAATGCCACCGGCATTGAGCAGCCCCACCCCACTGCTGCTGCTGGCCGCACCTCCGTCGGCAGCTCGCTGGCCGCCCTCGTCGGTTTCGCCGTCGCCGGTGTCCTCCTGCTGTAAAATGCCACGAGCACACCGAAGAGTGAGCAACAGCGCTGAGCAGCTTGAGCTGGGTCGGGGCCTGGCGCCACGAGCCGCGGGGGTTAGGGGTCCCACGCGGCCGGGAGATGTATCTGAGAATGCGCCGCCGAGAGCGAAGCATGTAATGATTTGGTCAATTGGCGTTTTACCGCCTGAAGCGGCGTACATGAGTACCGAGTAATGATTCCACGGCAGAGAATACCACATTTTTACACATAGACCTTGGCAGATGCGCAGTGAATGAGTGAAATGTGTGGCGGGCGAAGTGGCGAGTGCTGAAGTGGTTGCAGCCAGTGTGGCTAGTGCAACGCAGTGGGCGTTCAATGGAGGTCACTCCCGGCGTACACGGCCTGCTCGTGCCTCTGTCGATCCGGCATGGCGGAAAAGGTGACCAGACAGTTGCGCATGCCAAGGCTTGGGGATGGATGTGTGACTCTTTGCGGGCTTGCAAGATCTCGATGATGTCCCGCAGTTGCTGGCTGGCTGGCTGGCCGAGGCCTCGAAGGCGGGGCCAACAAGTTTCATGCCTAGCCTGCCCTGTATTCCGAACAAAGTTGGCCGTACTTTAGACAGGAATAGGAACTTGCACGTTGTTCTCGTCCGCGGGGGTCTCGGCCTCGGGCTCTGACTCGGGGTCCTTGGGAAGATCGTCCTGTAACAGCACCAGTCAGCAGCGCCACGAAAAAAGAGATGTAGAGTGTAACGTACCTTGTCGAAAATGACCCGAATCATGAGACTGCAGCTCGGGCAGACAGCAATGTCCTCCTCGTCGCGAAGGTCATCCAGCGTGATCTGGAACCTGTCGCCACAAGGGCACGGGTACTGGTAGATTCCGAGGTCGGCATCAAAGGTCATGTCCTCGATTTCGATCTCGTCGTAAATGGAGATTGCCTCGTCTGCCATGGTGGGCGGTTGGGGTGTTCGTCGCGTTGCTGGAAGTCGTTATTGGAGATGGAAAGCGTCGCGACAAAATTTCCCCCCCGCCCCCGCCCGCCGTCAAGACGAGTTACTCAACGGTTTGCCCCTCGTTGTGGCGGTAATTCAACACAGCCACATCACCCTGATTCAGCAGTGGCGCACAGGTGAATCACATGCTCGGGAGTTGTCCCAGCGCACGAGGCACAGAGTGTGGGGCGGAATCTGGGGCAGGTGGTCGCCGGCCGAGGGAAGACGCGGGCGAAGCTTCCGAATGGTCAGCAGCTTGCCGCACTGTCGCCCGCCTTGGGGAATGCTCGGTCGTTCCTCGCGGCCATCATGACTTGCCATCCCCGGTCCCGTCGTCCGCCTCCGACCACATGTCAACATCCGCCCTGACACGCTGACCGCCCATTGTCCTTGATACACCACACACCCACCGTCCATCTCGCGTTTTCGACGCCGCTGCTCGCTCCTCCTCCAACTCAACGGCGATGCAGTGACGTGATCATCGTCCGCGCCGACACCCTCCCTCCCTCGACACCGCCGCGGGCTTCTCGCCTACCCTTCTTCGACCCTCGGCCCAGTCATGGCCGCGCAGTCGAAACTCGCGCTCCCTGGCGCGCCGAGCGAGCGCACCATCCGAACCATCATCTCCGACCTCACCTCCCTCTACCTTGCGAACCGAAACCGCATCTCCCGAGCCGTCTGGATCACCCTCTTCGTCGCGCTCGCCAACCGCATCCGTCATGCCATTGCCGAGCAAAAGGCTGCGTCGCAGCGCGAGGCATCGCAGCGCTCTTCACGGCGCGGCGTCACTTCAGGCACCGACGAGGAGGATGGCAAGACGAAGCGCAAAAAGGTCGAGCTCAACAGGGAGTTCTTCCGGTCATTGATGCGACTGCTTAGGATTGTCGTCCCCGGCTGGCGCAGCCAGGAGACGAGGCTGTTGATCAGTCATTCCTTCTTCCTTGTTGTCCGTACCCTTATCAGTCTCAAGGTCGCGGCCATGGACGGTCAGATCGTCAAGAGTCTCGTCAAGGGCAACGGCAAGGAGTTCCTGTCACGGATTGTGTGGTGGATGCTGATTGCCGTGCCGGCAACCTTTACAAATTCAATGGTGAGCACCATGGTCTGCTTATGGACGACGTTCACTAACATGTCACCAGCTGGGATACCATCAAGCAGAGCTGTCACTCAAGTATCGTACACGTCTGACACAACACATCCACGACAAGTACCTGTCGCAGCTTACCTTCTACGGCATTTCTGCCCTGGACGACCGGATAAAGAACCCCGACCAGCTGATCGCCGTGGATGTGGCCAAGTTCTCCAACAGCCTGGCAGAACTCTACAGCAACCTGGCCAAGCCCATCCTGGACATGGTATGTCTCCCAAACCAATGTGGATTATCCCGCCCTAACGCTGCTAGACTGTCTACACATACTCGCTGTCCAAGAGCGTCGGAGGCGAGGGCGTCGTTTTCATGTCCCTGCTCGTCCAGCTGTCAGCAAACGTCATGCGAGCCCTGACACCACCCTTTGGCAAATACGTCGCCGACGAGGCCAGGCTGGAGGGCGAGTTCCGTTTCCAACACTCCCGCCTGATTGACCACGCCGAGGAGGTCGCACTGTATGCCGGCCACGAGGTTGAGAAGGACACGCTCGACAAGGGCTACTTCACCCTCATCAAGCACGTCAACTACATCCTTCGGCGGCGGTTCTACCACGGTTTCATGGAGGACTTTGTCATCAAGTACTTCTGGGGTGCCCTCGGCCTGGGTCTCTGCAGTGTCCCCGTCTTCGTGAAGATGCCGGGCCAGGCTGTGCTGAACATGGGCGATCGCACGGAAGGCTTCATCACCAACCGCCGCATGCTTCTCTCCGCTTCGGACGCCTTTGGTCGTGTCATGTTCTCCTACCGGGAGGTCATGGAGCTTGCGGGCTACACCTCGCGCGTCGACTCCCTCCTGACCGTCATGGACGATATCCGCAACGGCCACTTTGAGAAGAAGCTCGTCTCGTCATCAGGCACCGATGATAACGCCGCTGTTCTCAAGGGCCGCGGCACCGTGGAGGAGAGCGAGAACATTGAGTTCACTGACGTGTAAGTGTTTGGCTGTTGCTTCTCGAGTGGAAAAGTGGCTAACCTCGCGCAGGCCGATCATCTCACCAAACGGCGACGTTCTCATCAAGGCCCTGTCATTCTCGCTGAAGCCCGGCGACCACCTGCTGGTCTTTGGCCCCAACGGCTGCGGCAAGTCGTCACTTTTCCGCATTCTCGGTGGCCTCTGGCCCGTGTACGGCGGCAGCGTCAAGAAGCCGCCCTTCTCCAGCATCTTCTACATTCCCCAGCGGCCTTACCTCTCCAGGGGCTCCCTGCGACAGCAGATCACATACCCCGACTCTCTCCGCCAGGTGCGCGCACGCGGCGTCACCGATGCCGACCTGCTCAAGATTCTCACCATCCTTGGGCTGGAGCATCTTCCCGACCTGTACGATGAGGGCTGGGATGCCGAGGCCGAGTGGAGGGACGTCCTCTCTGGCGGCCTCCAGCAGCGCGTGGCCATGGCCAGGCTCTTCTACCACAAGCCCAAGTACGCCATTCTCGACGAGTGCACGAGCAGCGTCACACTCGAGACGGAGAAGGTCATGTACGATACAGCCAAGGAGCTGGGTGTCACCCTTATGACCGTCAGCCATCGCCGGAGTTTGTGGAAGTACCACTCTCGGATCCTGCAGTTTGACGGTCAGGGTCACTACGTCTTCACCAAGCTGGATGCCGACAAGAGGCTGAAGCTCGAGGACGAAAAGGAGGACCTTGAGGTGCTGCTGCGACAGGTGCCTGAGACGGAGCGGAGGATTGCCGAGCTTGAAGCCGCTTCGGGGGCTGCTTGAGTGGATGTGGTATAGACTTGAAGCAAAGGAGATTGCGGGGGGATGCGCGGTGATAGATCTGTGTTTGGATCTGGCAAGACTACTATCTATATACCAGGTCATCTAACATGTACCACTTCTCACAATTTGTCCTATCAAGCCATCCTGAGCCGTGGAGAATTGCATTGATTACGTCGTTGTTGAAAAGTCGAGAGTGCATAGGCGAATACTTAGTACTGCTGGTCATTCAATCTCCAGTCTTCGGTCAAGATGGCCTTGATGGACTTGATAGGCGTGGTGAATGCGATCAAGACGGACTTGATGGGTGGCATTTTCAACTGTAGCCCTCGGACTCAGAGGCCCCCTTTACCCCTGAGTCAGGGGCCATCGTGTCCTGAGGGTCGGCCTCACTATCGAAACTGCCGAACATCACGACCCCCTTCACTGCCGTGTGAGTGACTCCGAGCGAATGTACTCCTTGATCAACCAAGCCATTTCCAAACACCCTGACCGACGTATAAAATTCCTCCGCGAACGTCCACCCAGTTCCCCCCATTTCACAACCAAGTACACCCGAGACACCCTATCAACCAATCCAGAAAACAGCATCACAAGGAGGCTGAACCGATGTAAGTGCCCACTTCACTTCCCATGTTAAGGCTGTTCCTACATGTGTGCAGCTATATTTTCCGGACTACTGCTATTATTACGTCGTCATCTTGGCCTATAGACTAGGTTCTCTTGGATTTGATGCGTGTTAACACACCGAAGAAGCATACCCAGTATCCGGGCCCCGACATCGTCAGTGACTACTACACCCAGAAAACAGGGCAAATCGACATCAAGGAAGTTAGGTAACTATGGAATATGTACTGGCCTTTGACTTGATGCGTGCTAACACACTGAAGAAGCGAACCAAAATGACCGATAGAACCCGCCCGCCTCCAGGCGGACCCCTCATTGACGAGCAGGAACAAGCCTGGTTAGATGACATCTACCACAGCGATCTCAGAGAAGCGTTGGAAGCATCCAGGACGGAGTTTCGGGCCCTGAGATCTGCTGAAGAAAGGCAGCTCCTGACTTCTAGGGACCAGGGTAACAATGCCCCTTCAGCCTCTGTCTCTCAAAGGAGCTCCCCTTCTCCCTCGGTGGAAAGGCCATACCCTGCTAGCGACACTCGCAAGCGGGAGTCTGTGTCATACCAGGCCTCTGGGAGCTCTGTGAGAAGCGGCAGCCCGCGTTACGCTCAGCCACCTCTTCAAAGAGAAAGGACGCCTTCAGAGGTATTGCCGCCACCATCTCCAAGTCGAAATCGATACGTCGTTCACCCGGCCCCGCGGTACGGTTCAGGTTCTGAACGAGGATCCTTCCGCAGCAATATCCTTGATTCTCAGGGCCGAGATGAACGCGGCAGAATCATTTTTGATCCTTGGGCCCGAGACGAACGTGGCAGACGCCGGCCATTGTCTCCGTACCGTGAAGTCATTTACCGCGACAGGTGAGTCTACAGTGTGTTGTGTCCCAGACATTGCTTACTTACTTTGGACAGGAATGACCACATATACCGCGGCTATGTCGATACACGACGCCTACGGCCTCTTGAGCCCGAACAACCTCTGAGGCCTGCTGCACGTCCTGGGCTGATGCCAGCTCAACCACCTCGGACACCCCGGAGCATGGCAACTCAACCTGCACAGCGTATGCCAGTCCCACCCCCTCAACGCGTGCCAACTCAACCTGCACAGAGTGCACCGGCCCAGCCTCCGCGTGTGAACAATGAACAACCTCAACGTCTACCAGCGGCTGCCCAACCCCTCCAACAGCCTCAACTCCTGATGCGAGAACCCTTCGACCTCAGATCACCAGAAGAGGAGCGCGAAGACTGCATCATTTGTGCCGAGAACCTGCCGGTCAACAGGTTTACCGCTCAGCGCACCACCGAAGAATGCAATCACGACCCGCGGTGCTGCCTCGAATGTATCCAAAACTTCATCCACGCCATGCTCGAATCGAGAGTGTGGACAGACATACGCTGCCCCGAATGCAGGTCGAACTTTACCTACAACGATTTCCAGCGTCTCGCCAGACCCGATGACTTCGCCCGCTACGACGCCTTCTCCTCGACCGCTGCCCTGTCATCCGTCCCCGAGTTCCGCTGGTGCCTCGCAGGTTGCGGTTCTGGCCAGATCCACGACGACGAGGCCACTAACCCCATAATGGAGTGCGCCAATTGCCATGCTAGGCAGTGCTACACGCACAATGTTGCATGGCACAATGGCATGACTTGTGACGAATACGACGAGTTCATCGCCAACCCGGAGACGTTCCGCAGTCGGCAGGACATTGAAAACGAAGGGGCCGCGGAAGAACGGGGCCGAGAGCGCGAGAATGCTGATGACGAAAGGGCGCGAGAGCGTGAAGAACGTCAGCGGCGTCTTACCGAGGAGTCTGAGAGGGCCGCGACGGAGAGGCAGGAAATGATCCGCCGGCAGCGCGAGGAGAACGAAAGCACCAATGTCATCACGAGGACAACAAAGCAGTGCCCAAACTGCCAATGGCGGATTTCAAAGATTGACGGATGGTGAGCTCCCGCCCCCCCTGAGAAGGACCTAACTATCGAAAGGCACACAGCTAACATGGAGTTTTCACAGTGACCACATGAGGTGTAAGTTCTTCCCATTATTTCCTTGCTTGATACTTCCCCTTTTCGACTCTCATTCGCCAGCGACTGCGCCATTCTCGCTATTGGGTTTTTAACACAGTCGTTAGGCTCCAGATGCCGTCATGAGTTTTGCTGGGGCTGCCTCGGGCCACAGCACGACGGTCTCGAGTGCCGCCGCACCCCGGCATATCGTGTCAGATAGAGGCACATTTGTCTTTGAAAGACGGATTTTCAGAGCATTGCTAAGCTTCAAACAGGTATCAAGTGCAACTTTGAATTCTGCTGGCCGTGTGGCGCCCCATACGTTCCCATTCTCCAACAAGGAGCGCACATGCACGGGGAGACGTGCCGACATCACCCCAACAATGTGCCGGCGGACCGGAGATCGGGAGGTGCTGGATTTGATGGGTATGATAATGAGGAGCGGGCAAACCACCACCATTGAGTGGGATTGGGCGAGGGCGCAATATTGGATACCAGGATCCGGCTGTCGATGTTTAGGTAGCCCAGCGATGGAATTGACCCAGCGATGGAATTGAACTCATGACCAGTTGGAAGCTTTAGTGATAATGAGATCGTGTTTGTTAATTCGTGAATATTTTACGTTGATGCCTATAGACCATCCTGCTATGACTGCCGTGATGGGCTGGGCCACGTCTCATACGACGCATCTTGGTAGCTCCGGTTTCGCGGCGGATCGGCAGGTATTGAAGGCATGATAAGGTTCTCTGTGTCGCTTTCCCGCCGGCTGCGCCCATATGCCTGCGTATCTGAGCCGGTTGGTGATTGGTAGCCGTGGCCGTATGTCGGTAGCTTGATCTGCGGGACACTCGGCGATCGGGGATACTCCTGGATGTCTGGCTGTGAGACGGCCATGGAGTATCTCTGGGGCGGGCTTCGGCCATACTCTGGTGGTTCGGACATGTTGGAGACGGCTTGGGAGTATCGATTTGACGTGCTGCGATCGTAGTCGTACTGGTCGTGCTCTTGGGCGTCGGACCGGCTGTGTGACCGATGGAGGCTGGGGCTATTGTGAGGCTGGCTGTATGCATGGGCCGCCTGGGCGGTGGAGGGAAAGCTGTTCATTTCCACACCGGCAGCGTCGTCCGTCTCGCGGTATGTGTAGTCACCGCTGACCTCGGCTGCATAGTGCTCGCGCGGCGGCTTGGGCGACGAGGTGGGAGCTGGGGACTTGGCGCGCTGGAGGAATGCATCGGGTTCGGGGTCGGTGAGGGCGGTGTGGCCGTCGCTTCGGTTGATGATGCCCCGCCGGCGCAGCACGAAGAGCACTGCGAACAAGATACCTGCAATGATGAGGAGGACACCGATGACGATGCCGGCTTTGGCACCGGTGCTCAGTCCTCCATCCGAGAACTGCAAAGGAGGGTCGTCAGCGAGGGGTGAATTGGGGAGGGGGAGGAGGGGCACTGCTCACAATGGGGGAGGCATCCCCAATGACCTGGAGCCTGTAGTCGGCACCGTCACCCCATAGATTGAATTGATACAGCCCATCAACGAATGTATTTGGCACATCCCAGACGATGAAACCGGCTTTTTGATCATCGGCGGTGACTGGGGTAGCAGGGTCAGTTCATTGAAGGTACATGTAGCCAGAACCTGGTCAGGCTGTGGTACCAAAAATGAGAGGACACTTACGGTTGAGGTTCAATTGCAGCTCCGCCCGTCCTGGGACCTTGCGCGCAAGGTATATGCCAATATTGACGTCTTTAGTCGTGTCAAACCACGAGATGTTGAGAGGTTGCCCGGGCTTCAAGTCCCACTCGTCCTCGGTGAAGCGCAGGGCGGTGACGGCGGGGACGAGAGCTGTCAGGAGTAGGAGAGTGCGAGCCAGCCCTTGTCGCGGCGCCATCATGGGCTTTTCGAGGTCGCGGTGGACATGTAATTTTGCGACAGAAGACGGGAGAGCAGGGGGGAAGTAGAGTGGAAGAAGAAGTGGTCAAGAGAAGATTGTCAGGCTGAGCATCGCGAGAGACTAGCAGAGGCGCCACGTCCAAGGCGTCCTGCATGTCGCCCGCCCTGCCTTGAGGCCAAGAGCCGCCTGCAGCTGAGCTGGACATGGCTGCTTTTTTTATCGCCATGAGCGGCCAAGCATGCCGATGGGCAGTTTGGGCGGGCGGCCAGGGGTCATGGTTGGGAGCCTCCACGATGCTGCGGTCGGGGAATTCGGCTCGGTGTTTTGTTCAGCTCAGCTCAGCTTCTTGCCGGGGGTCATGCAGTGGTAGAGAACTGGGTCGCCTAGCTTTCGTCTGAGCCAAGGCAATGGCGGTGTCCGTTTGTCCTTGGGACTCGCTTGGATCCTTCGACAATCGTGGGGGCTGAATGGCGCTGGAAGGGCTGTCTTGGCGCACAGCCTGATCTTGATCCGTCCGAGTCGTGGTGATTGATGTCTAAGAAATGCCTGAGGCAGATTCGTGATGGGGAGGGATTCGGCGACATGCTCCGTCTTGCGCCACTGGCAGTGCTGCGCCGCTAAAGCTGAGCTACTTAGTGGCTTGCGTGCGCTAACCTTCGACCGAGACTCCCTGGAAGGCACACTTGGCACGGCAGGCACACCTCTCTCACTCCCTGCCAGCCTCTGGACAACAACACGAACGACCGTGAAAGCTTCATCGACATCTCCCACTTTCGACACATGTTACCTCTGAAAACCAAAGAACCCATTCTCGCAATGCCGTTGCAAGCTAGAGCCGAGGGCACCACTCACGGGATCATGGACGTGCCAACGAAATGCGGCTGAACCCCCCCCTGCATGTGGTCAGCTACGAGTCCACATCAGGCATCACGATCCCCTCACTTCGAACTCCGAACTCCGGCTCAAACATATTCTCTCATCAAGTCCTTTGCCATGGCACCCGTGGCCACCCCCGACGCCAAGTCCACTTATGACTATCAAGCCCTCGGCGACCGCGAGATTCGCCTCCTCCGTCTCCGGCCCTCGACCTCTACCACGGACCCCCTCCACGGCGATCTCTTCATCACTAACCTCGACGCCCTCCCTCCCCCTCATACACCCAATTCTCCTGCCCCAGCCGAACCCCTCGACTCATCCCTTCACCTCTGCTTCGATGCAATCTCCTACGCCTGGGGCGCCGCCGCCCTGACAGACGCCTTCATCACCCCCAACGGTTCCATCCCTATCACCTCCTCACTCGCTTCCATCCTCCGTCGCGTCCGGCCCCTCGACAACGATGGGCCCCTCCTCTTTTGGGCCGATGCCATCTGCATCAACCAAGCTGACACGCATGAGAAAGAGCACCAGATTGCCCTCATGGGTGTGATCTATGCCTCGGCCGTCCGTGTCCTGTGCGATCTCGGCGAGGACTTTCCAGGCGCAGAAGACGTTCTGGACGCCATGGCCAGCTATCGTCTCCGGAATATCCGCCGTGGTCTCATATTAGGCCAAGGCGACTGGCCGATTCTCGAGGGCCCCGACACTGCCGCCATCATGGGGATTGACTTGCCCACCGCCGAAGAGGCCAACGCCATCCCCGCGCTCGAGGAGGGCCATCTTCCCGACCCCTTTAGCAAATTCGCCTCCTCGCCCTGGTTTCGCCGCCTCTGGGTTGTTCAGGAATTCGTTCTCGGCCGCGATGTCGTCATGCTGCTCGGTCGTTACCGCGTGCACTGGGGCGAGCTCTGGGCCGGCATCATGCGATACAAGGACGCCTCCTGGCCATGGGGTCCGGCCTCGCCCACCACCGCCACCGACTTGGGCCCTGTTCAAGAACTCCTCCTAACCTATCATTTCATGTGTCTGATTCGGGCCAGTCGCCTCGCTGATCCGGGCACCTCTCATGGGCGCACTTTCATTGCCATCACAAAGCAGCTCAGCAGCGTTGCCGACACGGCCCGTGTCATCGATCTACCTCTCTGCTTCATCGGTTTCAGCTCCTCTGGCGTCACCGTCCCTCGCGATCGTTACTTTGCCATTCTCGGTNNNCAGATCTTCCGGCTGAACTCCGCCCAGACTACAGCTCCCCCATGGAAGACATCACCATGCGTTTCTGGCGTGCGGCGTACCGGTCTCCTACTGGCGCCGACCTCCTCAACTCCGCCGGTCTCCCTGGCCGTTCCCCCCAGTATCCTAGTTGGGTTCGGGATATCACCGTCAGTAAGTACCTTGACCACATGTGGACTATCGGTCCCATCAGCGAAGCCTCCCATGCCGCCGGCGGTCTCAACACCTTCTCCGCCAACTTCTTCGACGACGACCCCGGCCGCATGTTCGTTCGCGCCCACCACCTAGACATTGTCACCGACATCCTCCACACCTCTGAAGAAGAGCCCCTTACCGTCGAGTCCCTACTCTCACGCATGATCAAGGTCTTTACCTTTTTCGCCCCTGGCAAGCAGACCATCGACTGCCCGTCCGATACCCGCTACTCTCACACGGGCGAGCATATCCACGAGGCCGCGTGGAAGACCATGACCAACTATCACAAACAAGACACCCAGCCAGGACCAGCGGAAAAGTTCGAGGCCATGTTCAAAATCGGCGTCGGCCTATCACTGGTCGCACGTTCCCATGGCGAGGGAACCACGATGACCGAAAAGTGCTCGTCATCCGCGCCCTGGAAAGATCCTGCAACTGTGTCACTGATGGCCGAGCGAGTTTACACCATGTGGGGGATGCGCTTCTGCAGGACACGCAAAGGCTACTTTGCCGGGCTACACCGAGATGTTCGCGTCGGGGACTCCATCTGGATCATCGAGGGCACCAGACTGCCGACTGTCTTGCGTCCCAGCTGCTCTCATCCGGGCTGCTTCGAGTCTCTGGGGGGCGGCTATGTGCACGGAGTCATGAACGAGCAGGTCATGCAGCAGCCGGGCTTCAAGTGGAAGGGTCTATCTCTGCGGTAGCACCGCAATGGAATCACTGCTTCTTCCTCTTCATTGCTGGCCAAACCACGCAGTCTGGTGCACGAAATGAACCTGCGGATCCCTGACCTCCTCCTCCTTTGGCCATTTCAACGGATCCTTCATCTCCGCAAGCGAGTCCATCGGAACCTCCTTCTCCTTGAACCCGACCCCATTGATTAAGACCTGGATCCGACCCTCGGACGTCCGCCTCAGATTCTCCAGCCAAATGGGCGGCATGTCTCCCTCGAAGCACACCCGTCTGAGGGTCGGGTTCCTCGCCACTTCCTCCACCCACACCGGCATGGGATAGAGTGTCAAAACAAGCTCATCATACGGCGTCTCCGTCCCATTCGCCCGTCTCTCCTTCGACTCGGACAGCTGGCTCTCCACTTCCTTCCTAATCATACCCTCGCTAAACTCAAAGTCCAACCGGTCGACGTCGATACAGCGAATGAGCAGGGCGTGCAGGAAATAGGTCCATTTCGGCTGGACGGTGTTCTTTCTGTCTGGGGTGTCGACGACGAATGAGATGCGGCGGATGCGCTCGTGGTGAAGGTTGCCGTGGGACAGGACGCCGATGCGAGGCTGGCCTGTGGCGACGTCTGCGGTACAATGGACGACGATTTCCGTAAAAGCCAAGGGGCGCATCTCGATGTACATCTTTTTGCAGGTACGCATAAGGGCCGGGATGGTGTCGGGACCGTCATGGACGCGGAAGATGGCCTCGCGGAATTCGGCGGGCCGAGTTGCGGTCAGGAGGTTGTTTTCGGTGAGGGCGTACCGCTGGATCGTTTCGCGGATCTCCGGGGGGAGCTGGAAGAGGGGAGACGATGTCTGGGGGTGTATGTCCGCCATGGCGGGCAGGCGGGCAGGGCGCGGTGGTGGATTGCGCGGGATGAGGCGATGATGCGAATGGAAGAAGCTGGCCCGTCAGCTTGGCTCTTTGGAGTGTTGGGATGAGGCAGAAATGCCCTTGGCGTGGGTTGCCGCCTCTGCAGTCTGCCGTCTTACATGCAGAAGACCCCGTACTACTTAGTAGCGAGAGAGGTAACCGAAGGGAGGGGCAGAGAAGCGAGGGGTAGCGAGGGGTATAGAAGGCTATACCTAAAGTCCGGTGAATTTATTTTTTTAGGTAGGTCTACGGCGGGAGTATATAAGGACGTAGGCGGTCTTTATAAAGATAGCGTAATCTAATAAGCTAGGGCGGGTACTAAACTAGAATAGGCTTAATATAGTCTATATTTTAATCTAAATTACTACCTAGGTTAGTAATATTTCTTTAATCCTTCCTTTCCCTAACTAACTTATTTAATTAATATATATCTACCTTTACGCTCTATCCCCCGACTATATTATATAAGAGGACCTACCCTAGGGAGACCTAGGATCGCTAAGGGCTCGGTGAGCGACCGGCGACTATACGCGGTAGGACGCCGATTACTTAGTATAGGGTTCGCGCGGCTATAGGTATAGGCGTATATCGCTAGAGTTTTAGGACCTAGTAAGTTAAAGTCTACATAGTAATATAGACCTACCTAGTAATATACTACTTATAGACCCGGTTTAGGCTCCTAGCTAATATCTTTATATATTACCCTACGTTATCTCCTTAGTATAGGGGTAATACCTTTACGATTATAACGATTTAATCCCTCTTTTCCGTAAATAAAAACTCCGAGGAATAAGTTATTACTAATATAGTCGGGTTCGGATAGTAGGGAGATAAGGGACGCGGTAGGTAGGAGTCGAGAGGTTTTTATTACTATAGATAGGCGTAGGACTAATAGGTAGGTCGTACTCTACTAACGAGAGGTAGCTTAAGGAGCTATATTCTAAAGGTAATAAGTTTTCGGATTAAGTATATCGTATAATATATAAGTCTATATAATACGTAGGGCTTAAAGTTATCTATTTATTCTAAACTAGTAAGGTTCGGCGGTTCGGGCCTAGTGTTACGACCTAGGTATAATCCCTAGGATGTATAGGCTGGATAGGTAGTATATACTAGTAGTTCGCCCTAGGCGATAGAATAGAATAATACTTTAGCGGATATTATCGTCGTACTTATCGTTAATATCNGATAGGTAGTATATACTAGTAGTTCGCCCTAGGCGATAGAATAGAATAATACTTTAGCGGATATTATCGTCGTACTTATCGTTAATATCGTAAAGCGTTACGCTTCTTTACTATAGGCTAAGGAGGTTTCTAATAAAGACTTAAATTAATTACTATCGTAAATCTAACTAAAGGTACTCGAGAAGCGAGTCCTTCTTATACTACTCTAGGGGAGGGGTTAATCGCTCTAATTAGGAGAGGAGTTAAGGTGACCGTAGTGATCGGGATCCCCTAATTACCATAATCGTTCTACTAAGCGTTATAATCGGAGTAATTATAACTAGCGTATATTATATCGAATACCCCTACTATTCGTTAGGTAGAGTAACGAATATAGGTCCGCTTCCGTACGTCGGGTCCTAGTCGTCCTATTCTTAGTCCGTACGCTTATCCGCCGATAAGGCTATTCTTATATAATCCCTCTGTAATTAGTCTCTACGGGTTACGTTAGTAGCCTTAGGTTATAGTACGCGATTTAGGCGTTATAACTAGCTAGGCCCGAATTATAAGGTAGGTCGAATTAAGCTATAATAATACTCCTTTCTTCTAAAGCGAAGCTTCTAGCGAGCCTTAAGGTAGTTACTTAAAGTAGAGTATAGATTAGTTCTATAGAATAGGTTATTCTATAGAACTAAGCCTCTTAGGTAAAGCTAGACTTCTTTAAATAATAGTAGTAAAAGCTATAAACGAGTTTCTATATATTCTTTAGGTATAAGATAGGGATCTCTAAGGGTTCGTTATAGCTAGCTTATCGAATAGTATACTTTAAGTAAGGGCATTCTTAGCCCCGGCGTTCTTAATAAGAATTAAGGATATTAATAACTTCGAATCTCTTAAGTTTTTTAACTTCGATTAGTAATAATAATAAATATATTATTATAACCTAGTAAAATAGTATAGAATAGCTAGACCTAGAGGCCTAGCGTAACGCCTAGCTTAGGGAGCTAATTATTTAGGCTAGGGTCGCGTTATCGGCTACCGATAACCCGACCCTAAGCCTACTATATCTAGCTAATTAGAAATAAGGCTTAGATTACCGTAAGCTATAAGCGTTTAGCTTATAGAGCGTAGTAAGCTATAAGCGTTTAGCTTATAGAGCGTAGTAAGCTATAAGCTACCTCTAACTAATAATATCGTTAGAATAGATCGCCCGCCTAGGTAATCCAGGAACGATACTCAAGTACTTAAGAGAAGGCTTAAGTATAGGGTACTTAGATAGATTTACGATAGTAATTAATTTAAGTCTTTATTAGAAACCTCCTTTAACTTATAGTAAAGAAGCGTAATACTTTACGATATCCCGATAAGGACGACGACTAAGACGCTAAGTATTATTTTATTCTATCGCCTAGGGCGAACTACTAGTATATACTACCCTATATCTAGCCTATATATCCTTAGAATTGTACCTAGGTCGTAGTATCTAGCTCGGTCGCTCCGATATACGCCGTAGGGATAGGTAATAGATTAGTATAACGTAGAATTATCGGACTATAGGGCTATAACCTACTTAACTACCCATATATAGGGAAAGACGAGTACTAATAAAGTAAAATAGGTATAAGGAGATATACGCTAGATTAATTAAGGCTAAAGTACCCTTAAATTAGTCGAGAGATAATAAGTAGTTACGGAAAGGTTATTTCCGAGGTCGTAGCCGGTCTATAATAGGTATACTTAGGGGTCTTAATTAATAGTATAGGAAGGCTAAATATTTATTAGGTACTAACTACCTAACTACCTAATCTATCTACTAATTCCATAACGCGATTCGCGTAACGTTATAGATACCGCCGTACTACTCTATTATACTACCGAGATACTTATAACTTATTTAGAGAATATATATAAGGTAGTTTATAACTTCTACTATCGCTACTTTAAGAAGCCCGGCCTTATCTAATTACTCCCTTAGACTTACTAAAGCTTTACTATAAAGGAGGAAGATATTATTATAGCTCGAGTCTATTAAGCTCCGAGCGTTAGATAAGCTAACTTATTCCTCGCCCGTACTATTAGTTATATAGGCTAGTACCTAGTACTATATATTTAATCGAAGATTCTAATACGTCCCGAAAGTAGCTCTTTAAGTTCCCTCTTATTAATAGAGCCTAACCTACCTATAGAATCGGTACCTATCTATATTAATAGAATCTTTTATAACGCCTAAGTAGGCTGTATATTATTCGGCCTAGACCCGCGTACTATACCTCCTTAGGTAAGCTTAGTACGGACTAAGTAAAGGAAAGGGGATTACGAACGCTAAGAGAGTAAGCCTATTCGACGGCCTACTTAGATATTCGTTATAAATACCCCCCGTAGTTACCTAATAGACGGATAGCTATTATTAAATAATAACTAGATTACGATCGCTAAGAAGGTAATCCCGCCTTAGGATTACCCGGATTACGATATAAGCCGAAGTAATCTAAAGAGACCTCTATCTATATAAGTCTATACCTTTTAGTATATAGTTCTACTTAGACTTACGATAGTAATTAATTTAAGTATTTATTAGAAACCTCCTTAGCCTATAGTAAAGTAGCGTAACGCTTTACGATATCTCGATTTATTACGACGACTAAGACGCTAAGTATTATTCTATTCTAACGCCCAGGGCGAACTACTAGTATATACTACCCCGTATCTAGCCTATATATCCTTAGGATTATACCTAGGTCGTAATATCTATCTACCCGAACCTACCGTTACGTCCCTACTCTCCTAGTACCCCGAACCTCGATCGTAATAGAAGCTAGGATTTCTAGTTTAGTGACGTATTAATTAAGATCCTATATAAGTATATTATCCTCGACGCCGTTCTAGAAGATAATTACGATAATTATAGAGTTACTATCTTAGTTACGTAGAAAGGATAGCTCGTTCTAGGAGGTAAATAATCGGATTATATTACTCTATAGAAGGATAAAGTATTACTAACTTATTAACTAAATAGCTCCGTTCTTTTAGTCTATCTATCTTAGCTACGACTTTAATAACTAAGAAGTAGGCTTAGTATAGCCGGTAGACTATAGGAGTAATATTATCGCCTTTAGTAGTAACGTAAATACTATTTCTAAGATAACCGTTTATATATTAAAGTAAGTACCTTAAGGGAGATAGTATATATTAGAAATAAATTATATAGCGGTTTAAAATATACTCTTCTTCTTTCTTACTATATATAGTCGTATATATTATTTATATAACGTATATTATATATAGGTAGTCTACCTAAGCGAGTAGTCTACGTTACTAGAATTCCGTATAAGCGCCTAGGTAATTTTAGTAGTAAATTATTAGAGCGTCTTACTATTTTACTATCGCGTAACTATAGGTACTTACCCGAAATTCTAATAACGTAGACTACTCTCTTAGGTAAACTACTCGCTTATAATATACGTTACTCCCTTAATATCTAGATAAAACCTATACTAATACTCTCTTATAGACCTAACGCGCCTACGACTACTAGATAGCCTTAATCGTCTACCTTCTAGGGCGGAGGTAATAATACGGTAGTACGTACGTAGTTAATAGTATCGCTAGGGTCCCTTTATATATCTATCTCCGCTACCGCCGTAGTAGCCTCGACCGTAGCTACGGAATACCCGACGATAAGTATTAGCGAAACCCTAACCTCGACCGTACGGAAAACTCGCGTCTATACTATTATAGCTTACCTAAGTATAGTTACGAGCTATCCTATTAGGGTAGTAACGATAGAAATCGCTACGAAGGTAACGACGTAGTACCCTAAGCTAACCGGCTACGCTTTAAGTAGTACTATAGGCCTACTCGTTATAGCGACTACTTTACTTCGATAGTCTATACTAAAGAGTAATATAATAATAGCGACTAGTCCGACTACTCTAGCTACTAGTAATACTCTCGTATCTAGCTCCCGTCCGGCTACCTTCTACGGTATAACGTTTATATTCCTCGTTACCGCGGTAATCTTTTAGGCCGGATATAACGAAGCTACTATAAGTCTTTCTATTGAAAAGGCGAGCTATACTCGAGTATCTAGTAGATTACTATTATTATAATATATCGTCCTTATAACGTAATCTATACGTAAGTAGTTTATATAAGCGAGTAGTTTACTTTAGCTTACCCCGCGATCGATAAATATATTCTTTAAATTTATACTACTACTCCCGATAGAAAACCTTCTAAAAGAAAGTCGACTAATCCTTACTATCTAAGTAATAAATAATAATCTAGAACTTACCGCCCGGGGCGCTATAAAGATCTATATAGCCCCCTTAATAACCCTTCTACGCCGAAGGAAGGGTATAGCTCCCCGAGCCGAAATATTACCGTAGTCGATAAAATTAGCCGAGCTAAAAGAGAAGATAATTATTAAATATATTCTCGACCTAGATTTACGATCCTACCCTCCTCGGTTAAGTAAGGTTAGAGATATAGCTAACTAACTACTCGCGGAGCGTAACGCGCTACGCGTCGGGAAGAACTAAACGGTAAACTTTATTAAATAATAACTAGTACTCCGGACGCGTTTCTTCCGTAAATATAATTATAAGAGGGCTTAATATAAAGATCCCGACGCGATAAACGTATAGTTTCGGTTTATACGAAATATAATCGCGAAATATAATATAGTAGACTCCGATATTTATAACTTCGATAAGACTAGTTTCTAGATAGGTATTATTACTAATAGGATAGTTATTACGAACGTAGAAATATATTCTAATATAAAGATAAGGTAGCTAGGTAATTAGGAATAAGTTATAGTAATCTAGGGCGTTAGTACGAACGGATTCTATATCCTACTATACGTAGTAGTTATAAGTAAATATTACCTCTTAACTTAGTACGAAGACGATACGATTCTATATAACTAGAAAATTATAATATCTCTAAATAACTAAATAACGAACGAAATTAATCTCAATTAGATTTAGTATTTTAACTAATATATAAAAACTAGAAAGTCGGGCGGGTATTACGTCCTCGTCCTAGATAGCTACGAAAGTTACTACTCTATCGAATTTAAGCTCTACTATAAAGAGAATAATATTATTACGTTTTATATACCCCCTTACTCGTCTTACTTACTTTAACCTCTCGATATTAGTTATTTCGGCCTATTAAAGAAAGCGTACGGTCGGTAAATCGAGATTAAGATAAAGGCCGGTATAAGTTATATTACGAAGGAGGACTTCCTACCGGCTTTTTCGGNCTATTAAAGAAAGCGTACGGTCGGTAAATCGAGATTAAGATAAAGGCCGGTATAAGTTATATTACGAAGGAGGACTTCCTACCGGCTTTTTCGGCTATATTCTAAGTTATAATAATAGTAAAAAATATCTAAGGCGGCTTTAAGGAGGCCGGGCTTATACCTTATAACCCGGAAGCTATTCTCTCGAAGCTAGATATAAGGTTAAAGATACCTCCGCCTCTAAGGTCGTCTTATAGGCTACCCGAACTTTAAACTTCCTAGACGCTTATAACCGCCGTAGAAACCTATTTATAGTCTAACTTTATTAAGGGTCGGATTAACTATTATTAAGGAAGCTCGCTAATATCGATACTTAATATTATTAAATAGTTTACGAAAGGTACGTAAGGTATTATATACTAGATAGCCTTTTTAAAGTTAGAGAATATAATCCTTCGATCGGAGAATAAGACCCTAAGCCGGCGTCGGAGGGCTAAAAAAGTATAACTACGGTAAGGAGGGAGTCTTACTCTAGGCGAGGGATAGAACTAGATTACTTAGAGAGAGGTAGATAATTAGATAAAGGAGGAAACGCGTTAAAATCCGGTCCTATCGATATAGTCCGCGCTAAAGAAACGAAGCTATAGTATCTACGGAAATACTAGCTATAACGCGCGAGAACTTATTAGATAGTTACTCTTAGGTCTATAATTAAGGATAGCGACTAGTTTTAATTAATTTAAGGCGTTAACGCTATATCGAGGAGGTTTAAATTATATAGAAGTAGTAAAAGTAAACTACTCGCGTATATAAACTACTTACTTATAGATTACGTTAATATAAATATATATAATAACCCCTTACTAATATAACTAGGTATTTTCGTATATAAGGAGGTTAGCTATAAAAATAATTTAAGTAAGACATCTCTTATTAAGGCTTCTATGTATTATATGCCGCGGATTCCAGCCCTCGTCTATATTCTGTATACATCCAACTTTCTGCTAGAGCGCACTGTGCCAGTAACATGCATACCAGAAGCTTATTAGGGTAGCTTACTGATACTTACGCCATTTTCGAGCCCACGAGGCAACGGTATGCGCGGCGGACACGTCCTGCCGCTGTCTCAAAGCGTCGAAATCATCCAAGATGTCCTGATCATCCACTACTATACGCTTCGCAATGAACTGTCCCTCGGAGAACCCAGCTCTTGCGATTGAATCCCTCGTACTTCGATTGGTTATGTGCCAAAGGGTCTTGTACATGCCCATCAGTGGATATGCGGCGGAGCCCGTAGCAACTGGTGCATTGTCAAAGTGTTAGCGGTACAATCCTTTTCAGCACCTAGCCCAGAGACGCAGGGACTTGCTTACGTGCTATCATGTTGACTGCCATGCTGAAAATGGCGGCAAAAAGTCCGGCGATCAAGCCCAAGGGACCAAGCCGCTTGACGGCTCTGTATGGTATCAGGACCAGCCCGGCCAAGCTATCACTGGCCATGAAGTAGACAAGGAGGGCCCCGAGGACAAAACCTGATTGCAAGTCGCGCACCTCCCCTATGTACCTGACGTCTTGGCCGACGAGTCTCGGGAGGGACCGGAACCCCTCGGTGAACGCAAAGGGGATGACTGATGCCCCGGCCAGGATAGCAACGATGAGCGACCCGAACGCAGCAAGCACAGCTAAGAGGAAATGTGCGGCCAGTTCCTTGTAGCTTCTCGGTGGTGCTGGGTCATGCTCGGCCCCTCTGTCATCCTCAGAGCTCAGCGTGAGTGCGATGTTGTCCTCCTCGTCCGCCCGTCGTGGTCGAGAGAAGGTCTTTGCCGGTCTGATGATGACCCTTGCCATGGCTTTGGTGACATTGACGACAGTCACGAAGGCCGCGGCGATCGTTGCCGTAAAGGGATCCCAGTGAGTTTTGCGGATAATCAGCCGACGCGTCTCAAGCCGCTTCAGCTGTCGGCTGTCGAGTCTGTGGTGGCGAGCCAATATCTCCGCTACCACCCTCGACAGTCTGATGCTGCAGCCTCCCGTGCTGTAATTCCAGAAAGCGGGCTGGCCTTTGACGACTTCGCACTCGATGACGTCCCGGGGGAGCAGTGAGTGAAAAGATGCAGCCGCCTGCTTCACGCCGCACTCGGAGCGCATCTTCTGAGCAATGACGCCGGCTGAGTCCGCCGCCTCTGGACTGAGGCAGTACTCGATGGCTTTGACGAGCTTCTCGACCGTCATGGCCTTTTGAGGAATGGGCCATGGGCCCGCACCGGCGGCGGCCACCATGTTTCCCCAGAAGGGCTGGCTGGTCGTTCCGTCAGCTATGCAATCAAGGTGGAGGGCCGTTGATGAGACGTACTCGCCAAAGAAGGGCACAATGGCCGTTGGTCTTCCAAATGAAAGACCACAGGCGGTGGTCCCTGCGCCACCGTGGTGGATGACGGCAGATACCTGCTGGAAGAGCCACTCGTGCGGACAGTCATCGAGGAACATAACCTGGTCGCTCTCGGGTCCGCTCAACTTGCTCCAGCCTCTCGAAATCAGGGCGCGGGTCCCGGTAACACGGATCGCCTCGATGAGCATCGCTGAGAGGGCTGCTGGGTCATCGATGACGATGCTGCCGAACCCGATATAGAGAGGAGGTGGGCCGGATGCGAGGAAGTCGACAAGTTCTTTTGGTGGTTTGTATGTCGGCGCGTCGCGAAAGAAGAAGCCGCAGACGTCTAGACAGATTAGCACCGCTCTGTCAGAACCTCGGTATGTCGGGTGGCATTACCAATGTGAGAATCCCAATCTTTCGGCTTGGGAACCAGTGCTGGAGACCAGCAATATGTGAAGGGAATCTTAAGCGTTTCTGCCAGGCGAGGTCCCTCTGAGAATACGATGGGTTCGAGATCAAGGCCTAACCTCCACTCGTTGATCAAGTCGCCGAGCCTGAGATTTTGGTTAGCCTTGGCTCCTGGGTACTTGGGGCCCACCGGGCACGTAAGTATCGCGAATACCAGACAGCAGCGCCCAGGTGAGGCAGATGTGGCCAGGTATGCGGACGAGCGAGCGCATCAGGAAGGTATGTAAGTACATGTACTCACCCCTGCCACGTCAAAAACTCCACCACCCCGTACGACAAGTAGTTGGCCTCCGAGATGTCGGTTTTGCCGTCCCCTCCGAGGTTGATGTTGACCAAGGGGTGCGGGAAAGCGGACGTGCTCGACCAGGGCATGGTGAACATCAGGTGTAACGGGATGCCGAGAGCCTGCGCGCAGTGGATATGTGCGAAGCTCGGAGGGTTTGCGATGATAGCGTCGGCGACAAAAGGGTCTGAGCTGTAGGGGTCAGGATCGATACACGAGAGCCAGAACCGACGCAGCATGACGGCGACCATGCTGCGCTTCTTCTGGACGTCCCGGGCCTTGATGCTGTCCAGACTGGGTATCAGACCCGGGTTGCGAACCATGTATGCCATCAGTTCGGCGGGATCGCCTCCGATGGGGAAGAAGTCGAGGTTTGCCTTTCGCACAAAAGACTCGAAGACGTCGTGCGTCGCGAGTCTGACGCGGTGGCCGTGCCTCTGAAGCTCGTTGCCAAGAGCCACGAATGGTTGTACATCGCCGCGGCTGCCTACCACTTGGATGACAATATTTAGCTTGACGGGAAACTCGTGCGTGTTTGTGTGCAAGTCGAATGCAGGGGCACTATTAATAGTAGGGGGGCTGTCGGATCTTGCGCGGTTCAAGTTTGCGCTGACGGAGTTACGAAGGGGTTGAAAGCTGCTCCCACCAACGTCGAGTTGGAGCCTGCCATCACCTGGGTCGTCATCCCAAATTAGTATTTGAGCAAGGAGGCGTCTTTCGATCTTGAACCAGATTCCGTGGTTTTACTCACCTGTCACACCGTAGTTGTTGTGGATGGAACCCCCCCACGTCACTACACGCCGAGAATCCTTCGTTGGGCGAACTTTGTGTCCCAGAGTCGAGCGAGCAGGAGTATCGTGCATCGTTGTGATACCGGATCGGCTGTGTCAATGTCGAGTCGCTGTGGGAACGAAGGCGCCCCTATCTGTCAGCGAAGGGAGAATGGTCCGAGGTAGAAGGATAGATGATTTGGTGGCGGCGACACGCTTTTGCGTAATATGCAGTGAGGATCTATTATCCTCTTAGAAGAGCTGTCCAAACGGCTGCCTGGAACAGAACAAGAGCACATCCTGGGAACCCGAGCAACCCGAGGTCTACGCCTCAAGAACATCACTCGCATACGTCCCCCGACCCGGCCTTTTAAACAGGATTATTTTTAGTGTTGATTATTCACGCTAGTCCGAGCAACGCTGAAACCTTGCACCCTATTTCTCCGAAAGCACGCCCTGCGGCCAGGCCAGAGCCTCCGCCCAGAAGCTCCCGAGCTCACTCGCGATGGACCGGACCACGGCCGCCCCGGACTCGCCAAACACCCAAAACTTCCGACAGCGGTGCATGGCGGCGCCATAATACGCCAGGACCACCAGCGCCTCCGGTCGATGCTGGTACAGGGCTGTGGCGAACTCGTCCCCCATCACCAGCGGCCACGTCAGGACAGCCTGCACGGCGACGTCGAGCTTCTCCGGCTCCGTCGCGGCTACGCCGAGCACCCACTGTATCCAATTCGCAGCGGATATGCACGTTTCTACCAGGAAGGGCGGCGAGTATTCCGACGCCTCGAGCTGCTTCAGCAGCCCGGCGGTCTCTATGCCGCGGCTCAGGGCCTCCTTTTGTTCCATCCACTCGATGTAGAGGAGAGGCTTGAGGTCTGATTCGAGTATCTGCGGCCAATGGTCGATGACGGCCCTGACCCCCTTGTGAAGCTTCACGTAGCCCAGGAAGCCGCCGACGAACTTGGAGAGTATCTCGTCTACGCTGGACAGCGTTTCGTGGAGGACGTGGAAGCCGAGGAAGGTTGCGAAGAGGAAAGACGGGATGGGTTTCCTCTTGGGAACGTCGGCCCCGACGTCGTTGAGTCTCTCCAGAGCGCGGGTCTGTAAGGCGGTCGCTTGGTGGCGGTAGATGGCTGCGACGGCGGCATCAGAGGCGGTCACGGACCGATGCAGCGCGGAGAGGGCGAGCAGTTGGTCAAGGAGGTAGGGGGCCTCGATTGCATTGTCGACGGCGGTGTTGATGATGGGGGCGGTATCGCCAGCGAGCGCCATGAAGGTGCCCAGGTGCGTGTGTGCATGGTGCAGCAGGGCCATGTGAATCGCCGCAAAGCTGCCACCCACCTCGCTGGCCTCACTTGCAGAGTGAGAAGCGGCAACCAAGCTGGTGACAGGGCGTCGTCCGCTGACACGGCCGGGGAGCTCGTGGCGGAGATGCCCGGGGAGCGGGCGGGGGGGCCGCGAGCGTACGAGCATGCACGGCTCCCGAGTGTGCATCTTGCGCACCGGGGGCGCTGCTCGTCGCATTTCACGCGGCGCGCTTTGCAGACGAGGCAGCCGTTTCTCGACTTCCTGTGGGTGCGGCGGTTTTCGGGTGGCGGCTGCTCCTTGCAGGGCTCCGACTCGGGCTCTCGGGGGGAGGCCATGGCTGGGCGGGCTGCGTTCTGAGACGGGTGTGCTGGAAGCCGGTGGACGGATCGCTTGCGCGAGACTGAAGGTCGTATTCGATGTCTCTGGGTATCAGGGTGGCGGCTTCGTCTTGGATGTTATGCGAAGCCCTCGGACTGGACCTGACTCGCCTCGGTTTGCCCCTGACTCGGGCCGCCTGCTAAACGAGCCTAACCGAGCGTAACCGAGGGCGAACGCGAGGTCCGCCGTCCCGTTTCACTCGCAGGGCGTGCATTGCCACCTCTAGTCCCTGGAGTTCAGATGACTTTGGGTGGGCTGTGTGGCTACGTGGTGGATTGATCATTTCAGAGGCGAATCGGACAAATTCTTTGAAGCATTCAAGGAATCTGTCCTGCAACTTCTCGAGTCAGCCCAGAGCTGGATAAACTCCATACTTACTTTGTCATTTCTCTGAATGGGGGGCAGTGGGAAATCGTTTTACAGAAAAGAAAAATCACACTAATCCGTTGAGAAGTCACTGAGATGGCATCGTGCAGATCGTAGTGCGCAGGTTGATTGACCTCGAATAGGGCCTACTGATGCATGTAGTCGTCACGGCCTGCTAGGTGTCTAACTGCAAAGTGTAACTAGGCCGTGCCTGGGGAATGACCTAGCCCAGTCGGCCTCACCGGCGGACCAGCCCATACGTATCTGACCGTTGTGCATAGTCGACTCCGCTGTCCAGAACCTTGTGCGGCACCAGCACATCCCCGGGATGGCTGACGGCGAGGATGACAGCAACGATGAGCATCAACAGCGCGTCCAACATATAGATGTAGACCTCCTTCTTGACGAGACTTCCATCGTGTCCCTGCGCGTACTCCACCATGCGGAACATGGACCGCACGAGGATGAGCACGCTGACGACGTAAAGCACCCAGATGAACCTGTTCCAGGGACTGCCAATTGTTCGAGAGCTGGCCGTCGGCATCCTCCAGATCCGAAAATGAAAAGTGGCGGCGACCAGGATGAACCCGCTGAAGAAGACGATCTGGATGCCGAGCCCGAGGAGGATGATGTTGTTGCCCATGTTCTGCGTCGACTTGTCGCTCGCGTTGGCAAGGAGACCGCCTCCTGAAAGCCGCCCGTTAGCTCGGTTTCATCGTCGAGGCGTCCTCTGTTGGGTCATGGGCGTAAACATACCACCGCCTTGCGCAAGAATGGACAGCACGTCTCCCAGAAGGAAAAGCTTCGTGAGCCACTTCAGCCGAATCAGGGAGTACTCCTCCCCACCCAACAACCGAATCAGTCGCCCGAGGACCATGTAAATCGAAGCTGCGAAGAACGCCGGGCCGAGGAGGATCAACATGGTCTGCAGCATGTAGGGGACCAGTGTCCAGTCGGGGCTCTCGGAGGCGGAATAGGCCCGACCCCCGTATCCGACGGCTTCGACTTCAGACCCGGGTGTTAGCGCTCTGAAGAAGTCCCGCCATGAGAGGAGGGGATATTTTGTGCTTACACAAGCATCCTATCAGGAAGGGGATGAAGCACCACGTCCTCTTTTGTATCAGGAGTTGAAGATGGCGACCAGAGACAGCCGTAAAGGCAATGGTGAAGATGACCGCCGCAGCTAACGACGGGTTGTACAGGTAAAGCTTGAATTCCTCGCCGACAGAATCAGATGGGGTTGTAGCAGACATGATGAGGGCTGAGCGAGTGGATAGAATTAAAAGGAAGACAACGGAAGAACTGAACCAGGAACAAGATGGTTGCCGTCGGGATATTGGAAAATGGGAAAATGGGCTGAACAAAAGCCATCGGGCTCGGGGTTATGTTTCCTTAAAATGACGAGGCGGCCTCCTCGACCCTGGAGCTGGCAATGACACGCCGAGCCATCTCACCAATCTGGAGCCCCCATATACGCCTTGAAGTGAAAAGGGGGCGGCTTGGGTAGAGATGCACTGAGGGCTTGCATGACCAGTCCCGGGTGTGTGGAGTATTGCGCTCAGTTTCCCTCGCGTTTGACAGCTCTTGTAAACGAAACCCGAGCGGGCCAGCACAGCCGCCGACTCGGGTTCCTAAACGACTCTCTCCACCAAACCCCGACCGCATTGTGTGCCCCATTCCACGCCTCCGCTAGCCACGGAAACTTGATGTGGGAGATGATGCCTCTCCTCACAGCCAAGTCCGAAGCGCTTACCCAGCAGGCCGGGCAGACATCAACATCCGCGGGGAGTCATTCGGTTCATCTCCTGCTAGCGCCCTCGCATAGCCAACCCCAGGTTCTCGGGCTGCTCATTTGCCGTCGACGGCCAGGGAGGAAGGGGAACTGCGGAGATTTGAAGGAGGTTTTAACATCTTCAACCATGGAAGCGGTAAACAGAGGTTACATGCGGGATGCTCTGGCCAAAATCCACCCCAGAAAACGGATCAAGACTTGGTATATAACCTTCCTTCTCCATGAGAGACGAAAGAATATATCTGAAGCTTCTCATGCTCGGTTGAACATCATCTCCCCTGCCTAACCTCAATATGCATTGCTCCAGCATTTTGGGCGTGTTGGCCAGCGCCGTCCTGGTCCCTTCGGCTTGGGGCGAAGCGAGGTCGCCAAGATCAACCTATGGTACGTGATGCTCCCAAGAGGCTGCTCGCGCGTCTTCTTGCATGACCATTTCTGACGTGTCGCCGCACAGCATGGGATGAAGCGGCGGCCAAGGCCCGCGACTTTGTCTCCCAGCTCAACATCACCGAGAAGATCGGACTCGTCACTGGCGGCTACACCGCCCCTGGCCCGCCGTGCGTGGGCTCCATAGGAGCCATTCCCAGGCTCGGGTTTCAGGGGATCTGTCTCTCCGACGGGCCCGCTGGGGTGGCCCGAGCCGACGCCGTCAGCGTCTTTGCCTCGGGGATCACCGTGGCGGCGTCATGGGATCGACGGCTCATGTTTGAGCGCGCCGTCGCCATCGGCAACGAGTTCAGGGACAAGGGAGCCCATGTCCATCTCGGGTGAGTGCTCTCTATATGCTCATGGGATGACATTCATGGCTGACAAGGCTCCAGGCCTTCATCGGGACCTATGGGCCGCCATGCCCTGGGCGGGCGCAACTGGGAGAGCTTCGGGCCGGATCCGTATCTGGCAGGCGTCAGCATGAGCGCTTCGGTGACGGGCATCCAGTCCGTCGGCGTCCAGGCCTGCTCCAAGCACTACATCGGGAACGAGCAGGAGACCCAGCGCTCGAGCACCACGTCCCCGGACGGGACTGTAACCGAGGCCATCTCGGCCAACATCGACGACCGTACTCTTCACGAGCTCTACCTCTGGCCCTTTGCCGACGCCGTCAAGGCGGGATCTGGCAGTGTCATGTGCGCCTACAACCGCATCAACGGCGAATATTCCTGCGGCAGCGCCGAGATGCTCTCGATCCTGAAGGACGAGCTCGCGTTTCCGGGCTACGTTGTCTCCGACTGGTTCGCCACCCACGGAACGGCCGACTTTGTTAATGCCGGGCTCGACCTGGAGATGCCAGGAATCATCCCGGCTGTCGGTATCGACGGCGCCTCGTACATGGGGGACCTGCTCCTCGCGGCTGTGCGCAACAACTCAGTGTCTCTCGATCGCCTCCACGACATGGCCGAGAGGGTTCTGAGACCGTACTTCCTCCTCGGCCAGGATGAAGAGTTCCCGACGGTCGACCCCGCTGGTGGCGCTGCATTCCTGGTCTACCAGTACGGTCACAACTCGCCCATGGCGCCCCTGTACCCGGAGGTCCCGGCTCGCGATGTTCGCCAGGACCACGCCAAGCTCATCCGAGAGATGGGCGCGGCCGGCACGGTGCTGCTCAAGAACGTCAACGGTGCGCTGCCCCTGAAAGCCCAGAAGAGCATCGGAGTCTTTGGCAACGACGCTTCGTACCCCAGCATGGGCTCTGTCTTCCTCAACCTCGAGAGCCTCGCAGGGTACGAGCACGGCACAATAGACATTGGCGGCGGGTCGGGCACTGTCCGGCACACGAATCTGGTGACACCTCTCGAGGCGATCCAGAAGAAGGTCGAAGAGCTAGGCGGGCGTCTCCAGATCTTGTTGGACAACGATGAACTGGCCGACGGCCGTCTTCGGACGATTTACCCCGTCCCGGAAGTTTGTCTCTTGTTTTTAAAGGCTTTCGCCTCCGAGGGCCGCGACAAATTGTCGCTGGACCTTCCGTGGAACGCGACCAGGGCCGTGGAGGGCACCGCCGCCGTCTGTCCCAACACCATCGTCGTCATCCACGGGCCTGGCGTGGTGCTGATGCCGTGGGCTGACAACGAGAACGTCACGGCCATCCTGTCAGCCCACTACCCAGGCGAGGAGACGGGAAACTCCATCACCGACGTGCTCTGGGGTCTCGTCGAGCCTTCCGGGCGCCTAGCCTATACCATTCCCAGGAACGAGTCTGATTACGGCCCACCAATCGTCAACCTCACAGAGGTGCCGGCGAATCCCCTGGCGTGGCAGGCGGACTTTGATGAGGGCCAGATGATCGACTACCGCCACTTTGACGCCAACGACATTGAGCCTCATTTCGAATTCGGGTTCGGCCTCTCCTACACGGAGTTTGAGATGGGCGACCATCTTGAGGCCCAAATCATCTCTGGGTTGTCCGCCGACGCCGACGAATCAAAGGGTATTGCGCCGGGAGGGTTGAAGGATCTTTGGACAGTGGTGGCATCCGTGAAGGTGACCATCACCAACGTGGGTGACAGGCCTGGATCGACGGTGCCCCAGCTGTACGTGTCCATGCCTCAAGATGGAACGCCGCAGGGTACGCCGGTCAGAGCCCTCCGGGGCTTCACAAAGGTGCACCTGGAGGCTGGCGAGACGCAAGACATCCAGTTCGATCTTCAGCGCAGGGACTTGAGCTTCTGGGACGTGGAAAAGAAGGGCTGGGTCATTCCAGAAGGGATGTTCACGTTTGCTGCCGGGTTTAGCAGCAGGGATCTGAAGGCGGAGACCAGGGCGGTAGTGCTTGGTTGAGAAGCAGCACACGGAGCCGCACAGTGCTGTACAGGCCTGGCCTGGAGCTGCCAGTGCATTGGATGTTCAGGCCATGAATGGGAAGGCACCACGTTGCGTTGGCGACTTGATGCGACTCTCGTCGAGTCATCAAGACACCATTGTCACGACAGCTCCGAAACCGCTCAATAGAAAGACGCGACCACTGCCGTTGCAGCCGATTAACCGACCTGCAGCCGATGAGCAGACTACCGCATATGGATCTTGACTGTAGATTCTACTCAGATGTACTTGGTGCCAATGTGGCTGCGGCGAGTTGTTGATTGACACCCGACGGCTGATGGCGCGATGCCGACAATCACCGAACTGACTGTGAGTGCCCGGTTGAATGAATTGAGGGTTGTCCCTTATGTACCTGAGCACCCATGCTGTTGAAGAGCGATGCATGAATCAATGAATGTGCCAAGAACACGCAATATTTGCTTGTAACAGTTGTCCCGTGTTTACGAAAAAGGGAGGTTTCTTTAAGGGCCAGACCATTTCAACGGTTTGGACTCGACCAGTCCAGTCCTGAGACTCCGGAGAAATACAACCCCGACAGCTATACCCCTTTTAGTAACTAAAAAATAGGTGCCTATATATAGATTATACTTACCGTATCTCTATATATACCGTATAAGCTACAGCCCTAATAAGGAAAGGTTAGCGTATTTATAAACTAAGTCTAGATAGAATAAGTCGTCTATAGGATCTAGGAAAACCCTAGATCTTAGCCCTTAATTCTATTTATCCTAATTCTCTCGGTCTAGCGGGAGACACGCGGGAGCTCCCTTACCTATCTATATTACTAGTAGATAGTTATAACTATACTAGCGTACGCTAAAAAACGCCGTTTTTTTATTAAATAGTTAGCTAGATATATAGCTATACCTCTAATAGACGCTACTATCTAGTAGAGCCGCGGACTACCGACCCCTCCGTTTACTACCGTATCTACGGCGGGACTCTACCGCTACTAACGATAGTACCGCGATAACGAGATACGCTTCCTACGCTAGCCGGAATATACCTTTAAGACGTTATTCCGTATAAGTAGGTCTAACTACCGTAGTCTACTAATATAGCTACGAATATATACTAAACTACGGGATAGTAGTAAAGCGATAGTAAGGTTAAAGCTTATAATCTTCCTATAGATCTATATATATAACGAACCGTAGAGGAACGCTATAGCGTTTTTTAAAATTAGTTAGTAGATAGTATTTAATATCTTTACGTAAGTACTACGATATATATAGACCCTATAACGTAAATATATAACGAGTAGCTACTTATAACGAGTAGCTACTCTAACCTTAATTCTACGGAACTAAGTATAACGCCTAAGTAGGCTATATATTATTTAGCCCGGACCCTAAGTACTATACCTCCTTAGGTAAGCTTAGTACGGACTAAGTAGAGGGACGGGGATTACGAACGCTTAGAGAGTAAGCCTATTCGACGGCCTACTTAGATATTCGTTACGAATATCCCTATAGTTACCTAATAGACGGATAACCGTTGTTAAATAATAAATAGATTATAGTCGCTAAGGAAGTAATCTAACCTTAGGATTACCCGGATTACGATATAAGCCGGAATAATCTAAGGGGACCTTTATCTATATAAGCTCCTACCTTTTAGTATATAGTTCTACTTAGACTTATAATAGTAATTAATTTAAGTCTTTATTAGAAACCTCCTTTAGCTTATAGTAAAGAAGTATAATACTTTACGATAACCTAATAAGTACGATATTAACGATACTAAGTATTATTCTATTCTATTACCTAGGGCGAACTATTAGTATATATTATTACCTCTCTAGCTTATATATCCTTAGGATTATACCTAGGTTATAATACTTTAATTACTCTTATTTAGTATATTCTTTACGACTACCGAGTAATACTTATAAAGTATTATAGTACCTATAACTAAAAAGACTAGTTCGACTACTAAAGCTCCCGCTATGAATATAGAAACCGTCCTCGTTATAATTACCTAGCTTTAGTAGGAAAATAATTAAATAAAGGAGTAACTCGCTAGTAAAGCTATAAACGGCCTACGCCTCCGTTACTTTAAGCCTCCTACTTTCGATAGAAAGAAGGAGGAGCTCCCCGGCTTCCTTACTTACCTTAAAGCTTTCTAGATATTCTACTAGAAAGACCTCTAGGAAGAGGTTAATAAGGTCTTTAACGCCGCCGCCTTCCTTAAGGGCGACGCCCTTAACTAATTTAAATTAATCTAGAAAGGCTACCTCGAATATATCGGTAAGCTTAAGGAATAAGATAAACTTACTTAAGAGGTATTTAGAACCTTCGCTACCTTCGAGAGATACTTCCGTAAAACCTTCGGAGACTTTAATAAGGAACGTACTACGGAATAATAACTTAGGAGTTTATACTAATATAGCTCCGCGGCCGACTATACCGTTAAATTCCGATAGATTACTATACGCCTTAGTTAAGACGATAAACCTTTAATAATAGCTTACTACGCCGGACTTAAGGACGAAGTTAAAGATAAGCTAACTAAGCTCGACCGTCCTAGTAAGTTTATAGACTATATCGTTACTATTATTAAAATCGATAACTATTAATACGAACGTAAGTAGGAGAAGTATAGCTACTAACCTATATACTTTACTAGACCTACGCGGGCTAATACTAACTATAGGTATTAATACCTATATAACGACTATCGTATAACTATAGTATATAGAGGAACTACTTATACTAGCTTTATAGAACTTAACGTCTTATAGAAAGGACGTAAGGTTAAGAAGGATATCGAGTACTTTAACTACTATAAGACTAAGTACTTCGCCCGCGAATATTAATAGTCTAAGCGACTCGAAGGTCCCTTATATTAATTTAACGCTATTAAATATGAAGTATCCTAAACTACTATTAGGACCCTTACGGTCCTCGGACGAGCGCCGCTAGCCTCGAAAGATACTTAGATATCCCTTAAGGAAAAGGTATTAAGTTAGGATCTTATACTTACTATTTATACCTTTAAAGAAAAAGAAAGCGAGATTACTTAGGACCCTAATTCTACCGACGACGACTTAATTCTAGATATTTAACTATAAAAGCTACCTATAATTAAACTTAAAGGATATAGAGATCTTAAAGATAATAAAGCTATAGACTTCTACGGTTATTTATCTAAAGAACGTAGTCCGTAGTTTAAATATACTTACTTAGTACCCTCTTAGATAGGAGGACGACGAACGCTTATACCCTAATAACCCTAACTATAAGACTACATTCTAGGCTTAATATATATATAACGATTATTAGTAATATTATATACTTAAGATTACTTATAACTTCTACCCCTAACGACTTAATAACGAAGATATAGAATATATTTATACTAACTAGAAGCTACCCTACTAGGAGCTACTTCTTTAATACCCTAGTAAACGAACTATCGTCTTTAGGCCGTCCCCGAAATACCTAATATTCTACCTTAGGTATAAAACTATTTAGTTCGACTACTTAGTTAATATATACCGAGTCTATATAAGTAGGAAGATCCGCGAATAGAGACTCTTTTAGTAGAACCCCGACCTCGCTCGAGACCTTAGAGAAGAACTCTATTAGATCGATAATAATAACTACTTAGACTATACGATTTATATTAAATAAGCCGGACGTATACTCTAGAAGGTATAAGAATAGTAATAGCTCTTATTACTATAATAGGATAGTACGGTTATAGCTAGATAGCGCTATATCCCGCGTAGCTTAGTTAACGCGTAGGTAGGTAGGTATAGGTAGCCCTAATAGATAGCGAAAAATTTATTACTTTTATATTACTCGCGGGGACCCCTAAGTATAACGATTATAATAGCCTAGGACCTCTAGAATAGGCTTCCTTTAACTACGTATCGTTACACGACTTAATTAAGACTCGTTTAGCCCTAATTAGTTTATTCCGTATCTTCTAAGCCTACTTTTATCGAGATAGACCCNACGACTTAATTAAGACTCGTTTAGCCCTAATTAGTTTATTCCGTATCTTCTAAGCCTACTTTTATCGAGATAGACCCCGTATTTCTAGTAGCGTAGGTAGATAGTTAGGCTATATCCTATATAGCTCGGCTTTCCTAGCGCGTACCGACCTACGACTAGTCTCTCTAGAGTACTTAGCTCCGACCGGCGTACTCTATTAAACTACTCCCGCTACGCTATTTTACTAGTTATACTATAAGTATAAAGTAGTTATAGTACTATATCCTAAGGTTATCGAACTTATAGTACCTTCGTATATATACTTATACTTCTATACTAGTTAGCTCTATAGGGTTTATAACGACCTACTCCTAGGCTAGGTAGTTAATAACCTTTAGCCCGGCCTTATTTATAACGTAGCCGAAAGGGATAAGTAAGCGGTAGAAGAAATCCTCTACGCGTAGATAGTATAAATATAAGGGGTATAACCGGGGACCTCTCGGCGACCGCTCGGTAAGCGGTAGGGATAACTAAGCTAAGGCTCGAGGGATCTCGAGCGTATAGGCTAATATATAATAAAGATAGACTTAGTAAGTTAAAGTCTTTAATTAACCCTAGACCTACTAACGAACCCTCCGCGAACGGATAACGAAGCGAACCCGATCTAGGCCCTAAGCTTATATCCTTATAATTCTTTAACTTCTACCTTATTTTAAGAGGATCGGTAATATAAGATATTAAACTAAATTATACGTAGCGGCCGCGGAGGCTATAGCGAAGACCCTAACGGGGACGACCTTATAAGAGGTATAGATATAGAAACTACCGATATTATATAACCCGAGCCCGAGATCGCGGAATACCTAAGGAGAGACGTATACCTTACGGAGACCTATTATATCGTCGAAGAAGCCGTAGAGGTAGCGACGAGGAATATATCTCGAGGCCGAAGATACTCCGAAAGCCGTAAGCGAAGCCGCTCTCTATTACGTACGAGGGAATATAGCCGTACCCCGACGGAGTACCGCGAGCGCTCTACCGATAGCCGGCGTACTTAGTAAGATAACCGTAGAGAGCGTTTAACGGAACTAACTACTAAGGTTATATTTATAATAATAATAGAAATAATAGAAATAATAAAAGAGCGAACTCGCCTTCTAGGCGCGGAGGAGAAGCCCTTTACTCGCTAACGGCTTTACGATAAGGCGCCGTAATATAATATTATAAGATTTATAAAAGATATTATAGTAAATATCCGAGAAGCGTAGCTCGAAGCCTACGAAGAGGTATACCGAGACGAGCGACCTAGAATAATAGATATTTAGTATATCTACTAGGCTATAAGCTAAATAGTAAGAGAACTCTAAGAGGTATAGTAAGTATATCGTTATACCCTCGACGAACGTTTAGAGGGCGGTAACGACCTATTTATTCTAATATAAGAAGACTTCGTCGTTTTTATCCGATAATAATATATAATATTAAAACTTAAGGAATAGAATATCCGAGAATAACTCGCGGTATATTAGTAACTAGATAGCGAGAGCCTACTAAAGTATTACTAATAGGTCGTAACTTTATACTACTCTATCGGGAATACTATATCTATTAAAGACTAGGTATTCGCCTTCTTCCGTAATCTACGCCGAGAGATTTACGAGGAACTTTAGAGGTAGAATACTTTATAGGAAGTCCTACGGGAAATCGTAGAGAACGCCGAGCGTATCTTCTAGAACTAGAACTAAAGAGGCTAAAGCTAAAAAAGGGAAAGCTATATAGATAGAGGTCGACGCCGAGAGTATAGCGACCGTTCCCGCTTAAAGGGCGGCTCCTACCGGGGAGATAGAGGCCCGGATAGGTAAAAGTCTAAGGATACTCGCGGAATAGAAAGTTATTACTAGCCGAGTTATATAGAGGTCCTACTATATATTAAGTATAAATACTATAGTAGTAACTACTAGAATAATTAGTATCCTAAGGGCGATTAAGTTTAGCGAGGTAACCTACGTATTACGACCTAGGTATAATCCTAAGGATATATAGGCTAGATAGGTAGTATATACTAGTAGTTCGCCCTAGGTAATAGAATAGAATAATACTCTAGCGGATATCGTCGTCGTACTTATCGTTAATATCGTAAAGCGTTACGCTTCTTTACTATAAGCTAAAGGAGGTTTCTAATAAAGACTTAAATTAATTACTAT
>JACAFV010000212.1:8434-26657 GCA_014635975.1 Plectosphaerella sp. P0831 | reverse complement strand
GGTGCCTTGTGCTAAGGATTTTAGCTGCCATAGCACGCACCCACAACGCCGGACAGGACTGCCGTTGCGGTGCGCTGTGGCGGTACGCTTTGGGGGTGGTGTCGTGCCCAGCCCGGGGTGGTGTCAGTGAGTTAAGGTAACTACATGGACGTCAGTCAGTAGCTGTTCGTTCGCAAGGTACTGCAGGTACTGTTACTGTACAGATACTCTCACCCGCTCACCCGCTTTTTTCCTCCCTGGCTGGCTGTTGTCTACCGACAGGTGTGGTGTGCGTATACCACGTCGGGGTTTTTGGCGTTGCAATCGAGTGAGCACCTCACACATCGGCGGCCGCCAGTGTCTGTGCCAGTGGACAAGATGACTGGGGTATGTTCAAGGAGTTGAAGGCTAGCGCAGTGCCGGGGCTTCGCTAGGGTTGCGTCTTCGAGGTGGTGTCCGGGTATCCTTGCAGCAAAGGATCACCCTGGCCGGGGAGCCCCGAATCGCAGATGACGAGCATGGGTATCGGGGAACCGACCTGCTGGACGAGGCCGGGGCCTCAGCAGAGGAGAGCAGGCACATGGCTCCATCCAGGACGCCACCTCCTGAGACTCGATACCCGTTTTGGCCAGGGCATGACTTGTTCCAACCGTCGGAGCTGAACCGGCCGTCCGGGAACTTGCACCGCAGCCAGCGGTACAAGTAGAGGAGGGAGGGGACACGAAGCTGAGAGTGATGGCGTTGGCAGCAACAGGGCCCTGGTCTCTGTGACACCCGACTGTGGTTTGGTCCCTGAGCCCTTGAGGGTGTTTTGGGGTGAGGTGAGGTGGTGGCAAAGGCCGAAGAATGAATTGTTTTGGCATGCCGTTGCGGGCCGGCAACTCATGGGACATGGAATCGTCCTGGCTGAGACCAGCCAAGATCCAACGGTGTTGCGGGCGGACAAAGGTGGGAAGGTGCAGTTAGAACGTGTCGTGGTCGATCGAATATGGACATCCATCGCGACAGTGCTCGAGTAATGCCAGATGAGGTCCATCAGGCGCACTTGGCTTCGGGGACCAGACCTCGACAAACATGGGACGTCGACTCGACGTCTGTGTACTTTCTTCTTCTGAACAGCACTTGGAAGGAGGCCGCAAGTGCCCAGTGCCAGTGGCATCCACCCTAGTCCGGGACGACACGGCAAGGGGATGTAGGCAGCAAGGTACCTACCTTCCTTCTCCCGCATATTGTCCATTTCATGCCTCAAGACGGCTGCCTCCCTCTATCGAACTTGACAATCTACTTGACGACAGTGGTACCTCTAAAGATAGCTACCAGCACCACTCAGTGGAAGGAAAACAGGAAGGAACCAACATGCCCACGAGTCGTGCAGCTCGCTTTCCCCTGTCGTGTTCGTCCGTCGCGAAAGCGGAGGAAGATCCAGCCAGTGACAGCGCTTACCCGCCCTGTGGTCCTTCCACGTTAGTGCCCGCTAGGCCCCGTCCATCCTTCCCTTCCGAGAGCGGGAATCATTTGGGATGGCTGCTGGGAATGTTAGGCCAAGCCAAGACCGGCGGCCAAGGCACCCTAGACATGCCGCACGGCTGCTGGGGCGGCGAGCGTGATGAGGTGGCTCGAGCCGGTCTGCCTTTGGGGTGTGTCCAGATGTAGACAGGCAGGAAGCTAGGCACTTGCGAAAGCCTCGAGGGAAATTTAGCACGTGGGCTGGAGGGACCCGTGGTCAGCGCAAGGAAGGAAGAAAGGATGACAGAAACCTGGAGGAATATGACAGACGATCAGACTGACATGTCCGCAGACTAACAGACAACAGGCCTGCGAACAACTAGGGTCAGTCGAGGAAACAGCGCGTGTTGTTGCACGGCGGCAAGTGTAATTTTAGAAGAACCCTGCACCATGCCAGGTGGGAATGTGAGTTGGATGGAGCCCTGCTGCCCCTCCAGTGTTCTTTCCCCCCACCAGTCGAACACACTGCACACACCCAATTCAGCCCACCTTTCCGCGGTTGCCGTTCTGAACCAGTCGCCTCCCTGGACCGCACGAGTTGGGTGGATAGAGTTTTGGCGTATGAAACATCATCTCGGAAGGAAGGGGGTATCCATGGCCTGCCTGCCTCCACCAACTTCCATTGTGGAATGCGCCTTCCTGGGCTGACGACAGTGCACCACTACTACACCACACCTCGGCGGCTGTCGTCAGTGCTCTCCTACAAGTAGGCATTCTTTGTCTGGGCTGAGGTGGACTTCCCGTCCGGACCGAAAGACCGGGCCACGTCCGAGCTGCTCATCGACAAGTCGTCCACGAACGGACCACTGCCGGAACTTCCCTTTGGTCCTGGAACTCAGCTTCAAGTCCCTCCCTCCAAGTTCATGCTCGCTCGACAAGACAACGCCATCGTCCCGCCTCACCTCCTGGACATGGGTCACCCACTCTACCCATGACGCCGAATTCCAGCGGTCCGGCCGGCCCTCCCAGGGGTGGAGTGACGAAAGCACACATCCACCCCAGTTGATATTTGATACTCCTCCCATACAGCTGGGAGGGGGGGGAGGGGAGACCACACCAGACCAATCCCGATGCCCGTCAGACGACGACGAACCGACACTGACAACAGTGACAACACCCACCCACTCGGGGTCAAGGATGCGCCACCAGCCCTGGTCCAGTTAGCGCTCGTCTTGTCTTACATGGATGGCCCGTCTGCTTTTTTTTCATCTGTTCCTGTGGATTGGGTTCGCCGTCCCGCCCCGACTGGCCCACCCCTACGCGGGGCATCAAAAGGGAGCGCCCGAAGGAGGGGAGGGGAGGGAGGGGGACACCAACAGCAGCACCAGAAGACGAAGAAGGGTGTGTCTTGACTCCTGGGTGTCCACTGGTGCATGCCGCTTGTCATGCAAGAGGATGAGGCGACGACTTACGAGTATCGACCTGAACCCGGCCAACTGGGACCACACGCCTTGCCATCCCTTCCCATGAGACGGGACCCGACCCGACAGACAACAAGACCTGCCCCCCAAACCAACGCGGCGGATTTTCACCCAAGGCGCCGTCCAGAGTCCGGCGGCCCGGTCCCATTTCCACGTCCAGTCCCCCGTTCCCTCTCTCTCGGAGCAGCCTTCTTCCCGGAACGCCCAAGTACAAGTACTTGACAAGTACTGGCTTACTCTTTCTTACTTGAGCTGCTTTGCTGCTTTACCAAGTCTGTCTCTGCCTGAGCCTCGGCTCTCATTGCATCATCATCATCATCATCATCGCCAGCTTTTTGTCGGCGACAAGCCCAGACCACGTGGTCTGCTGCACCAGGGACAGCTCGGCCGACAGATGCGTCCGCATGAGTCCTGTCAGGCATGCAGGGTTTGGTCCAGGCCACGACTCATCGTCGACCACCGAACGGAACATGCAAGGTCACGTCGCCATCCTACCTGGTAGGCCGCTCCGCTCGTCCATCCAACCCTCCTTCATGCCTCGGCCACCAAGCCAGCACCCTTGGAATGCTGCGCCGCGTATTCACGTCACCCTACTAGGTACCAACAATGTACGTGTACAAGTACCTATACCAGCCCGCACGAGATGAGGTGCCCGGGGTAGGGTGCGTATGTGCATGCAACCCTGAACCTTGCCCACTCGACCCGACAGTCTGGGACAGGCCCCGGCCGTTTCGACGCCGTGTGCTCGCCAACGAGATTTCGGAGGAACCGTCATCAAACTAGCAGCCACCGCCCCCCTCTCGGCCATTGCACGGGCTGGCAAGCTCGTGCGTGGTCACCAAACCCGGCCATTCACCTCCTCAGCATTGATCCATGGGTAGCGGTAGGCAGGCATGCGGTCAGGCCAGCGCAGCCCCGTTCCACCGCAATGTGACGAACCCTTGCCTCCTACATATTAGTAGGAGGCAGCCTGGATATGATCGACCCAGCAATGGCGAGGCCGACGCTGCCATCAGTGCCACCATGGCTTACCCACACTGTTGGCCAGATGCAGATCATCGATAACACGCCCGGGGTTCCATTGGGTACCGTATATTCCTGTCTCGTATTCCCCTACCGGTAGGACTCGTCCTTTCCAGCATCACATATTTGCACCTGTTGGCCGCAACTCGTCACCGTCAGGTGGCCCGCTGGGGTGCTGCGCAAAAAGCCTTGAACAACAGGCTCTTCTCCTTCGAAGGTCTCCTACATCACACGTGGCTCTGTTCTTCCTTCGCTTCAGAGGCTTCTTCTTTCTGGAAACGCCGATCCCAATGTCCGCAGTCTGTCGGCGCTGCCGGCCGTGGTATCGCGCCAGCATTTGATCAGCACCGTACCCCAGAAAGACGCGGCGGCTAAATCGATATCCAATCTAGACATGCCGTGTTGCTTCAGCAGCCTCCCTGCCGGTACATGGCTTGTCAAAGGGTCTCACATCACTTCCCGGACATGGCGAGTCATGTGTTCACGCGGCCATCCAGATGTTCCTGATGGGTGTAGCCTCGGCCGGTTTCTCGGCCGCTTCGGCGGACCAGGTTGTCCCAGCGAGATGGCTCGCGGGGAGGGAAGGGGTATGCCAAAACGCCGAGGCTTTTGAGTGACCACAACAGTCGCGTCGCGCAGGACAGAACAGGACACACGGCGGCCGATGAACGCCCGGCGTCCACAAGATGTCGCCTTTGCCCGCCTCAACAAAGTCCTTGATTCGACGAGGCAGCTGCGTCGGTTGATGCGAATCACGTAAATTCTCCGACGTATGTGCGGTGACCGCATCCTTGTCACGCTCCCGCGGAATGTGGGCGTTCCGTAGCCAGTCTGCTGGGACAGGCACCAATGCCTATCTGCACACATGCGTCAACGGTGACCCGGCCCAGGCTACTTCCACCTCGACATATGCCGAAGGTCCGGCCCTCTCTGGAATGAGAAAAACGAGCGCTATACCGGGATTATCCGTCACATGTTTAGGCTGCGCCTCGAAGCAAGCCAATGTGTTTCTTCGCACCGTTCGCCTTGGCCCTCATAAACATGCAGGCGCCGTGATCACAGATCAACATGGATGGGCCAGGCCAGCCGGCCAGAGAGATGACCAGCGGGCGCGTGCGGTCGGCGGTTTGGCCGCAGGATGCACAACATACGCACGCTTCGAAGAACAATGCAGTCTGAGCGCATAGCTGCAGGCAGGCCCGATGAAGACCACCCGTGCCTCCTTGAGATCCAAGTGTCTCGGGAGGCGTTTGTTTGTTTGGCATCGAGAGGGGGGACAGTCCGTCCCTCGGCCGTTGCGGCCTCGACTTTGGGTCATCCGCAAGCTGGCTGACGCACACGCCCATCGATAAGCGAATTGCGGAGACCACCTGCACGTAGGTTGCTGAAGTTCGATGGCCGTTCTCTCTAGTTTGGTATGATTGTTTGTTTTGGCATCTCCAAGACCGTATTACCAACCTCTCCTGAGTCCTGAGCAATCAGCCCACACATGTTTCATGTGCGATCCTACCATACGAGCAGACGAGCCCACTGGTCCGGTCCTGCGGCTGCCGAGCCGAACAAACCCCCTGGTCCGCATTGGAAGTGACGGGAATGCGAAGATCTCGAGCATGGGCGCTACCACCCTTGGCACGGCGAGGCCGACTCATGGAATCTCGTCTCATTCTCCCGACTTTTATGCCTCCAGATTGAGAGTGGCTGACACGGACTTACCAAGTAGGTCCCTGGCGCTCATCCGCTTGCTGCCACCTCAGGACACCCTGCTTGCTCCCTCCCGGAGTCCAGACGCAAGCGCCGAACGCGGGATCGTGTGGGCCTCGAACAAGGGTACGCGGCGTATCGCCCAGGTTCTCGAATTTGATCGTCGTCATACCGCGAAAGTGGCCGATGGACTTCGGGGGGCCAGCGAGGCATGGCGTCAGCGGCTCGGGGCGCGCGCATGTTGCTGCTCTGTGTGTTGAGAGTGACGAGGGGCGGGCAGGCAGGCGGGCAGGCGTATCGCCCGGAAAGGAACCACAGGGACCCGGGCGCTTCGATCGAGGTACTGCCGCAGATGAGGAGTTGGCGACGGCATCTCCTCTTGCAGATGACACCTTCCTAGAAAAGCTGGGATCACATTGCTTGTGCGTGGCGAGGCAAGGAGGGGTGATGGGGCGCCATTTCCGCAATGACCACCACATCCCTATTACGAGTATTACACCACACGGCCGTGCTGCTGCCGCTGCCACTACCGCTGTAGCTGGGGGCCGGCACGGACGACGATGAAGGCCTGCGCTGCGCGAGTGGGCCGGGTTCCGTCTCCCTCGGAGACTATCAAGATGCGGGATGGTTTGCGAGCGGTGAGCCGCGCCGCTTGTTCTCTCTGGGCCCTGGGGGCGAGATTTGCTTGGGGCGGATGATGGACAGGCAGGGTCAGGGTCTCATGATCGGGAAGGGAGGGGGCAGCATCACGGGTGATCAGCAAGCATCCACCGCACGGCGCAACGGAAGCTCTTGGATACTACCGTACGTCTACACGAAGACTAGTTTTATCCGCCGCGATGTGCTTCGCGAGTCATGCCTTCGATCTTTAATCTTGTAGGCGGGCGATCATGGTCTGACAATCTGTCTTGTGACCTCGTCCCGATCTCTAAGCCTGGCTGGCTATTCGGACCGCGGCGATGCACTGCGATCGCGGGTAACCGTTCCCCCTGGCTCATAAGAGGAAGTCTTGGCGACAGATAATGGCCTCTGTGGCCGGCTCTGAAGCGGCGATATGTCGGTCGTGGTTGCATTGACGGCGGAGGGCATTGCGCCAAACACCGGCCCCGTGTCACTGTCTGTATACTCGACCGGCGCGGCGCTCTGGTTCCGCATGTGACGATATGTTCTTGTTCATCTTCACTTCCCGGAGATTCAAGGCGGCACCGGTCGCCTGAATGGATGGGCCTCGGTGTTGAATACCCAGTCATCGAGACTCATGAAACCAGGGTCGGAGAAGATAAGGTAAAAGTACTTCAGGGTCTGGCTGAGGAAGAAGACTTCCATCTCGTCGAGATGCTCTGCGGCCCCATCTTCAAAGGGCCAGGTAACGTCCGCAAGGGCCGCAAAGGCATCGCCTGAGGATGTCGCAGCGGCCCGCTCCATGGCGCGGAACATGTCCCAGGCAGCGTCCCGTAGATCATCCTTGCCCGTGATGCGGAAGAGGACGAAGAGGCTCTCGGCAGCCTCGGGACGGAGGAGGTTGCGTGGGTTGTTGATGCGCCAGAAGCCCCGGGGCAGACGTTCGGTGGACTGCGGCCTCGGGGAAGAGTCAATTTCCGGACGGGCCAGTCTTTCGAGCCAGCGATCTTCATCCCATGCACAGGGAACCTCTATCGAGGGACACCGCAGCAGCTGGGCCTTTTCGGGCATTAGGCCGCTAGGGGTCGAGGAGTATGCCCAGGCGCACCCGCGGGCGAGGCGCTCGCCAACTTCAACGTCTTCAGGCCGGGAGAGGAGACGGCCGGCGAGGGCGAACATGCCGCCGGCGGAGCAGGTGTGGTGCTCCATTTCGGCAATGTGGGCAACCTTGCCAGAAGTTTCATCGACCAGGGCGGCGCCGAGGAAGAGAATGTCGGCGGACTCTTCCGACTCGGGGACCATGGGCCGGAAAAGAAGGTTGTTGCGCGCTGCTGTCGAGGCCCGGCGGTACATCTGCTCGTAAGAAGAGTCTAGGCCGCCGAGGAGGGCGTGCATCTTTGGCAGATACTCGTAGAGGGCGTCGCTGTCACCACCCATGCGGAAGACGTTGCTGGGAACCTCGAAGCTGTTCCGGACGTTGATATAGGCGGGCCACAGGCCTGGAAGAAGAGTGGCGCCCTGGATATCGGCAAAGCCCCGCATAATGCGGTCGATGGCGTCAAAGTATTTCTTCTGCCCGGTGAGCTGGGCTAGGCGGGTAAATTCGAGCGACAGGCTGCCGAGGGCGGCGGCGCTCTGGTAGGGATCGGGCATGAGCTTGCCGTCATGAAGGTCCTGGAAGCTGAAGACGAAAGGGGGTAGTCGTCTAGGGGTATCAAAGGTAGAGTAGAGCATATCGCCCAACTCGGTGGCTTTCTCCAGCAGTGTCGGGTCGTGACTGAGGTCGTAAGCAGAGAGGAGGCCGCCGAGATGGTGGATATTTGCCATGTGAGGGTTGCAACGAGACTGGGTAGAGTTATTCCAGTCGATACGGGCGATAAAGTCAACGGCCTGCTGGAACTCATCATGCATGCCCATCATCCAGAGGGTGTCGAGGGAGTCGACGATGGCGGCGCCCCAGCCGTTGTAGTGGTTGGCACAGGACTGACTGAGGGGCCGCAACTCGTCACAACCCCATGCGTTCTGCGTGTAGGAGGACCACGCTTTTTGGAAGGTGACTTTGACGGCTTGCTGCCTCTCTTGGGTTTCGGCTGATGCGTGAATGTGCCGTCTGAGCTCCTGCTTATTCTTCTTCTCTGTCGTAAAGTCGTACTGGACGCGAGGGAGACGGAGTGGCTCGGCTTGAGGAAGCGTGGTCATTTCATCCTCTGGGACGGGGTATCTCTCAGGGATGTGATACGTCTTCAAGTTGTGGTCGTAGCCTGGGCTGTATGTCGATGGCTCAGGGTGATTTCTCGAGCTGTTTGTAAGGACGAGAGGCGAGCACTCGCGGGCGACCAGCGTCACGGTGAAAAGAACGGCGAGACAGAGCATCCCCAGGACCAGCCTGGGCTGGCATCGCGGGGCAGAGGGCGACGCCATGATGCGTGTATGTCGATAGCGGTTAAGAGGAGGGTTACGAGGGTGAGGGTGTAGAAAGTGAAGACGAAAGTACCTCATCGGGTAGCCTCCCATTAAGTATCTACGGAGGCTCCCATCACCCGTGTGGCAGAAGCGATGTTTCCGTCTTGGCGGTGTATGCTGTTGCGGCTGAGGATGTCGCGAACGCGGCGCTTGGCACTTGTGCTTTAGGTCCGTGAAACGAGCTTCGAACTTTCCAAGGAGAGGCTCCTGGTTTCTTGAACAAAGACCTGGGGAACCCGGGGTCTGTGCTGGGTGGGTTGTAGGTCGCGTGATATATCTGTGGGCTCTGATGCGATGCGCGTCCGAAAGGTACAGACGAGGGATGTGTCGAGGGAGCTGCCATTCCTCGGGCTGAATCTCATCTATCCTTCAGATCAGTCAGTCTTTTCTCCGACCCAGAGCATCACAGAAGACACTGAGATGGTGGGTAACATTGAATAGCCAGTGACCTAGGTGCTGGCTGCAACATGAATCCCTGTCCTTGGCGGGCTCGGGAGATGGTCTGAGGAAACAGGAATCACGCGGTCGTGGACCTTGATCCCCGTCCACGGTTTAACAGGGACCAGTTTCAAGCGGCTCCTGAAGTTTCACAAACATCCTCGTGTAATTCGCAGTCCGTGGATCGCCGGCCGAGCGTGACGGGATGGACCTGGGTCGGAAATAGACCCGTGCGTGCACTGACGTCGGACGTTTTGGCGTGGAATCGAGAGTCGGAGGTTTGCTGCCACGAGTCAGGTCACNCAGGTCACCTGACCGAGACACACCGAGACACACCGAGACACACCGATAAGGGTCCTCGGTCAGGAAAGCTATCGACAAACTGATTTGCGCCTGGTCCTCGATCTGATCCTCACGCCATGCTTTGCAATTGGCAGCCGTCGCCATGATATTCCCATTACGGGCCACCCGATCGGTCCTCCGACACTCCCTCTTCCTCGCAAGACCGCTATCCCGATCTCCGACACCTTTGCACCGACTGTACTCGAGCAGCAAACCCAAACCAGATACCCCAAATGTCGTCTCCGAGCCCCCAGACCACCGCAAGCTGGGCACCCAGCAGGAGCTGTTCATGACCTCCATCTACAGCCCAGGCTCACCCATCTTCTTGCCCAATGGAGCGCGCATCTTCAACCGCCTCGTCGACTTCCTCCGCCGCCAGTACATCCACTACGGTTTCGAAGAGGTCATCACCCCCAATATCTACAAAAAGTCGCTATGGGAGGTGTCGGGCCACCTGGAGAACTACGCCGAGGACATGTACACCGTCGTCGGTGGCACACGTCAGATTGAGGCGGCCACACCCGCACCGGACCACACCCACGACGGCGGCTGCTGCGGCGGCGACAGGGACGCCATGCCCTCGGCCGCCGATGACGAGTACGGCCTCAAGCCCATGAACTGCCCCGGCCACTGCCTCATCTTCGCCTCCAAAGCCCGCAGCTACCGAGACCTTCCCATCCGCTACGCCGACTTTAGTCCCCTACACCGCAACGAGATTTCGGGCGCCCTCAGCGGTCTGACGCGCGTGCGCCGCTTCCACCAGGACGATGGCCACATCTTCTGCCGGCCATCACAGATCCAGGCCGAGGTCTTCCGCACCCTCGACTTCATGAAGGCCGTCTATGGCGCCCTGGGCATCCGTGGCTACTCCTTCGCCTTGTCCACGCGCCCTTTTGACCACTACATGGGCACCGACGCTGAGTGGGCGCGCGCAGAGGACCAGCTGCGTGCTGCCCTTGACCAGGCCGGCCAGCCTTATACCGTCAAGGAGGGCGACGGCGCCTTTTATGGCCCCAAGATTGATGTTATGCTGAGCGATTCGGACGGAAGGACGCATCAGGCCGGCACCATCCAGCTCGACTTCCAGCTGCCCCAGCGCTTCAACCTCAAGTACCAGGCTCCCGCCCCAGAACAGGAAGCTCTTGGCGTGCCGCTGGAAGAGGTCGACGCCTCCCTCAAGGACACATACGGCCCCGTGACGCCTGTGCTGGTGCACCGCGCCATTCTCGGTTCCGTCGAGCGCCTCATGGCCCTCCTGATCGAGGAGTACAACGGCAAGTGGCCCTTCTGGCTCAACCCGCGCCAGGTCGCCATCCTGGCCATCAACGACGCAGACCCCGTCGTCGCGTGGGCCGAGCGCGTCAAGGACCACTTGACGGGCCACGACGCCTCCATCTCCGAGGACGAGCGCGCCAGGACCCAGCCCGCACCCACGGGCATCACCGTCGACATTGACCTCAGCGCCCGACCCCTGGGCCAGAAGATTGAGGAGGCAAAGGCCAAGAACTACGGCGTCGTGCTCGTTGTGGGCAATAAGAATGTTGCCAGCAGCACTGTCACCTTGAACGATGGCTCGCGGCAGAACCTGTCCCTGGACGAACTGATGGCGAAGCTCAAGGACATGGTGAACACATATCAGTGATGGCTGCGAGAGCCGTGTTTTATATAGAAAGATGTACCATACAATGTAAAATACAGGACCCCGGAGAACCATGGCTAGACTCTCCGTTGAAAAGAGATCCGGCAGTCCCCTGGAATACCACTTACTCCCCCGCTGGTTGATGCTTAATGCCCGTTGCTCCCCGCCACGTGGTTGAGTTGCCTGTTGCCTTGTGAGCCATATTCTTCCATGTAAAGGGCGCCGCGACTTACTTCTTCATCTCGTCATCCACTGTGCCTCCAGCGGCCTCGACGCGCTCAATGATGGCCCGCCTCTCCTCGAGCTGTTCCCGCATGTACTTAACTGTGCGCTGCAACACCAGGCCTTCGGATCGCCCCTGGCCCTCAAGTCCAGGCACCAGCTCCGTGAGCCTGTCGAAGCCTTCGCGAATAGCCTGTCGTCGCTTCTGTTCTGTCGAGTTGTCAGTCGAGGGAAGCAAGATTGGGATCATAGGCCTGTCCGTAGGTACCTGAAGCGATGTGGTTCTGCTTCTTCTCCGCCTCGGTCAGCCGCGGCTTCTCATCAGCGCCGTTTGCGCCGTCGCTCCCGTCGGCGGGCTGCGGCGACGGCGCTTTCTTGGACGGAGATGCCATTTCTGCGGTGTCTTCTTATGGTCGTAACGTCTTGTACTGGAATAAGTTCCAGTCTTGGGTCTGGATAGAGAAGCGTTGTCTCCAGAGAATGGGCTGTCTGTCTGTCTGTCTGTCTGTCACATGCATGCGCCGATGCGAGTTCCCAGTCGAGAATGTGTCGGTAGGCGTTGGGGGCGGGCCCCTGTCTTGTCTCTTCCTAAATTGCAGCGAGTGGAAGTGCCTGTCGGACAGTTTCCAGGTGTGTCACGGTGCATGCATGAACGCCACGGGATGCGCCGCTCGTCTCATCTGGGAAGGCAGAGCGTCGATGTTCCAGGCTGGGTTCTCACATGAAGGTCAGTCGGGTCTCAGGTCAGTAAAATGCCCTGAATGATGGGCGTTGTTGGAGAAGGCGGGGAACCTGGCATTGGGTGCACAGGCGGCCCGCGATAAGATACGGGTGGATTTAGCGGGGTCTGCCCCTGTTGACCGTCGATATCGAATCGCTCGCCGCCGGCGGACTGCGACTTCAAGTTTTGGACGCTCCCGCTTCTTCAACTGAACTTTTGACAACGTCCAAGCTTCAGAACGGGAGCTCCCATCAATCTCACATTATACTCAACTCTTCTCTTTTGCTCATTGCCACCCAACCCCCTCTCCGGCCACACAATCCCATCCTCTGCCGCCATGTCCGACCCTGCCGATCAGAAACCCGCAGGCAACGCCGCGACGCCCTCAAAGACCAACCGCCCTCCGCCAGGCCCTCTTCCGCTCCGCCTCCCCATCCTCGACCACCTCAAGAACAAGCGCGTCGTCCTCGCCTCCGCCTCGCCACGCCGCAAGGCGCTCCTCGCCCAGGTCGGGCTGACAAACCTCGAAATCGTCCCCTCCACCGTCCCCGAGGACGTCGACAAGTCCACCCACGGGCCCTTCGAGTACGTCGCCGCCACCGCCCGCCAAAAGTGTCTCTCCGTCTACACCTCGCTACTGGCCCCCGATGCCTCGCTGGCCTCCATCCCTGACCCTGCTCTCGTCATCTCCGCCGATACAATCATCGCCACCCGCGACGGCCGAATCCTCGAGAAGCCCCGCTCCGAGGCCGACCATGTCCGCATGCTACGCCACCTGCGCGATACCGTCGTCCACCGCGTCCTTACCGCTGTCTGCGTCCTCGCCCCGCGGGAAGATGCCCGCGCCCCCGGCTACGAGCTCTCCATGCACACCGAGGAGACGAAGGTCTACTTCGCCCAGGAGGCCGACGGCCTGCCCGACGACGTCATCGAGGCCTACGTCAAGACACGCGAGGGCGCCGACAAGGCCGGTGGCTACGCCGTACAGGGAATCGGCGGTATGATTCTTGTCGAAAAGGTCGAGGGCTCCGTGGACAACGTTATTGGCCTGCCAGTGCGTAAGACCCTGGCTCTGGCCGAGCAGGTGATATTCAAGCAGGACGCCAATGACAGCGAGGAGGAAGAGGCGGATTTACTTCTTTAAGGGAAATGGTATTGCATACAATAGAAAGCGGTTGTTTTAAGGTCATGGATGGTGTACAAAGCTGCGGCTAGACGACAAAAAGTGAAATGTACTGCTCCTCGAAGCATCAAACTAAGGTAGTTGCAGGTCACATCACAAACACATATCTCAATGGTTACGAGTAAAGCATTTATTGGTACTGAAGCCTCCGGTTTTTGCAAGCCGGCATAAGCGTGGCATCAGCCAGAAGCCATGCATCAGCTACCGTGGTTCAGCAAGGCGACCAAGGCATTGTCGGCCGTTCCGCCTTGATCTTCCATTAGGACGAGATGGGTGTTCATCCTCAAGGCCCGAGCACCTGGCGCCCACCTGTCCAAATATCCAGCAAACCAATCTCCCATCTTCAGACATCGATGCTAGCGTCGCCAGACAGAAATCTGACGAGCTCAAGCCATTTCCGTCGAGCTTACTACCACTCGTACTCGCCGGTGGCCTTGTGGAAGACGTATTCCTTGCCATTCACCGTGAGGACGCCGTCCTTCAGGACGCACTTCCACTTGTTCTTGACCCGCTGGACCTTGTCGTACATGCACAGCATGATGTGACCAAGGCTCTCATCGTCGACCTCCTCATCATCCTTCTCTTCGTCCGAGTCGTCGAGGTCCGAATTGATAGCGTCCTCATCAGCCACCTCGTCCTCATCATCCTCGCCGTCGAACTGCGCGGGACCGCCAGCCCTCTCCTTGCCCTTCTTGGACGAGGCCGTCTGGTGCTTCGTAGCCTCCTTGAGCGGGAGCATCAGGCCACCGCCCTCCATCGCCTTGGCCTTGGACATGAACTGCGCGTGCATCATTCGATCAATGTCCACACGGCCGAGCTCATGGAGGGTGCCCGCAGCATCGCGCTGCATCAGCACGCCCTGGAAGTCGTCGACCTCCTCATCCGAGTCGTCGCCGGGACCGTCAACTTGAGAGTTCTTCATGCCTGGCTGCGCTGGGTTCCCAGGGTAGTGTTGCTGCTGCTGTTGCTGCTGCTGCGGCTGCGGGGGTCGGTACTGTTGTTGCTGTTGCTGTTGCAGGTGCTGCTGCTGCTGTTGCGGCAAGGCGATGCCCTGGCCCTGGGGTGGCTGTCCAGGCCTCTGAGCAGCTGGAACTGGATAGTTCTGGCTAATGCTGGACGCGGCTTCGTCGCCATACCTCTGTTGAATGTTGTTCAATGCCCGCTGCGCCGCTACATTGCCACCCGCCGAGGGAGGAAAGTTTGCCATGTGAGCCTCCTGCTTGATGCCCGGCTCCTGCTTCACGTACGAGTCGCCACCGGCGCCGGGGAGGGCAATGCCGGCGGGCGCCTGCTGCTGAGAGACGATGTCCGGCTGGGTGTAAACTGGCTGCTGATGAACCAGAACATCTTGCGCCGGCGGGGGGATGGCCTGAGGAGGAGGCGCGGGTGCGACAGCTTCTGGCTTGGGATCCCACGGGAAGGCAGCGACCTCGAGTTGCGTCAACTTCTGTTGCCAGCCTTTCTTGAGCTCTTCCAGCACAGCCTCGTCGACGCCGCCTTCCTCGAAATCGACTCGCGAGGCGTTGATGACCTCCTCAATCACCTGCTGGTAGACGTTTCCGACGACGTTGTTCGACATGGTGGTCTAAAGAGGCGAAGGTCTTGTTTCAATGTGCACAAATGTGCTGTGGTTGGGTGTGGAGGGTGACCGGCTCCAATGAGGGGAAGTGAAGGATTCGGAAGTGGACGATGCTGTAGCTTGCGACAAGTCCGTGGAAAGACGTCTGGGACTCTTCTGTTCCGAGGGATGCTGGAGCCTGACAATCGATCAAGTTCAAGGCCCGGCTGTGGGAATCGGTGGTGGCGACGGTCAAGGAAGGATCGCCACTGCTAATGGCAGCGAGGATGTTTGCTTCTCGAGGCTCCTGCCGAGTCTGTATTATCGGCCTGTTCTAATTACCCCGGAACCTGGTGGGTTTGGGTGTCGGAAAGGCAGTAGCTGGCGCAAATAATGAATTGGTGGTGTTGGAAGAGGTAGAGTTTCCTTTGTGCTGTTTGAGATGGTGGAATTGGGGGGTTGTTGGCAGCTCAAGCTAGGCAGGCATTAGTCATCCGATATCGATAAGGCTGACGCGGGGGGGCGTCAGGGATTTGCGCCTCTGCTTAGGCAACCACAGCACCAGACATCACGGGCAGCTTCCAGGTTGTCTTGTTCACCATCGGCCAAAGCTGTTCTTTACAAATAGTATTGTTGCGACTGGAAGCATGCTCACTTGAGTTGATGCTTTCGCTCTTATCAGACTAGACTACCTTGTCCCGAATGCACTACACCCGTTTCCTGGCAACAGCGTCCAACAATTTGTTTGCCTCGACCACCAAAAATTTGTGGTAGACCAATGATCGATGATCCTCGTTCCTGCTCATGACCGTTCGTGATCATGCCGTCTCGTTTCTTCGTGGAGAAGCTCTTTCGTGCCACGTGAGAGGGGAGGTAGACACCCTAACTCCTCGCTGAAAAAGGCCAACCCGGCCGGCTGGAACCCCGAAACACAAGTTGCCCAGATGCTGAGAGATATACCTACACTTGTCGTGTCGACCAAATTTGATCTAGCGGATGGTCATCTGCTTGGTCATCTCGGCCTTGCCCGAGGTGCCGGTGCCGCCAATGGCGCTGGTGCCGGCCTTCTTCTCGAAGACCTTCCAGAACTTGAGGCTCTCATCGGCGGCGGCGGTGGCAAGCATCTGGCCGTCGGGGCTCAGGCAGCTGTGGAGGACGCGGCTCTCGTGGGCGGGAATCTCGACGTTGCGGACGAGGGTGGGGTAGCTCCAGATGCTGAGGGAGTTGTCGGGGAAGCCGCTGGAGCTGACGATCTCGCGGTAGTGGGGGCTCCAGCGAAGGCTGGTGACCTGCGAGCCGGTGTCGATGCTGTTGACGCGGGCACCGGATGTTGAGTTCCAGAAGTGGATGTGGCGGTCGTACGAGCCACCGCCAGTCGCGAGGAGGTTCATGTTCCAGGGGCACCAGGCAAGGGCCTTGACGGCGGCCTTGTGGTTGGTCTTTGTGAACTTGGGGACAGCGAGCGAACGAGCGTCCCAGATAGAGACGAGGTTGTCGTTGCCGCCAGTAGCAAGCTGTGCGCCGTCGGAGCGCCACTCGAGGCCGCAGACCTCGGAGGTGTGGGAGACGAGCTCGGCGACCTTGTGCTCGGCGATGCGGACGTCGTGGTTGTAGACCAGACCGCTACGGGCGCCGGTGGAGAGGAGGTGCTTGCTCCAGCCCATGACGCCGACACGGGTGTCGTGGCCGAACATGCTGCGGACCTTCTGGCCCTCGGCAACATCCCAGATCTGGACCTCACCGGTGCCGAGACCGACACCGACGTAGGCGCCGTCGCCGGACCACTTGACGCTGCTAACGTACGTGTCGGCGCTGGTCTCCAGGAGGCAGCTGACGGAGCCCTCATCGGCCGACCAGACGTAGACGTTGCGCTCGAGGCCAATGGCGACCTGGTTGCCGGTGCTCCAGTCGAGCAGGTTGAGGTAGTAGTCGTCGATGAGACCGGGAGCGTCGAGCACACGCTCGGGGGCGGTGGCAACGCGGCGCCTGAACTGGGCACTGTTGGCGCTAGCCGGCTTGAGAGGGCGGTTGTACTGCTGGCGGAGGTCGATGGGCTTGGAGGACTCTGGGGGGGCGGGCTTGAACTGGAGGATGCGGGTGTTCAGGTTCACGCCGCAGGCGCTGGCCAGGGTGTCCTGGTAGGCGATGGAGTTGGGCGAAGGCCGGGTGTAGCTCTCAGGCTCCTCATCGTCGTTGATGGTCAGCGACTCCAGGGCGGCGATGGCATCGTCCGCAGCGGATGAGAGGGTGGAGGAAGCATCGCCGCTGCTCTTGGGGCGCTTGTCGGCATGGTCAAGCTTTCCGCTGCCAATGTTGGAAATGGCAGAGCTGGAGCCGCGGTTGGGGATGAAACGATCGCCACCACCGTAGCTGAGCGTGGTCTTGATAGCCTTTGACCTCAGGTTGCTCTTCTTCTTTGCGCTCGCGGGGGTCTGCTTGGTGCCAGTGCCGGCCAGGGCGAAATCTGAGACGCCGAGCTCGAGAGCCTTGCGCGGGGTGGAGACGCCGCGGGCAATGTTAGACTTGGGAGAGTCCCTGTGAGAAGCCACCCTGGGCTTGGTCGAGGACCTGGCCAGGTGAGCGGTGAGGTTGCCGCCGTAGGTCGACTTGGATGCCTTGTTGAATCCGTCATTGCTGAACTTCCTCTCAGGCGTGAAGGGAGACGAGCTGATGTTGCTGGGAGCAAATGTGGCGGAGTTCTGACGGGGGGAGGGGGTCAGCGGCATCCGGCCGCCGGCGGTCCGGGTGGAGAAGATTCCGCGGTGGGACTTGAGTGGCGTCGCAACGACAAGGGTCGACATCGTGAATGATGTGTGCCGGGCAACGACGGAGGTGCGGGGATAATTATGGAGAGCTTCGATGGTTGAGTTGGCTTCGCGGAACTCTAGTCAAAGGTTCCGAAAGTGACGGTCTTTTTTTCTGGTTTTGGTGTAGTTTTCTGTTGCAAAGGCAATGCTTCGATGTGGTCTGGGGGCATGAACGTGCTTGCGGGCGAGATGACTTTTGGCAAAAGTATCTTGGAGAATGTACTGATTGAGCTTGAGAGCTCGGGAGTAGCGTGACAGGATGCAGGGGAGCGGATGTGAGAGCGTGTGTTTGTATGGTATGGAGAGGGAGGACAAGAGGAGTCGGAAGGTCACCGTCGCCTCGTCCATCTTTTATTTACTTTACGCCCCACCACGAGCTGACCAGGCAACGGCAGGTCCCTGCACGGCGACGGCAACGTGGGTTGGCGTGGTTCCCGACCCACATATTCTGGCCAATTGCCAGCCCTTTTCCCGCAGACCCCTGAGCCTCGAGCTGGCCTGTGCTCGGATGATGAGGTCAATGCAGGAACCGGTCTCTGCCAACCCCGAAATGGGAGTCGGATGACATTCTGGTTCAGTCGGGGCATGCGCTGTGTCAG
>JACAFV010000211.1:0-44614 GCA_014635975.1 Plectosphaerella sp. P0831 | reverse complement strand
CCTTCCCCTACCCCTACCTTGTGGCCCCCCTGCCCCCCTCCCACCCCTGGACGGCAGCCTCCATTTGGCAAGACGGCGAAAAGAGAGAGAGCCCTTTGCCCAGTGTCAGTGCCAGTGAGAGCCGCTGCTTGGCCATTGGGCTGAGCAGGGATCTTGACGACCGGTGCGGGAGGTGTGCATCGACAGGTGGGCTCCTGGGGCCTGGGGGGGGTGGATCAGTCATGGGCTGTTTTACATTGATACTAACGAGCCACCAGCGCAGCACCAGAGGCCCATCTATTGTTTCTGATTGGGCCCCCCCTGTCGATTCTGCGACACTCGATGCGGAACTGACAGTCGCTTCCTACGCTTTCCACCGTACCGGCGGTCACAGACGTCGAGGTATTTTTCTTCCACCCCTCGCTCGTTGTCCAACTGAACGAGTCGAAACGGCTCGTCTTGATATTAGATCGTGCCTGGGCTCCCGAGAAAAAGACCTCACTTCGGACCATGTGTGTGGGCTGGCCGACGACCTCGAACCTCATCCGAGGCTTGGACGTCTCATTGGTCTAAACTCGGCGAACCTATCGTCAACTTTTGCCCCCTCGAGTTGAGCCGGCAGCAAACCACAGAACCGCATCCGCCCCTTGCCACCCAAAGGGCCCATCAGCACTAACTCGGTAACACAAGCCCCGCGCCCGATACTTGAAGTAGTTCGAGACCTCGGACGTGCATGCCATACCGGTAGTACCGATGAATGCGAATGGGCATTGATTGCTCAGGCACCCAGCTCGTAAAGCATACGCGGTAGTATGCAATGGTACCAACAGCTGCATGGATTAGTACAGTGTATGGATGGACGGCCGAGAGGCTGAGGGAGATGGATACGAAAAGGGGGGGTTCGTCGATCCCGTCCCTCGGTATGCGGCCCATTAGCACGAGCACTTGTTGGTCAAAGCAGGTGTAGTGCGAATGGCAAAGTACCCTGAAGGGCCGCGAAACCACTCTAAAACATTCTGCTGGCCACCTGCTCGCAACTTTGTCGATACCTTCGGGCCCGCCCTTCAATCTCATCTGAGGCGCACCAGAACCCCAGCCCGCCGGTAATATAGTGCTGGCGCACCGTCCATCTCTGCACGGCTGCGCAGCTTGCTTCGACAGCTGTCACGAGACGAGACGACGCGCACACCATGCTCCTCGGGGGGGGGGCGCTCAGCTAGCGTTGGCTGCCGGCAAAGAAAGACAGGGCTGATCGCCTCTGGCTGGGTGCTTGTGTGATATCTGATGCTGCTTCTGAGAGCTGGACTCCATTTCCTGTCGCAGAATGTGACTGGAAACACCCAAACGCGTTACGTTCGGGGGCCACAGCGACACTCGGCCCTCGGGACTTTTCCCGCAGATCATCACCCTGCCTGCCAACCTGCCCTGCTTGAAGACGGGCGGGATGGAAAGGCTGAGAGACCCGTTCTCACACAGCCCTGGCCCCTATTCTGATTCGAAGGACGCCCCGGGCAACGCCAGGGCACGCACGTACGTTCAAGCTGTCGTCGTGTTTACTTTATTACTGACCTGCAACGAAACGTCCCGCACAAGACAGGCCCCTGACATATACCACCAGCCTCTTATTGCCGCTGTCTCGTCATGCTCCGTGATATAACCAGCTTCAGGCCAGACCCATGCAAGACGCTCGTACTCGTCCCATGTTCATCAACATCAGTCGTCAGTGGCCCTGCTGGGTATGCTGTGCAGTGTTCGGGCTCAGTTCAGACAGTTCTGCATCGGGGTGGCCCTGGCCAAGAGGTCATGTCGCAGATCGGTGCCTGAGTGTGTGACGGGTTCTTCATGAAGATGAGACCTCTGGTCCATCCACGCCGCCAGCGTCGCACCCTGCCATGGGCATCACTCTTGTGTAACGACGAGGTTCCCGACAGCACCGAGGCCGGCGGACAGTGAACAGCCAGAAGCACCGCGCACCGCAACGCATGCCCCGACGGCCATGTCAACCGTCGAAGCGATGAACTTTCCAATCCTGCTCGCCAAGCCAATATGTTTCTTGTGTAGGTACCAAGGTAGCCAGTTGCTGCCTTCCCGAAACCCCCGTCCCCTTCCATTTTCCGCCCCCCACCCCCAATACCCTCGCTCACCGTTTCTCACCTGCAACTTGCTGCAAGCCAGCCTCCTCTCGGCCCCATCCAACCGCCCCCCTTCGGCCCCTCACGGTGCTGCCCCCCCTGGTACTCCCCAACTCGCCTTGCCCGATTGGGCCCCTCGCACGTCTGGCCGAGTTCAGCGCGGGCCAATCGGACGATCTGCTAGCGGCGTCGAGCCTGAAACACGATGGAATTGCCCCTGGCCAATGAGTCTTTTCATCTGGACGTCTGGTCTCGCTTGATGAAGATCACGATGGCAGCAGGCTTTGGAGGGGGGAAAAGGCCGGGCGCAGAGATCACGAGCGAGGGGGCCGGGAGAGTGAGTGTGCAATGAGAGGAGAGTGGAATTTAAACTCCCCGGTTTCTCGATTGCCGGTCCCCCAAGATTCGGCCGGCGGGTTTGTTGTGGCCACCAAGCCATCTCATCGTCGAAGCACCGTGCGTCAAGCTCATGTGCCGAAGCTGCCGCCAGCCGTGTGCTCGAGCCAGCAGCCCGCGAAAGGGTTGCTGATTGTGCATAAATGATGGGATGATATCTCATACCGAGCACGGCGACAACACTGCCACGGGACACAGACATTTCTGCAGCATGGAGCCTTTCATGCCAACTGAGCCTCCTAACTTGAAGCCCCCAGCCACAATGGCCAGTGTTGTGTCTTCATTATCTGTGTAGTAGATATTAGTAGGCGGAGTACGAACAGACGTGAAGACAACGGGCGCACCGAGCAAGTGACATGAGGAGTTACATGCCGAGGCAAATGGAGGACAATGCATCCATGCTACCATGTTGCATCACCGGACACGCGCCAACACGAAGTTTGGAGGCGTGGCCTAGCCTGGGGTCCAACCACGGTCCCCAGGCAAGCCAGGGCAGGTGAACTGGAATTTAGGTACGTACAACAGCGGTACTCCTCGGTAATAGTGCATAGGATAAGGTGCCTCTTTATGACATGTTCCAATACAGCCAGCGTGGTATGCATGCGGCGACTCCGTGCTGTTGCGACGCTGCCTCGTGTTGCCGCGCGCCAACTACCCCTTTCATGCACAAGCGCCGAGGTCGTCACTCCAAGTCCCGTCCAATGCCAGAGGCGCCGGTACTGTGTCCGATGATCGTCGATGGAGAATTCATTCATAGTGGTAGGAACTTTTTTGATACAATGTGCTGTGATCCTGGCGACACGTGGGATGCCTCGTGTTCGGAGACTTACACCTGTACTGATCGAGGGTGGTTTGTTGCGGTCAACTATTATGTTGCTCGGACTTGCTACTGGAGTCATCATACGCTCTCGCTCAGCCAACTTGACCAAATACTTACCATTCCCCAAATTCAAACATGCACCATGCTAGGACCGGTCGAGGAACAGGTCGACCATGCTCATCGGCTCCGGTCACGGTACGGTGTGTTTGCGGTGACAGGCGCCGGAGGTGACGTGGAACGTCGGGGCACCGATGCGGCATTGTCGGGTGGGGTCGGCGGCGGCGGTGGCTCACGATTGGCCGCCTGGCGCCGTCTGCCGGGCCCACCTGCAACTGCCCAGACGCCTCAGAGGCGCTCAGTGACAATTGAAATTTTTGACGATGCAGGACAACATCCAAAGAGTCAAAATACCTTGCGCCACCACCTCAGTCATACACCCTCCAGCTCCGAGAACCACCCGTCGCAACTCATAAAAATGCCCGGAAGGACGGATACCCCCGAAGCCTCCGTCGCGGATGCCCCGATGGACACTGTGATGAACGAGAACCAGTCTCATCTTGAGGACCAAGAGGTCGAGTACTATGAAGACACCGAGGAAACCGAGGGCTACGACAGCATGCAGCAGCGCGTCAGGATTGTATGCGCAGACATTTATACTCTCAACGGAAGATTAAACTAACTTATTGACAGCTTCCTGGATCTACCGAGACCGCCGCCTCTTTCGAGGTCATCGATGAGGGACACACTCTTGGCAATGCGCTGAGGTTTGTTGTCATGAAAAAGTACGACTACTCGCACACCGTCTTCTGGCATAGTTGCTGACTGACCTTCCAGCCCCGACGTCGAGTTCTGCGCCTACTCCATCCCTCACCCATCTGAGAATGTCATGAACATTCGTATTCAGACCTACAGTGAGCCACCCATGCCTCGCCATGCCCCGCGCGCAACTAACCTAAGATCTCCAGGTGGCCCCGCAGTGGCAGCTCTTTCAAAGGGCCTGCAGGACATTCAGGACATGTGTGACGTCGTCAGCGATGAGTTCACCAGGAGCCTGAGCGAGTACAAGGTCGACCGCATGGAGACGTAAACGGGGACTATGTGATGTGTCGGCATTTTTCGGCGTTGGGACGGAAAAGAGGATTCTTAGATAGAACTGGCGTTCAGGAGCCCATGATACTTTCTATTCCCGCCTTATGTACAAAATCACACTGGCCCGCTGTCCTTCCCACAGTCGTCATTGTCGCCCTAGTTGCGGCCCTGCAGGGTGTTAGATTGACCCGGCTGATGCGCAGGGATTGCGTGTGCTCACCTCCAGGAAGCCCGACATGAAGCTCTTGGGCAGCCTGTCGTCTCCCCTGAAGTTCTCCTCCTTGAAGTATGACATGATATGTGTGGTCTGGCGCCAGAAGTTCATCGTCTCCTGTGGACCCATCGGGGTTCTGGTCAGCGCTTTTCGTCCCCGCATACCGAGCCCTCGAGCTTGGCTTCCTTTCCGTAGACAGCGTACCTGGTAGTCGGCGTGGCTCTTGAAAAGCATAACGTCAACGATGGAGAGCTTGTTGGCGAAACGGTGACGCTCAAACTCCTCGCGGATCTTGGTGCGAACGGCCGACACGGGCAGAGGGATGTTGTACATGGTCTGGATTTCGGGGGCCTGCACCACGGTATCGTCAGTATGCCGGCACATCTCCATATTTCCCTCGTTCTGCGCCGTCGGCGGTGTCGGTCGTGCCAGGGAAGTCGTACAGCACGGATCCATTCTCGGTAGGATGACAGGACTCGTCGCCGAGCCTCGGGCCAATTGGCCGCTACTGCGAGTTAGCGACAGAACTTCTTCGATTTTCGCTTTGAACTGACATTGACGGGTCGTCTTCGCAAACTGTGTGGGTGTGATGGCCATGGTGGGCGACCAGGTGCTGCTTGGATCGATTGCTTTCTGGGTGTTCGTCGTCGGGCCTGCAACATCACCACCCGGAGCTCCAATGGGGACGCGTCCATTGGTCAAAGACGATCACGTGACTTCTTCATTACGCCACTAGGCGTGCTGAGCCACAACGGCTCCAGCCCCACTCCTCACATCATGGTGTTCCATGTGTTGGCAGTCAACGCCATTGCAAGCCATCGTCGCTGGCTGAATTCGAAATGAGGCCTTGCCTTGAGCATTGAAAAGGCCCCTTGCCCACCTCACCTCACGTCTTGGACCCAGTTCACTTACGTTGCAAGCCTTTTCGGTTAGATGTATAGATTCTCAGAACCGTGGAAATTCCGATACTGAAGTACCATTTTGAGCTCACAGTGTTACACTGTATCACATTCTGGACCCATATTTTTCGTGGTAATCGTGCACCAGGCGCGAAGCTTCTCAGCACGTCGAACAAATCTATCCACTCAACAGCCCTCGCCTCCGACCCTCAAACAACCTACACATTCTGCAAGACGCTCAAGCGATCTACACNACATTCTGCAGGACAAAAGGACGCGACTCAACGCAACGAAAAGACGCGATCCTAGGCAACCGAAGGACGCGATCCTAGGCAACCGAAGGACGCGATCCAACGCGACAGAAGGACGCAACTCCAACAAGATCTCACCATGCCTGCCATTCGCCACTCCTCCAAGAGGAAGGCGCCCCCAGAGGGCTTCAGCGACATCGAGGACCAGCTGATCATCTTCCAAAACAAGATGAAGGACGCCCAGAACAAGCCCCCGCCAACTGGTCCGAAGCACCAAGCACAATGGGAGATCTTCCAGATTGCGCACTCTCGGAGCCGCTACATTTACGACCTGTACTACGAGAAGGAGGCCATCAGCAAGCAGCTCTACGACTGGCTGCTCAAGAACGGATATGCGGATGCGATGCTGATTGCCAAGTGGAAGAAGCAAGGCTACGAAAAGGTACGGCCTCCCTCTTCTGTTTCTCTTTGGCCTCCTACTGACTAAACGATACAGCTGTGCTGCCTCCGATGCGTCCAGACCAAGGAAACCAACTTCAACTCGACTTGCATCTGCAGGGTGCCCCGCGCCGCGCTGAAAGATAACGACGACATGCAGTGCGTCAACTGCGGATGCCGTGGCTGCGCCTCCAGCGACTAGGCCTACCTACAAAATGTTTACAGCTTTCATCACCATCGGAAAAGGCGTTTCGGGCGATTGGCGCAGTGCCCTACCAACCATGGTCATGGCTAGGGGTTGGGCATTGTTTGTAAGGAAGGACAAAAAGATCAGCGCAAGAGGTAGTTATGCTTGTTTTCCCCAATGGAGCTGGCCGTGATTCATTACAGGAAATGGTTCCGCTAATAATCACAGTGTTGTCATGGTCTTTCGTGGCATCTTTCTCCCCGTCACGCCGGCGTGGAGCGGGAGATCATCGCTTCGCGAACCCTGCCTTGCCTCCTCCCCTGCCGAACTTGATGCTGTGCGGAATGAATTTGAGCGCGGACATGGCTCCGGTGAGGTCCTCCATCTCAGTGTCTGGTTGTTCGTCGGTTGCTAGGCTGTGAGCTTCCGCGATCGTTTGCTTCTTTGCCTCGCCTTCCTTGCGCGCCGTAGCGACACCGGGCTGGGACGACGCCCCCTCTAAGATGCTCGATCGCCTTTTGGCCTCCTTGGAAGCGCCCAAAGTGCTCGTGGATGACCTCCTTCGTTCGCGACCCTCAATCAACAAGGACCGTCGCCCGTCGATGCCGGTCCGACTGACTGCGAAGTAGTAGTTCTTGGGAAACATGTGCTTGTCGATGAGATGAAGCCTTCGCTTCTCCGGCGTTCGGCACTTCCTTTCGCATCCTTCGACGAAGCACGAGTACTACCCGAAAAAGTTAGAGGCGGTATGCTGAGAAGGTCTGGCTCGATCTGGGGGCCTACCGTGTGCTCACCCTTCTCCCTCTTCACCGCCACAAATGAGTCATGGCACTCCTCAATGTGGACGCCTAATAGGTGGCTTGAGGGGAAGTTGTTACGGCATTCCAGGCACCTGTTCGTGTGTGCCTTTTGGTAGTGTGACTGATACTCATCGTAAGACTTGAAGGAAAGCGTCTCGGTGTGTCCAGGCAGCGAGCACCTCATGTCGATCCCAGTGTCGTCTTCGAGGAGGGTGTTGCTTGGGTCTAGCTCTGCGACTTTGGCTGTTTGTAGACTGTCGATAGTAAAATACTTTGGTGGATCGGCAACTTCGTGATCTGTGTCATGCTCGTCTTCGACCTCTCGTGAGCGCTTCATCCTGTTTAGTGGTGATGGTGGGGTTAAGATTACTTGACCAGCCCTTTCCAACAGTGCGCGAGTGGCAATAGGCCTCGTTTTCCCAAGCTTGCCGTACAACGCCGGGCAGTATCACCAGGTCAAGTGTGTCAAATGAGGTGGAAGGTGGGCGGTGTGGTCATCAAGTGGACATGTTGGCTGAGCTCGGCGTTTATAGGCGGTCTCCCCAACTCAGTAGATACATATTTACGATAGACCTTGTCGGTGCATCGGAACCAGTAGGCAGGCCGGTCAGCACTTCCTTCCCCGGAACTATTCACCATGGTCACATATGTTTCCAACCCTTTCTCATCTTGCTTGAGTCTGCCGGCCCATGTGTACTGCCTGCCCTCCATATGAGACATGCATCTGGGAAACGTTCAGCTCTGTAGGTGTCGAGGAAGATGTCTCCAAGGTGCACGGTCCATCTTGATATCTGTGCATCCCCATCTAAGTGTGCGGGGCCAAATTACTTGTCGGGGTCCATCGCTGGTTGGACGTTGATTCTACACCTCGCTCTTCGCATCCCAAAGCTGCTGGGAGAGCATCACGAAGCCTCTCGTCCATTTTGCTCCGATCCAAACCTTGTCCGAGTTTTGTCAGTTTTTGCTTAGTCGCGCGGTCCTTATCAAAGACTGTCGCGCTGCTTTGTCGCATATCCCACCTGCCCCTCCAGATACGCGACTACACCAAATGTTTCCTCCCCCGGCCGACAAACTTTGGTCTCCCGCTGCGCTCCTCCTCGTTTCGGGCCGCCACTCAACACAACCTCCTTCCCGACCTCGAGGTTATGGAGAAAGATTCAGCCAGAGGCTTGCGATCGAACGAGTGAGCGCCTAGCGGGTCCTCTTCCGCCACATTGTCGCCGCCAACGTTTGTTTTCGTTTGCCTCATCCCACGACAACTTTCCTCCTTCTGCGCTCGACCACCCGCCTAGCACAGACACAACCAAACACCCAGCGCGCCCCCTCTTCGTCGCAAATTGCGACTGCCGATCGACATGGAGACGGAGAGCCAGAAGAAGGCCGCGCGGGACCTCTGGACGTACGTCTTGGCCGACACCGGGCAATGCGACAGTTGCGCAAGGCTCAGCCGAGTTTGTTCATCCGCTGACGTGGAATAGGGAGGCCCAGAAGGTCTATAGAAAGCTGAGTGCCAGCATTGACGCGCTCGCCAAGGATACAACCAGCGATTGGTCGCATCTTGAGGACATCATCGCCAAGTACGTCCGCCCTAGCGCGAAGAAGACTGACGATGTAGTACGGGGCTAATAAAAGAACTTTGGCTAGACATCGCCTCGCCTGTGTCCAGATCCTAATTCTCGACCCCGAATTTTTCTGCAAAACGGTCCAAGGACACATGTGGAGCACCCACAGCCTCATCAACAACCAATACCGAACAGTCCTGCACCGTCTTCGTCACCAGAAGACCAACGTGGCGAGGAGCAAGCTCGAGAAACTCCATGTGCGCTTTCTGAAGACATCTTTCGACTTTTACAAGCACTATGTGCAGCAGCTTGCCACTAAGTATGGCATCCCAGAGCTTGAAAAGGCCGCACGAATGACGAACCAGACGAGCGCCGCGGCCGCTGCAGACAAGGTGCCCGTGGACGAGCTGCCTCCGGCACTGAAGGAGGGCTTGCTTGTTGCGTGCGCCATGGCCATCGTGCACATTGGCGACCTCACTCGCTACCTGACCCAGGCTCGGTCTCGCAAGTCTAAGAAGAACGAGCCGACCGAGAAGGAGGGCGATGCTGCCATCTCGCACCCAAAGCCAAAGGTGCTGGAGCCGCACGACTACTACAATCTAGCCTCGCAGCTCCTCCCGAGTCTGGGTCACCCCTACCATCAAAAGGGTGTCATGTACCTCGAGGACAAGAACGACTTTGAGGTGATTTTCTACTTCATCAAAGCTATTGCCGTCGACCAGAAGCACCCAATGGCAGACCACAACCTCGACCAGAAGTTCAAGCTCCTTCGGACTTCAGAAGCTACGACGCCCATCGGATCACAGGATCCCACCACCATTCTTAGGTTCTGGTTCATCCGTCTCCACGGTGGCTACTTCGGCGACGTGCCCTTCATCAAGCAAGAGGCAATCGAGAAGGAAGTTCTTGGCCGACTCAGGATGGCAATACAGCTCCATCGTGATGCGCAGGTCACGCTTATGAAGATGGTCCTGGTCAACATTGCGGCTCATTACATTGCAAGGACAAGGCTTGTTGGTCGGTGACCCCTCATTCAACGTCGTTTTCTCTCCTCTGACATGGTTTTCAGCCGATCCGGACAGCAAAAGTGCGGCCAGGACATTGTACCTGGTTCTCCGCCACAACATCCAAACCTTCGGCGCAATCCTCGTGATTCTCAAGGGAGAACTGGTCGAGGTCAAGCACCAGATACCCCTCTCGGATCTGACGCTCACGACGGCAATCCTTGATGACCAGGCAAGGAAGCGTTCAAAGGGCACTGCCGTCCAATACGTCTGCATGCCACTCGTGCGTCTCTACTCGTCATGGCTCGTTGCTACTAGAGATGAGCTCGATAATGCTGCGGAGGACCTTGGCCCTGGCATCACTGAGATGTGCACGCACTTTGCATCAGTTCTCACACTTTTCAGTGAGATCTATGGATGCGAAGACATGAAGATCACGCCGTACCTCCTGCCCGAAGACATGTTGGCTCGTGGCCTCCTGCCTCTCTCCTCCAAACTCCTCCCACCTGCCTGCGAGCTTGGCTTCGATCAGGACCAGAATGTTGCCAAGGCCGACTGGGAGGAGTGGGACCAGACAACGGGTATCTGGAGTCACGAGCAGGAGCTGATGGCCCGAACCCTAGACATCCTCCTGTGCGGCTTCAACCTGACCGAAGTTGGACCTCTTGCTTTCAAGTGGACACAGGCCGAGAACGGACTGAAGTTTCACTACGAGTTCCCCTCTGGATCAGGCCCTATCGCATCTCCGATGGGTCCAGCTCAGCAGGAGACTGAGAGGATGAGGACGTATGCACCCGCACCCGCACCCGTGCCCGAAGTTAGTCCGTCGGATCAGCTGCTTTGGGAGGCGAGCCAAGCTCAGTCACTTGGTGGCATGGGTGTCGTTGCTGCAGGCCAACAAACCAGGCGTACCCCGATGTCTCATGAAGGACAAAGCCAGAAGTACAACCACCAGCACAGCATGCCACCTCCGAATCACCAAGCGATCCCTTCCTCCATCCCGCAGCTTTGGGAACGTGGCACGCCAACCCAGACCAGCTACGTTTCAAACAGGACACAGGCATCTCCTCTTGGTCAGCAAGAGCACCACAAAGATGCTGGTCGTCGACAGTTCTCTGACGCGGCATACCACACGGACATGAGTTCGAGTGTGTGGGATTCAAAGCTCGCCGCTCCATATGCAGCACAGGCAAATCCTTCGGTTGCCGATACCACCGACTACGACTTCAGCGAAAACACCGCCGTCATGGACATGGTGAACGATTTCCTCCAACCCCCTTCGAACCCATCGTGGGGCCAAGGTGGCAACCAGGCTGCTGTGGAAGGCAACGAGACATCATATGGAATGCATTCGGCCACGGCGAACGAGGTCTTCAATGGCCTGGCGTCCAAGAGTCCAGCACTGTCCGGCAACCACTCTCCTCGGGCCTTCCCTGGCCTGCCCTGGAATCTGGTCTACGAACCCTCCGCGGCTTCGTCAGGCCCTGCTGCTGCATCGTCCCGCGTTGCAAGCCGCGATTATGGTGCCGAACGTGCTCAGCACAACTGGAACTTCCCGGGCTCGTCTGATGCGGTCTTCTCGGCGACAAGCAGCATTTACCAGAGTACACCACAGAACAGGCATGCAAATGCCTTCAACCCCTACGCAGGCGCTGCAGGTCCTTTCGGCAGCGTCGTGTCCACCGATCGTGACAGCCAATCTACCCCCTTCAGGGACAGGACAAGGTCCAGCGGGATGGCTGCTGCTGGAGAGTACACGGATGCTTACGACGATCTCGTCTTGAGAAATGTCAGGGAAGACATGGCTAAGGAGCAGCAAGCCAGGAGCCGGTTTAACTAGGCGCCGAGTTACGGGGCGTGCCTCCCACATGATGGCTGATGGGTAATTGCTGATTCTTTCAGACAGTGGGAGAGAAATGACGGAGTATTGAGGCAGGGATCAATTCATGAAGCAGGAGGATGGCATTGCTGGCTAGGTAGTTCCGTTTCCGTTGTAGTAGCCGTAGACGAAGACTCATCAAATCCGTACCTTTCCTGGGGTCGCGTTCTCCCTCGGTAGTCACAGACGTGCATCATAGTGGGATTCCAATCTCGAAATATTAACTTGCAAAGTTGATTATGCAATTCGCTATGCACTCCCTACTTGGTCATGTGCTGTCGTGAGTTCCCTTCCTTATCGTGAATGTGCCACCGCCGCCGCCGCCGCCCTTCCATCTGGCCGTGGAGGGATTTGGTGTCGGAAAATGCCCGTTGTTGAAACCGTTTAACACCCCGTTCCCTTCTGTGTAAATTTCCCATCAACGCCTTGTCCTGTTGCAAATTATCAAGTGGTCTCATCTGCTTGTTGATGTGCCACTTGACTGTGGAAAAAAACCAAGTGACAGACTTAAGCCTGGTAGGTCTGCTTGGGGAAGGGGTACGAGGGGCCGAGCTCCTGGATGCTGAGCTTGGCGAGCCACTGGCCCATGTCGATGCTGGTGTCGAGGGACTTGCCGTCGACCACGCCGGCGAGGAAGCCGCCAGCAAAGGCGTCACCAGCTCCGTTGGTGTCGTTGATCTTCTCGGCCTCGATGGGGCGGACGGGGTACTGCTTGACCTCGTCCTCACCCTGAACGGCGACGAGGGTGGGTTCAGTGCCGTGGGTGATGATGGCAACACGCTTGCGCTGGGTGTTGACCTTGGGCAGGTTGGCAAGGTGCTTGGCGATCTCGCGAAGATCCTCGGTGCCGAGGTTGTGGGACTCGGCGTAGGCGGCAGCCTCGGCCTCGTTGCCGATAACGTAGTCCCAGTAGGGAGCGCTGGCGTCGAGGGGGTCCTTGAAGAATTGGGCAATGAAGGGGGCAGAGAGAGAGAGAGCAAAGATCTTGTTGTTCTCGGCAGCCTCGCGAGCCAGCTTCATGATCGCATCGGGGCAGACAGTGAAGTGGTAGCCACCAATGTAGAAGACCTCGGCGTTCTGAGCGAGGGCCCAGATCTCGGGCTTCTCGAGGTGGTCAATGGCGTAGGTGTTGGCAGCAGCCAGGTCGGTGCACATGGAGCGGTTGTGGCCCGTGATGACAACACCGCAGCGGCCGGTGGGGGTGGCAGGGTCGACGCGGTACTCGACGCGGAGACCGGCCTGCTTGACAGCATCGTGAAGAATGGCGGCGTACTTGTCGTCACCGACAGCACCAAGGTACACGACGGAGTTGGGGGCTAGCAGGTACTGGGCGCCACGGGCCGAGTTCTGGGCAGCACCGCCAGCGATGAGCTTGGCGTCGTAGTTGTTCAGGAGGTCCTCATAGATGGCGGCGTGCTCATCGGAAGCGAGGATGGCATCGTTGGCTTTGAGGCCGTACTTCTCGAGGAGGGCATCGTTGCCGACGGCCTGGATGTCTGGGGAGAACATGAGGGGTTAGCGTTGCTGGTCTATTGCGTCAAGGTTGCGGTGGGCTTCATTTTAACCAGCTGACTCACCGAGAAGGGGGTTCTCAAGGCAGAGAAGGCGGAAGTCCTTGGTAGAGGCCATTATGAAACGAATTGGTACGATAAAGAGTTGAAGTTGGGTTGTTGCTGGGGAAGGGTTTGTAGAGGGAAAGTTTGATGGTGGGGTAATTTGAGAAAGCTGAGAGGCAAGGGAGGGGCAACGTGGGAGAACTTAAAGGAGGGGGAGGACACACTGCACGGACGCTGGGACGTGGAAGGGACCTCAAGTTGTGGGGATGGGTGATCAAGACGGCAGGACAGTGAATATCACACTGCAACGATAGATTCGAGTTTTTTTCTAGCTGCCTGGGTATCAATTCGACTTATCATTTCATTCAAGTACTACCTCCGCCTGCAACAGGATTTTTGACGCAAATACTCACCTACTTCGGGTGATTTGACTTCGCCCCGAACCAGGGGGGTTCTGTAGGCCCCGTCCCCTACAGCACACCTGCCATCAGTCTATGAAAAGTACTCGGCCGGAATCCGCCGTCCTCCTGAAAATCTTACCTTGAAGGAAGGCACTTGCTACCATGTGTTGGTCTACATCGGTTCGGGTTTGAGGTGTGTCCTCGGTTTCGTGGTCGGACATACCGTCCACGGAGAACTTCGACATGCCGGAAAAAACCCTTGAGCACATAGACATGGTCACCTGGCTGCGCATGTCATTGCACACGGGCAGCGTCCTCTTGCACCATCTGCCCTACCCAAGGAGGCATACGGCAGATGGTGTTCAAGAAGCCGGGCATGTCACTTACAAGACGCAGCACTGGGTAGAACCATGTCCTTTCATCTGCTCATCTGTCATACCGACACCGACCTCGGGTCCGGCCACATTTAGGCATGCTTTCCCACGCCCATAACACCGCATTCGCCCCTCGTAGCCATGATGGCTGAATTCACAGGGGGTACCCGGACATTCACCGCTCGATGCGAGGAAGACCTTGGGTTCATGCGTCAAATAAAAGCCGTGGCACTTGTCACCAGAGCTACCTGTCTTCTGCCCTCGCGAGTACCCCGAAAGATGCCGGCCGCGTAACACCATCCCAATGGAACCATGAAATCCAGTAGCCAGCTTTTTAGTCCTTCGTCTTCTGAGTACCGCGCAGCAGACCCGTCCTCCTGGCGGCGATGAGACCGGCCTTCTGTCCAGCGACGGCGTAGCGGGAGATGGTGGAGGCCTTGCCGATATGTTGGTGGTTACCCTGGAGGAGTCCGTGTCAGCATGTGATTTCTCCCAGTCGTCGTAGAAGCTACTTACACCACCGTGAGGGTGATCGACGGGGTTCATGGCAACACCGCGAGTCTTGGGCCAAGAGTTGCGCTTGACGGCGAACTTGTGCTTGGCGCGCGAGGCCTTCAGGAGGGGCTTGTCGGTACGACCGCCACCGGCAACGATGCCGATCATGCCACGGGAGCGGCTGTGGACGACCTTCTTGGCGCCGGAGGGCAGCTTGATGCGGGTCTTGCCCTCATCGGGGTTGTGGCCGATGATGGTGATGTAGTTGCCGGAGGTGCGGCCCAGGGTGCCACGGTCACCGATCTTCTCCTCGACGTTGGAGACGACAGTACCTTCGGGCATGGAGCCGAGGGGCAGGACGTTGCCGACGGTCAGGGCAGCCTTCTTGCCGGCGTAGATGAACTGGCCGGTGTACATGCCCTCGTTGGCGATGAAGGTCTCGGTGTGCTGCTTGAACTTGTAGGGGTCCTTGAAGACGACCCTGGCGAGAGGAGCACCACGACCGGGGTCGTGGATGATGTCCTTCACGATGCCGCGAACGTATCCCTGGCGCTCGGCATAGTCGAGGGTGCGGAACTTGGCCGGGGCCTTGTTGAGGCGGGTGTTGGCCGTGAAGATGGAGCCACGGCCCTTTCTCTGGTTGCGGATCTAGAGAAGGGAGCAGTGTCAGCCAGTGTTGTGATCCTCCTGGTTGACCTCGCCCGGTCCATGATCCCGCCTTGTCGTCGTCGGTCGGTCGCTTGCTTGCCCGGGCGCTGGGCGAGTCGGAAATGTCGCGGTCGCCCAGTGTCGCGGGAACTCAAAATTGCCGCCGGTGCGAAACAAAATACAATGCGTGTCGGCAATGGGAGTTACTTACAACGCGACCCATCTTGTCTTCCTCTTGCGTACGGAGGTTTGTCGAAGATGGAGGTTTCGGTGGCTGTTCGCAACTAAGGCTTCAGAGAAGGCTCCAAAATTTTGGAATGTGGTGCGGAACGAAAATTGGAAGCCCTCAAGCGAAAACACACGTGACCTGGCCCACTTGCTTCTGTCACAGTCGACCAGTGGCAGAGTGCCCACTCTGCCACCTCACTACGTACACGTCCGAGTCCCCTGGAGTGCACGGGCCATCAAGCGCAGTTGCCAGATGACCGCTCTTTCCCCCCACATTCCTCTCCAACTCCGACTTCACAAGGAGATGACGCATCACAGCACTTCCGTGATGGCCTCACCCTGACTGGTCTCGGCCGCGAGGTGCAATTGGGCTCGAGTAGTGGAAGCTCGAAAGCCATGTCAGACATCAAAATCTTTGTGAGGTCCTCAATATTGGTTACATTCACTAACGCCGTGTACCTCAGTTGGTCAAGCCAGCCCCAGCATGGCCTGGGCGCACTTGATTCAGTGCGCTGATCAGAGATTGTGGTGCGCAAGCGCTAGTGGGGATGATTTGAGGTGGCCAAGGTCTCGACGTCCTGCATCCAGGCCAGTACTGCTACTGCGTAATGGGTTGCTCGAGCCTGGCCTTGACCGTCAATCCCGTGCTCAAACCTCCAGAAATCGTCGCAAGTCAGGTGCATCGATCGTGACGGCAGTCCGACGACGCATCCAGACTCAAATTGGTAGGGGAGGGTGATACGCACCAGTTGCCGATCACTGGGTGTCAATTCCGCCGCCTCATCGAGCATGGGTATCGGACGTTCGACCACTTCCACCCACGACACCAGGGCTATGGACGTCCATTTTTCAACGGCTTCGATGTTTCTGCAGGCCTTGAGCAAGAGAAGTGTCGGTTGTCAAACCTTATCCCGTCTGGGACGGTGATGACAACTGCACTTGATCACTCAACGTGGCTCGGACGTCAGCCTTGCATGTCGAACCTGAGCCAGCAACTTCACTGGCACTGGACGCCACGGAGGACTTGCACCACGGCACTCTTTTGAAAAAAAGGAGGAGAGACGAAGCCTGGATGGAATAGCATCCACTCTGTGGCATCCACACATGTCGGCTGCCGAGGACGCGTTTTTTTCCAGTCAGCACACTGCAGCGGGCCCCGATGACAAACAGGATATTGGCCCGATGAGCCTGGGAATGCCTTCAACCATGGCGGAATGTTCCTGTGCCACTCTCGCCTTGCACAACAACTCTGCAGTTCTGAGCGACCAAGATTGCCACTATTATGGCGGATACATATTCTGATCCCCAAAACGCAATTGCTCACTCGAGAAGTCAATCAGGATGAACTTCATCGATACTGTTGTGGATCTAGGGTTGATTCAGCGGTCAAGGGTAAGTTGTGTTGGCTGGATGCCAACCTCCCTTCTCAGTGGTGGTGGGTCCCCCAGCTCCCTGGTGATGGAGTCTACCACAGCACACTGTGGCACCTAGCCTCAGAAGTCCGTCCAGGGCGCACGGGCTTGGTTGATGGATGAACAAACGAGAGCTGGGAGATAACACTGGAGTATGTCGATTGGGGGAGGGTCAGATAGTAGTCAAAACGCAAACAAGAGGCCTGTTCTATGATGCAGTTCGGCTAGGTGGTTGTGCAGATATTGTCCAAAGGGCTCACATTGAGAAAAGGCTTATCAGAGCCAAGGTTGGCATCAAGGACCTTCCTCTAACTGGTTTGATTCTGCCGGGTGCCTACCTACCTACCTTGGTCTGGCGGTGGGATGAAAGTTGCCCGGTACGTAGATGAAGCTTGTAGGCCGTGCCGGTTGGGTAGCGCCTAGCTCTCCTCTCCCTCTTTCATCATCAAACCCACCGCCCGCCCACCCCCGGTCTCCCACCCAACCTCAAGTTCAACCCCCGGCCCTGGACGACACAACACGACGCGACACTCACGCTCGACAACAGCGTGCGCCCTCCAAGATGGCGGACGATTCATCTGATCTGTCATCGCTATCGTCGCTGTCCCCAGTCCCCTCCGACCTAGATTCCGAGCCCGAGCCCGAGCCCCAGCCCAAGAAGGGAACCATCCTCAAGTTCTTCAACAAGCTCCCCAAGGGCCAGAAGGCCACCAAGGCAGTGACGGAAGCCTCACCACCTCCACGCAAACGATCGCCGTCGCCCGCGCACGAATATGTGTTTGCAGACAACCCAGACATAGCGGTAAGTCTTTGGCGCGTCGAATCTTGCCATTGACGCGACAATTCGCGTGTGCGACCTTGCCTGCTAAAACCGCCCCAGTTTATCGTCATGTTCCGGTCGCGATTCAACGAGGTCTTCCCCAAGTCGCTTTCCAACTTTGGCCCCCAAGAACTCGAAACAGATATCACCGACAGCCCTCCCGGTCAGCGAGTCGAGAACTTCCTTTGTGCGCTTCTGGGCCTCCTGCTCAACCGCAAGCAAGATGTCAAGTATGGAGTTGCCGCCGCGCCGATTGCGCCCACCCCGCTGACCAGAATTACAGGCCTGGTCACTACATGCGCGCTCTGGAAGATGCACTGAGTAGCCACCGACATCGGTGGCCGAAGGAATGGGAAGAGAAGAGCCCATTCTCTGGTGGCATCGGCTTCAATGACCTGGGCAACACACAGAGAGTACGTGCCTGCATCCCAGGGCCATCCAGGCTGGCGTCTTCGTCTTTCCCATTGCTCCCAATTGCTAACATATTCCTGCGATGCAGCTCACCCTCCTCCGAGTCCTGATCCACTGGACGCTTTCCGATTCCGAAGCGATCAAGGCAATGATTGCAAAGGCCTACAAACAAAACCGGCACGAAGACGACCGCAACCAGGCGCTCTCAGTTCAGCCCTGGGGTTCCGACAGCGACAAGCGGCGGTACTTCCTGGTCGAGGGCTTGGACGACACTGCCTTCCGCGTATATCGAGAGAGCAACCCCGCAGGCTTCAACCGTACCTGGTGGTCAGTCGCTGGCTCAATCGAAGAGCTCACAGCTCTGGCAACAAAGCTGGAGACGAAAGATGGTGGCCCCAAGGCCCGCAAGCTCGCGCAGAACATGATGGCTGCCATCCCTCGTTTCGAGGCCACTGAAGAGGTGCGACACAAGTCTCCATGCACACACAAGCGAATACTGACAGCTCCCATAGAAGCGCAAGCGACGCGAGTATCGCCAGGCACAGAAGAACCGCTTCAAACGCCCCTCACCTGGCTTCTCGCTCTACGAGGGTCGCACCCGAGGCAAGCGAGTCAAGTACACATACTCGGACGAGGAGGATGAGTCCTGGACAGACTCAACCCGTCGCTCGGCCCGCAACACCGGCACACACACTCCTGCCGACCCTGCTGGACCGGTGATGACTGCCAGCGGACGTCAAGTGCGTGCGCCAACTCGACTCACCAGGGGCAGCGCCGACACGGCCAGCGTCCAAGGCGACGAGTCGGACCTCTCTCAGGTGCGGGAGGGCACATCTCTCGCTGGCAACGGCCGGCCACGCAGGTCAGCCGCTGTCAACCACGGCACAAATGGTTGGGCAGGGTCTGGCCGCGGCTCGTCAGCGGATGAGATGGACGAGAGCGACCCTGACGGAGGCGACGGTGATGACGGAGATGAACATGTGCCCGACGAGAGCGACGAGGAAGACGACGTGCTCAACGACGACGAGATGCTGGTCGACGACGATCTCGACGACAAGCCTGCACAACTCATCATTGGACTGAAGGTGAAGAACAAGGAGAAGCTTGCCGGGGCCACCCTGACTCCCTCGCCTGAGAGCAAGGATGAGGCGACCCGGGGCGACGGAGACGCCAGCAAGAGTCCCACCAAAGCGGCCGCATCGACGCCGGCTTCTCTGGGAGACAAGAATGGCACTCCCGAGCCGGAGAAGACTGTGGTGGCACAGAGCAAGCACAGCTTGGAGGCGACTCCCCTTGCTTTTAGAGGAAGCCCGGAGAAGACGCAGGCGATATCGGGCGCCGTGAGTGCAGGGTCCAAGGACTGAGTTTGGTTGGCGTTGTTTCTGTTTAACGCGGGGAGCATGGTGTTCTGAGCCAGAGGATCAGCTGGCAGGAAGGACAATGAAGGAACCGGAAGTCATATTGGCGTTCAAACAGGCCTGTTGTCGTACTACATACCAGGTATTCAGGTACCGGCAGGGTGGAATTATGAATGTGTAGTCTAGTTCATAGACGTCATCAACCAGGAATGATGATTTAACATGTGTTTTCGGGTGCATGGAAGGGTATCTCTGGGCCAAACGAGCTGCTTCCTTGAAGCTTTGGCGAAATATCTACATGGGGTCTCGACGTCCCCTCAGTGTACATGGCTACGCGTGTGATGAATGTTGCCGTGGTGTGATAAGAAGGCTACGAGCCGACCGTATGATGGCTCCAAATTATCTCGACCGGTTCGGGACTGGCCAGTTGTTCACCCCGTACCACCACCTCCTGACGCGTGCTCCAACAGTGTTTCCATGAATTCTCGCGTTTCTGTTCCAGCTCTGCCATCCCAACAAGAACAGGTTGTACACGACTCCCTGAATGAGCGGCATCATGACCTTGAGTATTGTCAGCTAGTTAGGTCTTGTCTCGATTCTTCAAGCACGAAGCAAAAGTAGGCTCTTACCTGGTCTCGGGCCGTGATCCATGCGACCTTTCCCCATGTGTCGGCCTTGGAGATGCTGTTGAGGTAGCTCTGCTCGAACCGCAGGTCGGGCATGGGGGGCAGGTTCGCTGAGCGCGGCCTAGGCTTGATTATGCTGTAAGGAGCATCCTCTTCCTCATCGATGTCGCTGTATGCATCGTTGCGGCGAGACGAGGTATGTATTGAGACTGGCTCCTTCTGGGAAGCTGCAGTCGAAGGGTTGATGTCGTGCTTGGGAGACGGAGCGCGATTGATATGCGCTGTCTGTATCGTTTCCGCAATTTCGATAGGGATGGACGACTCCATTGTGCAGGTTGATTGTTGGGACTGGGATGTTGTGGAAGCCGAGCAAGGTACAGCTCTGATCCGTTGCTGCAGCAGATCCGGAGCGAGAGGTCACTGGCGTCACGACCTAAACTCCACTAGGACCGCTTTGATGCATACAGCTGCTTAGTGAAATATCTCGGCTAGTGAGGTACCATACCCCAAAGCACCCACACACTGTCGACCGATGGGCATCTGACGTCGGTAGGAGCCTGGTAGGGTAGGGATAAATGTTAGGCAGATGCTTGTACTTGTACTGAGATGCCGCTGTGTGGCCCTTGTCAGTCGTGGTTTGGGCAGCGACGGCAAATGTACCGGTACCACTTCTTAGAAAATACGCCGCCCTCTGTCGCTCCCCATTTCGTTGGTGACGGGAACACACGCCCGAAACTCGGTGACTTTGAGGGGTCCATTTTAATTCGGTGCCACTGCCAGCCTGAGCCGTCCCGTCCAAGGTCCGCGGTTTTTGTGTCTGACGCCTGGCGCTCACTTTTTCCAAACAACGCTTCCACCCAAAGAGCACCAGCACACGATCCTCCTTTTACGTGTTCGCCGGGGGGACACGAGCGCACACCGCATTCCGTCTGCTGTTCAGCAACAACACATACTCCTTTTCTCCTCTGCAAGAGGCACACCCACTGCTCATCATGTCGGACCCCAACTCCAATGAGGCCGAGAAGAACGTATGTCTATTTTGCTCGCTGCCCCCGCCATATGCCCGCCCCTCTTTGCCCCGCGCCCCCGGACTGGAAGCTGATTTCTTCGTCGCGATAGATTGAGATCTGGAAGGTGAAGAAGCTGATCAAGCGCCTCGAAGCCGCTCGCGGCAATGGAACGTCCATGATCTCCCTCATCATTCGTATGTCAACACCCTGTTGTCGCCACCACTGCTGTCGCCCGACGTCGCTAACCCCGCGGTCGCCCCATGCAGCCCCCAAGGATCAGATTTCGCGGGCCGCCAAGATGCTGGCTGAAGAATACGTACGTTCAATACCTCCCCCAGGTTCTGTCTCCAATGCGACAGCGACAGCGACAGCGACAGGGAACTGATACGCCAAACCAGGGAACTGCCTCGAACATCAAGTCCAGAGTCAACCGTCAGTCGGTCCTGTCTGCCATCACATCGACCCAGCAGCGTCTCAAGCTGTACAACAAGGTCCCTCCCAACGGCCTTGTTGTGTACTGTGGTGAAATCTTGACCCAGGAGGGCAAGGAGCGAAAGGTCAACATCGACTTCGAACCCTTCAAGCCCATCAACACCTCGCTCTACCTGTGTGACAACAAGTTCCACACCGAGGCCCTCGCCGAGCTGCTCGAGTCCGACCAGAAGTTTGGCTTTATCATCATGGACGGTAACGGTGCCCTCTTCGGCACCCTCAGCGGCAACACCCGTGAGATCGTTCACAAGTTCTCCGTCGATCTTCCCAAGAAGCACGGCCGTGGTGGTCAATCCGCTCTGCGTTTCGCCCGTCTGCGTGAGGAAAAGCGTCACAACTACGTCCGCAAGGTCGCCGAGCTGGCTGTCCAGAACTTCATCACTGCCGACAAGGTCAACGTTGCCGGTCTCATTCTGGCCGGTTCCGCCGACTTCAAGACCGACCTCAACGCCTCCGACCTGTTCGATAACCGTCTGGCCACCAAGGTCATCAAGGTCGTCGACGTCTCCTACGGTGGCGAGAACGGCTTCAACCAGGCCATCGAGCTGTCCTCGGAAACCCTCGGCAACGTCAAGTTCATCCAGGAGAAAAAGCTCATCGGCAAGTACTTTGAGGAAATCAGCCAAGACACCGGCCGCGTCTGCTACGGTATCGAGGACACCCTCAAGGCTCTGGAGCTCGGTGCTGTCGAGATCCTCATCATCTTCGAGAACCTTGAGATCAACCGGACCACCCTCAAGGACAGCGAAGGTGCCGAGATCATTATCCACACCACCAAGCAGCAGGAGACAGGCGACCGCGCCATGTTCATGGACAAGGCCACCGGCCAGGAGATGGATATCGTCTCCCAGGAGTCCTTCCTCGAGTGGATCGCGGAGCACTACAAGGACTTTGGTGCGGCCCTGGAGTTCGTCTCGGATCGTTCGACTGAGGGCAACCAGTTCGTCAAGGGCTTCGGTGGCATTGGCGGCATCCTGCGCTACAAGGTCAACTTTGAACAGCTGGCCGATTTCGATGATGATGATGATGAGTACTACGATGGTATGTATCCCGGACAAGTCTACTTCTCACCACGCCCAAGACTGACACTTGCCAGATTGACCAACCGATACCCCCTCCACTGGGGGTCTGACTCAGGCGTCCACTCCCGCAATGCAAGGGTTTTTCGAGGCCCCCAAGACAGAGCCAAAGCCAGAGCCAAGCGTCGTGGTTCCTCAACAGCGCCTCGTCAAAACGGCGTTGTCGAGCTCGTCTCGACACCACCACCAGACGGCGCGCCCGAGCCCGCTTCGCTCCGTCATGACGGCTACCTAAACCCCAACACAGCGAGATTGAAGGTAAGGATCCCAGACCTCTCTGCCAAAATGCCAACACGCTCTAACCACTGCAGCAGACTTGAATCACATCCTCGAGTCGGGTCAAATGGCCTCTCAAGCCACATGGGACTGACATTTTCGGGCGGATCTGGAGGCGAGCTGCGCGGATGGCAAACCTGCGGCCATACCGGCGGCGATGAAAAGCACTAGATGGACTAGACGTCTATACACAGAGTCTAATGTTTTTGCGTAACCTCTCTCATTCGTGATAACGTGTTGACCTCTACTTTGTACCTGTACGCCTGTCTTGCCTGCGGAGATGTCTACCGCCCTGACTCTTGATGCTTGGGAGCAGCAGGGCGGTCAACCGCACAAAGCCTCCGTAGATCATACACCACCAACGATCCCAGTGAGTCACCAGTTAGGCAAGAATCGGTCACAGGTCGTTTCTGGAAAGAGTCACACCGCTTTTTCTCTTCATTTCTTCGTCTACCTTTTCAGTGTCTTCTGCTTCTCGGCATCTGTCGCCACATTCCGTCCCTCCACCAAAAGACCCTTCTTCCGACGGACACCGTCCATATACCGCTTCGCCACGTTCTCCTTGTCGGCGAGCTCACCCAGGTCCTCGAGGTCATCCTCGGTAAAAGGTACCCAAAAGGGATCTTCGTCAAGAATTTCGAAACCTGCAAAGACCAGTTGCGGCTGTGCGGCACCCGAAGTGCGCTTCCGCATATCATCAGCAAAGCCAAACGACTCGACGACAGGCAGGACGCTGGTAATGCTGAAGAAGGGTGTGCCCTCCTTCATCGCCTCGGAGAGAACCCGTCCGCGGCGGCGTGTGAGCACATCGTACACACGGCCGAGGACCTCGGTAGAGGCCTGAATCTCAACACTGTAGATGGCGAGGAGCAAGCGCGGAGACCAGTCCAGCATGGCGCTGTGAATTGAGTTTTGGACCGTCTTGATGACCTCTCCCGTCAACCGGGGAAGCTTATCGCGCGCCGAGGAAGCTTGTTGTTCGTCTGATCCATCGCCGCCAATGATGTTGACTTCTTCAATGGTCACGGCGATGCCCTGGACTGGCTCCTGGCAGAGAGGTCCCTGAGCAGTGGCGAGCTGGAAAGCATAGCTGATTTTGTCGGCCAAGTGGTCGGGGCGGAGAGATTCATCACCCCCGAGCGTAGAAGCAGCATCTTGGGATTCTCGGAGATCAGAAGTGAAGAGCTTGGTGAGGATGGCTCCCGGTGTCTCGTCAATGAGAAGGTTCGGGCCTGTGCGACGGGGTCCGAGGGCCGCGATCTTGTCGGTTGTGTTCTTCCAAGCTTCGCGTCCCTTGCCGCTTTCAAGTAGCTTCTGCAGCTGGCTCTTGAACTCTTCTGCGGACAATGCCTTGCCGGTGGAAAGGACACTTGCATCAGCGTCCATTTTGTCCTGAGTCTCGTCGGTGTTGCCATTGGCGTCCTCGCCAATCTTTCGATCTGCATACATGTGCCGGATGGTGCTTCCGTTTCTTTGCAGGAATTCGGTGACGCCCGAAGGCAGTGGGCGAACGCGCAGCTTGACGGAAACCTGCTTCGACGAGGTGAGCCCTACCACGACGCCACGGCCAAGTTCCTTGTTGACTGGAGGCCGCATCTCCTCTGCTCTGACGATCGTCTCGCGATATGGCACGATGGGGGCACCGGCCTGAATCTCGCATCGAGCGTAGCGTTCTTGGAGATCAGTGAGGCACCTTTCGAGATGCAGTTCTCCGGCGGTGAGCAGCACGGTTTCGCCGCTGGAGAAGAGTTCGAATTCTGCGCATGGATCACTCTGAACCAGGAGCTTCAGTCCACTGATCAGCTTGTCGAGATCCATAGGGTTGACGGGCTCAAGAGCGACGCGAACAATGGGCTTTCCGAGGGTGTTGATGCCAGAAAGGTTCACGGCACCTTCGACTTGACTGCAGAGAGTGCCGGACTTGAGGAGTTTGCCCTCGAGGCCACCGATGCCAAAGACAACTCCTGCAGGCACAGAATCCAGGGCCTCCAGGTTTCGGCCCATGAGCATGTACAACGCCGTCACCGTGATCTTCTCCGGCTCAGGAGAATGAGGGTTTGCCGCGGACCACTTGGGCGGGATGACGTATAGCTCGTCTCCGACAGAGAGGGTGCCGGAGAACATACGGGCGAAGCCGATGAGATGCTCGGGTTCGACCTCCTTTTCATCGTGCGTTCTGTTGTCAATGGTGATGTCGTCAAGGGCCGCGCTCAGGTCTTCCACGGCATTTGCAGCATTATCCGAGGCGGCTTGTTGGGCTCTAGCAGCTTCTGCCCGCTTCTTTCGAGCCATCTCTCTCGCTTCTTCAGGACTCAAAGGCCCCCGCCTCTTGTTTTGCGGCAGTTCGCTTTCCGGGATCGATACCATCTTGCTGACATATGCAACGACGGGGGCGCCCTTCTCAGCCTTGAAGGAAACCATGGCATCGGTGACCTCCTTGTCCACAGAAGTGCCACCGGGAGAATCCTCGATCATTTCTGGCAGCCTGGATGCCTGTGCGGAAGGCGGCGACGGCAAAGACTCAACGACCGAGACAAGCAATGCAGTCGAGAGTGGTAGCCATGATGAGAAGACGGTCGTGAGTAGTAGCCGGGGGTCTCTGGTCCTGGCAATGTGCGGAGGAATCGTCAGGTTCAGAGATTTGGTGATTTTTTCCAGGAGTACCGGGTCGCCCCTGCCATTGTCGTCCCCAACTGTGGCCTGGTACACTGTCCAGATAGGTTCCAGAACAAGTTGAACGAACATGGGCTTGAGATTGCGTCCTTTGAGATGCTTGGGACCCAGAATCTTCTTCGTCTTTGGGTCTAGGTAGAAACTGCCCCAGAGGACTTTCTGCATCAAGCCACGCTTGATACCCAGCTTCTTTTCGTAGAGCGCGGCAAATTGCCTAACAGTAAAGGCCCAGCCGTCGATGGCGCTGCTGAAGATGACGTTGTTCTTCTCTGGAGCGAAGTAGAGATCTTCGTCATCTCTTTCCTCAAACTGCAGGTCCCCCGAGTCGGCGTTGATTTCTCCAGAGTCGGCGCCTTTGGAAGCTGTTGCTCTGACTCGTTCGTCCATCTTCTCTCTCCAGTTGAGATCCTCTTCCATGCGTTCACCTTGGAAGAAACTTCCGAGGACAGCATTGACTTGCTCTAGCAGCTTGCTGAGGTGGATGTATGCTTCATTAGGTGTCATTTTGAGTTCGGTGATGAGTCTGTCGACCTTGTTGAACACCAGCAATGGCTTCAGTTTCTCGATCCAAGATTGTCGCAAGACCGTAACGGTCTGGCTGCAGACGCCCTCCACGGCATCGACAAGTACCACGGCACCGTCACACAGTCTCGAGGCGGTGGATACCTCGCTGCTGAAATCGATGTGGCCCGGTGAGTCGATGAGGTTGATCAAGTACTCCTTGGATTCGGGGGCGGCGTCCGGTGACGATCTCCTCATCATGGAAAAGAAGAGGGATATGGCGGATGACTCCATTGTGATGCCTCGAAGCTGTTCGTCTGGTCTGGAGTCCAGATACCGGATCTTTCCGGCTAGCTTGGGAGAGATGATTCCATTTGTGGCAATCAGTGCATCAGTCAGCGACGTCTTGCCATGATCGACGTGCGCGAGGATGCAAATCTGAGATGATGTGAGTACGGTCCTGATCAGGTTGCTGGGTTACGTATGTTGCTTACATTTCGAACATCATTAGCGTGCCGTTGCAGGCTGGCCAGCTTTTCTGGCGTGACCACGGGCATTTTGTAAAATCTAGACGGCTTGTCGTGTGATGGGTGAAGGCAGTGGTGAGAGCTGGCTAAGGGGATCTTGAAGACAAGGATGCGATTTGTCGAGTGATAGAACAATAGGTGGCGGTTGCGTATTCAAATAGGTAGATGGACTGGAGGAAAAAGCTTGAAACGTAACCAAGTATTTTACCAATAGTCGAGTTTGCCGGGGTTCAGGCAGCCAAGTGAATAGCTAGGTCCAAACGCAAAAGCTGGAAGCGGCAGATGAGTGATCATGAGCCATACCGGTGACGCAGACCAGACAGGCAAAAGTCGAGGGCGGCATGGGTTGTGCCCCGCCATCATCTACCCCGCCAAAACCTCGATAACCAGCCGCTCTGATAAGATAACGCAGCTAAGCGGCGTACCGCTGTAACGGCATTCCAAACCCTAACGTTCACATTCGGCTGTGAGAACTTCAATCAGCCCCTCAAATCGCCAGATTCAAGTGGTAGGAAAATTTCAACCCCACCTTCCGCCACCCGCCTCTCTGCCCTGCCGTCTACCGACAACCCCCCCCTTCCACGACTGCAAGCAGGGCAATCCGACAATATGAGCGCCTTCCAAAACGGCGAGCGCCAGGTCCGCGCCATGGACGACGATAGCGATGTCGAGGAGGAAGCCCTTGTTGCCGACTACAAGGAGCAGGTCCAATACGAAGATGGTGCCGAGCTTGAGCAGGTCAACTCGTTGACCATGGCCCAGCAGGTCGACGACATCCAGTCCCGTCTCGTTGCCGCCGCGCAACCCCTCGACTTCTCCGCTCCTCTCGAGACCAAATTCCAGAGCTACGATGCGTACTGCAGCCTGTTCCACTTCATCCTCAACAGCGAGGGCCCCGTCGACATCGAGCCGCCTTCGGTACGTCCCCATCAGTCATCAATAACATTGGACAGAGAGGTCATGGCTGGCGTGGACATAGACTGACTTCATGCAGTACTACTGGGCTTGGGATGTCATCGACGAGTTCATCTACCAGTTCAACTCCTTCTCCTCTTACCGCATGCGCATCGCCAGACAGGCATCCAACGAGGAGGAGATCCAGATTCTCAAGGAGAACCCCAACACATGGGGTTGCTACAGCGTGCTCAACGTTTTGTACTCCCTGATCCAGCGCTCTCAGATCACCGAGCAGTTGGGCGCCATGAAGCGCAACGAGGACCCCATGGCGGTTGCGGGCGAGTATGGCAACAAGAACCTGTACCGCATGCTCGGCTACTTCTCCATCATCGGTCTTCTGCGGGTTCACTGCCTGCTCGGCGACTTCAGCCTCGCCCTCAAGACCCTCGACGACATTGAGCTGAACAAGAAGGCCATGTTCGCGCGCGTTATGGCCGCGCACTTCACGACCTACTACTACGTCGGCTTCGCCTACATGATGCAGCACCGCTACGCCGATGCCATCCGCATGTTCAGCCACATCCTCGTCTACGTTTCCAGGACGAAGAACTTCCAGAAGAACGCCCAGTACGACTCCATCTCCAAGAAGAACGACCAGATGTACGCCCTCATCGCCATCTGCGTCGCTTTCCAGCCCACTCGTCTGGACGACACCATCCACACCGCGCTTCGTGAGAAGTACGGCGACCAGCTGCTGAAGCTGCAGCGCGGCGGCCCCGAGTCTCTTCNGTCTCTTCCCATCTTCGAGGAGCTCTTCCGTGCTGCTGCCCCCAAGTTCATCTCTCCCGTCCCCCCGGACTTTGAGAACCCCGAGTCCAACGTCGACCCTCTCGAGCACCACCTGGCCGTCTTCATGGATGAGGTCAAGACCAACATGTGGAGCCCCACCATCAAGTCCTACCTGCGTCTTTACACCACCATGGACCTGAACAAGCTGGCCGGCTTCCTCGATGTCAAGGCCGACGAGCTCCGCTCCTGGCTCCTTGTCACCAAGTACCGCACTAAGCAACTGCGCTGGACCGAGGGAAGCCTGCTGGACGGCGACCTCGTCAACGTGAGCGATCTTGATTACGCTCTTCAGAACGTGAGTGTCCACCTCCCAAAATTTGACTGCCATGCCCGTATCCTAACGCGTTCCCAGGACCTCATCCACATCTCCGAGGCCAAGGTCGGCCGCAAGCTGGTGGACTGGTACCTCCGCAACCTGTCGCGCACCTACGCTTAGACGATCACACACGATGCGCTGTGTGTATGTGTGAAGAAACGAGTTTGCCATGACATGGTCGAACGAAGATAAGAGGCGTTCCCGCAATGGAGGTCCCAGGATTGAACCCGCCGAGTAACGCGCGTGATCCGAAGGATGGGACGGCCGGCGGGAAGAAAAGCTAGGGGTTGCTGCATTCGCAGGCGTTTAGGCGTCATGGTCACATCCTCGGATTCAGGAATGGATGGACCGCTTGGCGGAAGCTTGATCATATGGTGACAAGAAGAGAGGGATGCGGCTTTGGCCTCTTGAACTCGGAGGGACAGCCTCGAGAGGACAAGGGTGCCGAGACTGCGCCGTGTTTTGTGCTCTGCTTGGAGAAGGGAAGCACACCTCGATCGAGGACGGAACAACGACACTGGGGTACTGGGGTTTGCCCCTGTCAGCATGAAGGGCTGTCTTGGCTTGCTAAATACAGCTGTAGACGAAGGGTCGTGAGACTCTGACGAGAACCTGCCAAGCTTAAATGAACGTCGCGGGTCTTTCGACGTGATGCTAAAATTGAACCCGCTGAAACACCGTGATGGCACAGGCGGCCGAGCGGTTCCAAGTCTCTGGGTCAAACTCACAAGCCACAACCGGGGTATGCCCGTCGTGTCTAGGTGTGATTATTGTTACTTGGCTGTCTATTTGGTTATCGAGCTGCCTCGAGGATGTCGCTTGGCAGTTTAGGAATCGGCGTCAATCTTGCTAAGTTTGCTTCCATTCACCCCCTGGGTAGATAGGCCTCCCGTTCTTGGCTGGGGTGACGATGGCAAAACCGGCGGCCAATATACTCGAAATGGAAGAACGAGACAAGTACAGCGGCCCGTGCTTTGTTTCAAGGCCAGCTTGAGGGCTGTCTGTAATCATATACCAGCACGATACTCTCAGTACTTGAGTGAAGGTAGGTAGGCGAGCTTTTTACTTCTGTCGAAAACACGATACTTTCCAACCCACCAACTTCCTTCGACTCGGGCTCACGGTACATGTTGCGATATATTCGTGACGTTGTCTGTCACTGCATTGCTTTCCCAAACATCCAAGGCACCCCGTGGCTAACACTGGCTGCCTGCTGCATCCTTCTTCTGGCCAAGAGAACAAGTTACTGTAGCAGTACGTCACCGCGCATTCATTGCCTTCATCATCAGATCATCTTATCGACTTCGATTCACCGCAAGAGGGTTCCGGCCAGATCAGCAGACACCAGAGCGGCGATTTAGAAACCCGAAATTCTGCAAGCTCTCGATAAGAAGGGCAGCTCTGGACAATTTTTGGGCCGCGGTCGCGATTTGTTCCATTGGACGTTGAAGTCACCGGTGGTGGCTTCCCTTCCAAAATACATTCCCGACCCCAAGCGCCTTCCCAGCAAGGAAAACAACAAAAAGCAAAACCACAAGCGCCACTCCCTCCAAGGCAAGGGTTTAATTGCACCTTCCAGATTCTCCGAGTCCTCACCGTGCCCAGCCGGGAGAAAACGCCAGACCCACGCGTGCGGAAGTTGGGTAGTTCTTCCGGTGCCTGCTAGGTTGGGCTGTTACACAGACCAGCACGGCTGTTCGTCGATCGAATCTGCCCCCTTCCTCGACTTTTTGCTCCGACCAGCCCCCACCAACCTCCCAGAGCCGTCACCACGGAACGCCTCAAGCACACCGACTTCCCCCATGCCGACCTTGCCCCGATAACCTCTGCCGCTGGCCTTTGCCTGAGGTCTTCCGAGCAGTGGCGCAAAGTCCTTTCTCTCCTCCAACACCGCGGTGTTCGATCGCAGCGTAACATCAATTCATTCGTCCTCCCCCTCGCCATCATGTCGGCCGCCGTCGCCGCCGAGAAACAAAACCGACCCGAGAATGTCGAAGACGGCCTCCCGTCCCCTCTACCGCCACTGAGCTACCACTCGAACGAATCACTCAATACAGATCAAGCGTCTCCGACCGACCAACAACCAGGGCTTGGCCTAGATCACTCCATCGAGATGCAGCATCAAGAGGAGGAAGATGGGCAGAAGACTCCTACTTCTATAGCGACCCTGGGCGCCTCTACCGAGAAGCAAGCCGACAGACCGCGCATTAGGATCAAGGGCCAGGACGCCGCGCTCCGCGATGAGCAGCCTCTGAGTCGGCACTCTTCAACGCGCTCTACAGCTACAATCACCCGGCCCAAGATCGAGATTCCCCGCGATTTACATCAGCCGGCACCACGAGCGTCGACCGAAGCAGGCGTGACTGGACCTGGAGCTGGTCGTGGGCGCAAAGAGTCGGTCTGCAGCTTGAGTTTTGCGCAGGCAGACAACCCCAAGCTTCCACAAGGCGTACACAAGAAGACAGACAAGCTAAGGATCCGAGCAAGCTCGCCACCGCCGCAGAGGTAAGCCCTTTCTCCCGTTTCTCGCACACAACATGGCCCATTCCCGCTCTATCATTGCGACCACGTTGTAACCCTCGAGGAGGGAGTTCGAGCTTCCTCAAGTGAGGGAACTTTGCATCTTGGTGGCGGTGCTGGAGCTACTGTGGTCGACAAAGTTCAGGACATATTATGGTTTTCCGAATGGAGTATACCCCGCCTCCCCCACCGTTGTACCCGAAGAGGTGTCGCTGGGTACTCGGGAACAGCCCTGAATGCCAGCGATCACCTGCGTATTCCAAGTACCCCGAGAGGGGCTGCTGGAGTGGGCGCAGCATCGTGTAGCGCTGTGGGGAGCTTCCCGTCAGTGCCCGATGTCCGCGGGCAGGTCAAAGTCCAGGCCTCAGCGCGTTCGACAGGCACTACCCACTACCGTCTCTTGCCTAGCGCATCATCAGACCACGGGCAGGCCTCCAGCCCCTCCCCCTCCCATCCCTCAAGCTGGCAACCTAACCAACCCCACGCCATTTCCCTCAGTCGCTTCGGCCAAAGCCGAGGTATCCTACCGTTCCCTGCCACTCTTCTTGGTCTCATCACCTCGATCAAGTCCATCACCAGCTCAATATCGTTGCTTGCCATTGCGGATCACTGCCCATCATGGCCGAACTAACAACGCACGATTCAACCAGGTTCCGGCAGCACATTGCATTCGATAACCTCCCCATCGGCGAGGCGACAAAAAGCAACACGCCCTCTCTCACGCTGAACGTCCGCCACCGGGGATACCAAGCGACGCGACGGTCGCGCACGTTCATGGTTGGCGTCGACGAGCACGCCTACTCCGACTACGCCCTGCAATGGCTGCTCGACGAGCTGGTCGACGACGGGGACGAGGTTGTGTGCGTGCGCGTCATTGAGAAGGACACGAGAGGATCGTACCAGGACGACGCCCAGAGGCTGATGGATGCGATCATCAAGAAGAATGGTGGCAACCGCGCCATCAGTGTGATCCTCGAGTATGCCACCGGCAAGCTACACTCGACCTTCCAGAAACTGGTAAGCGCAATGCGCCTCGTAGCCCATCACTTGACAAGACCATTGTCGACTAACGCCATGCTGCGCAGATCCAGATTTACCAACCCGCAATGCTGGTCGTGGGCACCCGCGGCCGGTCGCTTGGTGGTCTCCAAGGACTTGTTAACACGCGCAACAGCTTTTCCAAATACTGCCTCCAATACTCCCCTATTCCAGTCGTCGTTGTGCGTCCTACCGAGAAGCGCGAGAAGAAGAAGAATAAGAGAATGAACGACACGGAGCGCCAGACATATGTCAGAATGCTATCGGCCACAGGTGGCAAGCATGAAGCCGACAGCGAGCGAAGCAGCATGTACGAGGTCGAGGTCCAATACTCGGCAGATGAGGAGGCACACCAGGTCGCCAAAGTCTTGGGGCTTCCGGCATCCTTTGATCCTACAATCAAGCCTCTCAACACAAGCACACTGCTGCGGCCGAGGATGACAGATCCGTCACCTCTGTCGACGCAAGCAAAACATCACGACGACCCCACCGCGGAGAAACACAAGGGTCCTGCGAGCGCCGCTGGAGATAGCGATGACAGTGACTCCAGCGAAGACGAGTTTGAAGCCATTCCGGGCGAGCAGGCACTCAACCAAGACCAGCAAGAGAGGCTCCACGATATGGAGGTGGGCGAGGCTGCGGCATTGCTGAAGCAGAATCGGCGGCCGAGTGTCGACTCGGGTGACGAGGAAGGGAAACACTCGCGAAAGAACAGCGCGAGCTGATCGGCGGCTAAAAGACACATCGCGGCCGTGAAGGCTAGAGCGGGACGGGAAGGAGTTGTGTTGTTTCGTTTGCCTTTTTTCGATACTCTACATTTCTTACGACTGAGACGACATTCGTTGATACCAACAGCGCCTGGGAAGACGGAGACACGTCGGGCATCGTGTTTTTTGGGGGGCTGCAGCTCAAGCTTGTTTGCAATAGGCGACGATGGCGATGGCTAGGTAGCGAGGCGGCAATGGCAGCTGTGTCCATATGTGCTGATACAGGTTACTTACTCCTTTCGTTTCGGGAGGCCACCTCATCGTCTTGTTTGTAGAGGCCACCGTGGATGCCGCATGTGTGTAAATCCGCCACCATGGCGATAGTTCGGGGCCCATCTATCGATGGGCATTTCGAATAGAGGCGTATGAAGAGAAGATTGAGAATTGACTCGATGCGCCGATTAACGGGTTCCAGCCGACTTGGGAGTCTTTGGTGAGAACCTGGGGCCCCGAGGTGTGTCGCTCGGACTTTGGTACACGCAGACCCCTGTGACGCGGCCCGTTCGACCTTCAAGTCGCGGACGTACCTTGCCGCACCACCTGTCTACCTACCAACTTACCTTACCTACCTCCCGCCACCTTTCCATGTCGTTTCGGAATCGATCGGAAACTTGAACAAACGACCAGCGTTATCCATGCTGATGCTGTTCTATTCCTCCTGCTCTCGCGCTTCCGCTTCGATCGCGATACCGATGCATCCGTTCGGCTTCTGTCGATAACACAGCGACCGACACCACGGCTTTCTCAGCTCTTGCGCATTCATACAAATGTACTGGCCATTCGCTTCAGCCTGCGACGACGATGGTTGCGTACCGATAGACCCCAACGCGCCCTCTACGACGGGCCTCCTACTTTCCCTCGGGCCTTTCATCGTCACTTTTGCGACCGTCTTCGTCTTCGCCGGACGACAAATCTTCCCTCGGCTTGCGCGGGTCCACGACGCCCGCGATGGCGAAGACAATGTGCTTCCGTCGCACGCACCGCCCAGCCTGCGACAGGCGCACGCCGAACATGGCCGCAAGAGCCTACGAAGAAGAGTGGCGGCAGCGACATTCAATACTACTGTTGCGCTCGCGGCTGTGCTGGGAGAGTTGATACTTTGCGAGATTGCGGGCATCGTCAGCCCAAAAGCGAGAGAGACGGGCTTGCGCATCACGGTGCCCACGCTGCTTCTCCTGCTGGTCGGCGTGATACCATTTTTGGAGATTCAGAGTGTCATCTCCGGTCTGGGATGGCGGTTCCAGCGCACAACCAAGGGCAACTTGCCACGGGTCGCTTGGGGCCTGCAGCTGGCCGTTTTCGCAGGATGGTTGTTCTCGTTCTGGAGCCTGGGCGTATTTGTGCCGCTTGACAGCGAGCCCGTTGCGACACAGATGAGAACAGGTGCCGCCGCCCCCGGCGGGTGGACGAGAGAGTGTCTTGAGAGGATCGGCGTCATTGGCATCGCGCTGATGGCCATGCTCAGCGGTTTTGCGGCCGCGTCAACGCCATGGTACACATTGGGTGGTGCGTCGGAGAGAAGGAAGAAACCTGTCACGGATGCCGACATTTCGAGAAAGCAGGCTGGCCTGGACGCCACCAGCGAGATGCTCCTTACAAAGCGCCACAGGCTGCAGGCATTGGAGCGCAAGGCGTCGACCACGCAGACCCAGAATTCATCTGGCGGCATCATGGGCAAGATGCTTGGTACTATACGCGGGGGCGGCGGTGAGGAAGCCGAGATGCGCGGGCTTCGCGTTGAGATTGCCGGCCTTGAGACCATGGAGGCCAGTCTGTCCTCGAACCTCGGTCTCATGCGTACACGACACGCCGCCAGCGCCCGGGCGTCCACGGCCTTTGGTCGGATGCTCACCGTGCCGCACTACGTCTTCAGCCTCTACTGCGTCTACCGCATACTGGCCACCACACTTACCACCATTCGACGAGCCTACTCTCCTGCCGCCGCCTTTTCCTCGACAGACCCTATCAACCGGTTCCTTGGCTTACTCGCCCGTCACTGGGACCCGATGCTGGACCAAGACGCCTGGGCACGCCAGATCTCGTTTCTACTGAGCGGCGTCATCTTGGCTGCGAGCGCATCCTCCGCAACACAGACGTTCCATCTCTTTGCCCGCTTCGCGCCGGGCCTACTTTTCCAGGCCCAGGCGAACCTAGCACTTATCACGGGCCAAGTGTCGGCCGTCTACGTCATCAGCGCCGCGCTGCTACTGCGCAGCAACCTGCCATCGGAAATGGGGTCAGCAGTAAGCGAGGCGTTGCGAAGCGCGCTGGATCCGCGCTTTGTCGACGGGTGGTTCGAGTCGTGGTTCCTCGTGGCGAGCGCCGTCACTGCAGTGGGCCTTTGGGTGAACAGAAAAATCACGGGCGATGGCGATGACTGGGATGATTATGGAGGAGAAGAAATTGGGCAGAAGAGATCATGAGGGAGCCCTTGTGTTGCTGCCGGGCACCTGTTTTGATGTACAAGCGGTGGTGCTGTGGCGTCGATGCCGTGTGGCGGCGGTGCGTGGCGGGGTAAAAGTTCCCCGCGATGCCGGAGCGGATGAGTTGGATTTTCCAGGGGTGTGGCACACCTACTACTACACGAAGCATTACAATGATACCAGATTCACTCATCGACAAGTCAAATTTTAAGCGAGGAACCGGCACTAGCATTTGATACCGAATCAGACAACCCACAGACAGGTCTCGTCCCCAGGCAAAAAAGCGCGATCAGTTCAACACGACTCATCAACAACCTCGGGAGTGCATTCCTGTTGCAAGGACAATAGCTCAGCCAGCATTTTCACGAACTTCAAGTCAACGAAGGGGGCACGAGCTCATACGAAAACGATGTCTGATGCAGCATCATGGCGCGTCTTGCCACCTCATCTGGTTGAGCAGCAAATATCCCAGATTGACCTACTGATGGCCATGTATCCCACCGAGGAGGAGGTCACGATTGACAGTGAATCCGAAGAGCTGTTGGTTCTTCTTAGGAAACATTGCGAAGAAAATACGATTGCCCTTTTAAGGGCGACGCCCAGCGTGGCCGTTCTTCTCACGATAGTCATTGAAGAGACGGACGACTCAGCAGAACAAAAGAAACTCCAGCTGGACATTTCTGTCCCCTTCTCATGGAGCTTGGAGGAGGCTCAAGAAGAAGTTCCGAGACCACGAGTTAGGATAAGGCAGCCACACTGGCTAAGTAGGGCCTCGACAGTTCACCTCAGCTCTCAAGTACCCCAAGACAGCGACGACCTCTTCAGCACCATTCAATCGATACAAGAAGCAGCAGCCCAGCACCTCGAAGATGCAAAGGCGCTTAAGGCTGAGCAGGCAGAGACTCTTGACAGGAATAGTGGCGGGCCTCTTGTCCGGGTCTGGTTCTACTTCCCTTCCATCTCCACCCGATCCAAGCGCGACGACTTCATCATCAACGCGCCGCTCTACCAACTCACCGGCTTCTTATGCGCAGGCAAGCCAGGCCTGCTGTGTTTGGAGGGAAACTCCCAAAAGATCGACGATTACATGAAGTTCATCAAGACGGAGAGCTGGGGTGATATCCCTGCACACCACAAAAAGGTCAGCGAGCGGCATCGGGAGAAGGACATACAGTCCAGGGTATTTCAAGACATGCAGGAGATTACGGACTCTGTGGGGGAGAGAAGAGGGCAACGCGCCAACAGGGGGGATATGAAGGCGATGGAGGGCTGGCTCGTGGAGAGAGGTCTGGGGGATGCATTTGCCAAAGTGCTGATGTAGATGGATACCTTGGCTAGCAATGTACATGATGTCCTCCTACAGCATCAAACGCTCGTCTATGAAATCTGGATCTTAATAGAACCCTTCTCGCCGTCTTGTGATGGGCCGAACACGACCTCCTGGCTGTCCTCATTCCGAACGCCGTTTGAAAACTGGATGGCGATGAATTCCATTGCGGCGCCTTCGGGTCCAAGCACAACCATGGGCGCATGCCACGTTCCTGCGCCGTAGGTGACGGCCTGTCGTCCAGACACGACAAAGGCCCTGATCTGAGTCAAGTCCGGCAGGCCGCTTCCCTGCAGGGTTCCTCGGCCCTTATCATCAGGCTGCAACGGGAACGCGAGGTCCTTTCCCAGCTCGCTAGGCGCCAAGCTAGGTGCGGCAAGGACCAAGTATGAGCAGCCCTCTGGCGTGACCATGGGCACAAAGGTCTGTGAAGTGAAGGGGTGGCGCTCCAACAGACCGAGGTTGTAGCTGGTGGTGGCAGACCGGCTGGATGCGACGACGAAGACGCTCATGGATGTGTTGGATGGTGTCTGGCTAGATGCTTGCGGGTAGAGGTTCTGTGGGGTGGGAGGGTAGTGGAATTTGAAAGCCGTGACCTGATCAGAGCGTATCGCTGCCGACGCGATGTCTTCAGGGATGGGGTTTGTGGCTGGGTGGACATCTGGACGAGGGTTCTGGAGGACATCTCCAAAAGGGGCAAAGGCCTCAGGGGTCATGGGCTCCGCGGTGATGGTGCGGGTTTCCCCGTTGAGTGAGAGTGATATGGGCATTTTTGAGGTGAAAATAGTAATGGAATTCTGGCATCAAGTGTTTCGATCAGAAATGAAGTAAAAGCGTGTGGCCAGCTCCCATTTATACCATCCATCTTGACCCCCTTCATGAGGCCCTCCCCCCACTCATGGAGACTCACGAGGACCCGAAGGCGGGGATATGAAGCCTCGGTGGGGGATCGTGGGGGTGCGACAAGCAGAATCGCTCTGCACTAACGACAGCCTCATTGGTAATGGAGTTCGCTTCGTTTCTTCCTTCGGTATTAGATGGACCAAGCTTACTTCAAATGGAATAATGTCTTGGGGGAGCGGAACAGACGGCTATCTTTTGCTCCGCAAGTCGGGTTCACTTCCCCACGCAACATGAAGTCTCCCCCCACGCAGCCCCCCCTTTCCCCAGCATCCCAGCTGTCTACCCCTCCCTAAACCCCATGGTCTTCCACCTCCGCAAAACCCTGCTCTTCACACTTTCGGGATACGAAGTCTCAAAGTCGACATGCTTGAAGTTCCTTGGCCATTTGTACTCCGAGGCTAGCAGGCAGTCCGAGACCAACTTGCCACCCCGTCGAGGCATCCCCGGAGTCTGGGACATGTACGGGGTCAGCGGGTGGCAAGGGACGTCTTCGAACAAGTATTCGTCATGGCCAGGGCGGCAGCGGGTTGAGAATGCCCACATGACCTTGTTCCAATCGTAAACGTCGATATCATCGCCGACGATGAGCAGACGATTGATAAGCATGCAGCTCTTGTGGTTGAAAGCCAACGCCCCAAGCCTGTTGCAGAATTCCTGAGAGGTTGTCCCCATCTTGCGAAGTTCTTCAGTGTCGAATTGCAGTCCGCACCACGTCGCCATGGTCTCAGCTGGAGCATATGCCTCTTTCACGGGGAGCCCATGTTCTTGGCATAGCAGAAGTAGCTCGGGGGCGGCCAGCTGAGCCGTAGTGTGCTATGATCAGAAGTCAGAAAGAGCTTCTTGTAGGACCGAAGTGGCACTCACAGATTCGTCGGTAATCTGCCCCGGGCACGAGATTGGGAGAATGGCATCGTCGCGATGTGTGATGGCGTCGACCTGGAAGAGAGGTCCCATCTTTGGGGGGCTGTCCAGCATCACACCAAGATAATCTCCAAAGGGACCCTCCTGCCCCTGTTTCTTGAGAGACATTGTCCCCTCGAAGACAATCTCGCTGTTTGCCGGAACTAGAAGATCACTGAGCTCGCATTTGACAAGATCCAGCGGCTTGCCAGTCACCGCTCCCACGTATTCGCTCTCTGAAACGCCCTCTGGGACTGGCATCGCTGCGACAATAGAAGCGATGGGGGGCACACCCATTGCCAGAGCCCATGGTATCTCGTGTTTTCCCATCTTCATCCATAGATCTCGAATGATGGAGTTGTGCTGACCACATCCCACAAGACAGACCAGGTGATTTTTGTCGTGGACCATTCCGCGGAAGATGGACCAATTGGTCCAAGATTTGTCGGGACTCTGCAGAATATGCACGCCATACGTCTGGAGGTACTTGCCCCCATCTCCTTCATGCAGGTACGGCGCAGGAAGAGCTTCGAGATCAACCTTCTCTCCGAATATAATGTTCTGTTTGCACGGTCCGGTACCCAGGATGTTTGGCGGCAAGGGTGTCGCCTTTTTCCACGCCATGAACCGGTCCGAGATGTCTTTCCACGTTGCATCCGGAGGCAGGCCGATGTTTCTTGCAACACGCCCGAATCTTTCCCTTTGGTCGCTCCGCAGGCTAGCAGCGTTGCCAAATATGCGCCACAAGCCGTTCTGTGCGCCGCGGATGTTGTTGAAGAGCGGCGCCTTGTCGCAGACTTCACTTACGCGGCGTACGATAGCGCCCACTTCCAGATGAGGGTCGACTTCGTCGTTGATCTCAGCCAAGTCCCCATCCTGGCGAAGGATGTCGATGAACTTCCGGAAATCCGTTTGTGCCTCCGCGGCACTTACCTCCCTCCCGGCCTCCCGCCTTGCCCGTCGGGAGTCGACAGACATATCATTCTTGTGGACCAGTCGTGTAACTGGAGAGAGCCGAGCAGTGGTGAAGGGTCGAAGAGGTTGTATACGATATCGATGCATTGTCCAAGTAGGCGGTACGTTTTCAAGTGTAAATTGGCTGGAAGAGGGAATGAGAAATGCATATGCAGGACATTTGGTCCTTGGATCATGGAATACTGGTGGCTTAAGACATTCTTACTCGTGATGCCGGGTCCCATTGTCGAGATGCATCGACCCGTCGCATCCCGTCGGACCAAGTGTACTGGCTCGGTTACCGAGTTTTGTAGCACGCCAAAGTAGTAACGATGGTTGAGAACAGGGGCACGGGACAATTCATCTGTGAAAGTTCCGTGGTGCGATTGCCGAACATCAACTCGAGGGCTGAGGTGCACAGTTCGCTGAGGGCATCTCCTAGTCAAGGAGGTCTCACCACCATGACACTTGTGGCATGGGGCGACGATCTTTTGCTACCCTACACCGGTTACTGCAGGTATGACTTGACGCAAAGAAATTAAATCGTCTGACTCGAGGTTTTGTCACCAGAAACACCCATGTGATCTCTCGACAGCTAATGGTATGAGTCTGGGACTGTTCTTCTGGTGACACCTCGGTATGGTTTGAGCGCAGCCCGCGATATTACTACCGCAGCCTGCGGAAATACGGGTCAAGAAAACAGGTCGATATGACTGTTAATAGGCGTCAATCGACCGATACAGTCAATCGACCGGTACAGTCAATCGACCACTACAGTTAATGGACCGGTTACCGAGCAGGTTAGCAGTCAGGTCAACAAGCAAGACGTATCTCACTAACATCAGAGACGCCAAAGGACGATGGTCCATAAGTTTTCAAGCGCGGTAGTAATATCGCAGGCTGTGTTAGCTCACCTCTACGTTTTCCGGAGACTGAAAGCTTCCAATCTTTGATGATACACCGCCAGCTTGATCAACGGCACGGATTGGACCAAGATGCTTCGCAGAGTTAGAAAACGGGGTGTGTCGGGGGCAAGGGATTCGGCAGGGCTTCTCAGCCAGCGACACGACTTGAAACCAAACAACACTTTAAACTTCCTCCTCCAAGCCAGGGCAATCAACCAAGATGGCAGTAAGCATTAGGGGTAAGGCTCGGCCCAGGGCCCCAGGGCCCTTGGGGACGTGGTCGATCAGAGCGTGGGGCGAATGCTGAATGTGCCGGGATTCCATCATTGCTTCGAGAGATGGGGGCGGTCATTGGACCGCTCGCATAAGTGTCAAGCCGGTCGGAATTAGGAGGCTGTCGCCATCAAGTCCGAGTCGGAATCTTGGAATCTTGGAATCGCATGCTTCTGGGCAGTTACTCTGGCTATATTTGTCATCGTGGATGACCTCAGCCAGTGACGGTGGGGATCACCTCGCACTGCCATCGCAGTTCTCCCTCGCACATTTGCATCTTGTTATCATCGAGATCTATCGTGCCGGAAGCATTATAATATATAAATACCTTGGAAGTCTACAGAAACTTCCCCAATTTTTTTTTTGGCACAGTTATTTCGACGAGATCCAGAAACACGTACCATTCGAATAAGGCAAGCAGCAACCATTCGACACTTCAGACACCACATCGTCTAATTCAACCGCGAAAAGCAAATAATGCCAGCCGAGAAGAGTGGAATTCTAGTTGTTGGCGCCGGCGAGCTGGGGACAGCCGTGCTCACAAGCCTCACCTCTCACCCCTCCCACGATGATTCGATCCCGGTATCCCTCCTCCTCCGCAAGGAGACCATCACCTCCGATGACCCCGCGAAGAGATCTCAGGCAGACCACTTCCGCTCCCTCGGCATCACCCTCGTGCCCGGAGACGTCGTCTCGGACACCCATGAGGTCCTTGCCGCTACCCTACGGCCCTTCGACACCGTAATTGTCTGCACGGGCATGTGGCTTCCGCCCGGCACCCAGCTCAGTATCGCCCGGGCCTCGCTCGCCGCCGGCACGCGTCGACTCATCCCCTGGCAGTTCGGCGTCGACTATGACGCTATTGGCGCAGGCAGCGCCCAAGATCTCTTCGATGAGCAGCTCGATGTTCGGGCATTGTTGCGTTCACAGACCGAGACGCAGTGGACAATCCTTTCGACAGGGATGTTCGTCAGCTTTCTGTTCGAGCCCAGCTTTGGCATTGTCGACTTGGTCGGCTCCGTCAACAGGGCTCTGGGTAACTGGACCACCGAAGTTACTGTTACAACAGTGGAAGACATCGGGCGCATGGTGGCCGAAGTCATCTGGCTGCCGGACGAGACAACGACAGAAGTGGTGTATGTGGCCGGAGACACGATCTCCTACGGACGGCTCGCGGCTGTAGTGGAGGAGGTCATGGGACGAGAGTTCTCGAGAGAGCGGTGGAGTATCGATTTCTTGAAGGAGGAGCTGGATAGACAGCCCGATGACAAACTGGTCAAGTATCGTGGGGTCTTTGCCGCGGGAAAGGGGGTTTCCTGGCCGGTCGAAATGTCGCTCAACCACCGGAGAGGGTTGAAGTTGGCTTCTGTCGCCGACTATCTGCGTCAAAGGGTTCGGGAGTAGATGTCGGCTATGGTCTGTTGGACTGCCATGAATGTTTGGCGTGCTGCTATCCCCAGAGAAGCTGTGCTCTGGCAAGGTGAAGTGCCTTGCATGAAGATTCGAAACTCAGCCTGCTCAGGCCAGAACCGGGCTAATGTGGTGGTGAAAGCAAGCCTGCACCCAAGAAAATGTGTCAAGCTCGCCTGACTGGTGGCCGGGCTTTGCTCGAGGCAGAGGAGGAGGATATGGACAAGTAGCAAAAGAATCGTAGCCACTGTACCGGCTGTGGTCGTCCATTCTGGCCCAGATCTGTGTCTCCAGCAGGTTCAGACATTGCTGGATGTTCATGAAACCCTCTTTGGCAAACATTCTCCGCAAAAGCCTGCGGACGAGGTCCCTTCGTGCGAGACCCTTGTCGCTACTGTCAGATTCGCAGCCGAGAACCCAGAGCGGCCAGAGCATGATGGTGACAGATGGGCTGTCCACTGGTACACTCTGCACCGATTCTTCAAGGTCCATAGCGACCTCTTCGATAAGAAGCGAGGAGCCTTGCAGGTCGACCGAGCGCATCAAAAAGATCTGCGAGGCCCTGGCATGAGCGCGTGCCGTGGATATGGAGGGGTTGTGTATCTTGAGCTGTCTTCTCGTCGGGTTCGAGCCCTCCAAGTCCTGCTCGACTGGGTCTTCGGCAGATTGAACCGGGGCAGGAAGGGCTTTGATTGCTTTTTCGACCTGGTCCAGGAGACACACTCGGCGAAGCCTAAATTGTTCAGTGGTCATCGTTCCGCGAAATAGTTTCTCGACAAGAGCGGCACATTCCCCTGTCAGAAGTATAATGTCTGTGGCAAAGCCCATGATCATGTCGGGCTCGTGCAGCCGTGGCCCTCCCGAGAGCTGGAATTCAGCTCCCAACCAGTGCTTGCGAGAGAGAAGAGGCCGTCTTGGGTAAGGAACGCACGTCATCAAGTCGTGATACGCCAAGAGCTTAGTTTCCATCTGGACGACTGTACCATAGCGGAGGCCATGGGTTGCTTCGCCAACAGTGGAAGTAGCGGACAGTCTCTCGACGAGAAAGATGGCGCCTCGAAGCAGTGGCATGAGGCTGCTCATGTTTGAACCCTGGATTATCTCTATACCGATGAGGTGCAGAGATGCCGATAGTAAGGCGCTGAGCTCGTCAAGAGAGGGAGGCGAAGACCGCACTGCCCTATGGTGTAGCTCAAGGTGACGGGTTTGACGGGAGCTAGAATCCGTCCCGAGACCCAACTCGCGTATCATGACCTGAACGGCGATCTGCTTGAGGGAAAGCACTTCCGTCTCTGTGGCGGCTCCGCTGGTGCCTACGAGATGACCGGCAGCACAGGTGACGACCATGGGCACCAAAATGTGCCCATAGTCCAGTATCATTGCCTTATGTTCTTCGAGGAGCCTGGAGTGTCGCCGTGGGTTGGGGAAAGAGACATCGGGGAGGACACGCCACCAGTGCTGGAACAAGGCCAGCTCTCTGTCAGAAGAGAAGAGTTGCCGTGATGGGTTCTTTGTGATAGTCCGGATCGAATGATTCTGGCGAGTAGAGGGTCGTTCGCCAGTGCGTCGGTGACCAGCCCCTGGCTGCTTCAGAAGGGGTTGGTCCGAAGTTGAGGATGATGACGAGGATCTGCGATGGTCCGTTTGGGGCGGCTGCACCACCCATTTCAAGGCCTTGACATAGCCCTCGCATGGCACGTCTCTCGCTCGACACTTGCGGCACGACGGGCGCAGCTCGTCACACTTGATGCGGGCGTTGCGGCAGTTGACGCACCCTACAGCCGGTTATCATCTGGTCCAGGGTCTGACTCTTGGGTGGAACCGGAACCCTCAAGGACATCCAGGAGTCGACTCACCATCTCTTGAGCGGCGATGATACTCCATCAGGATATCTCGCCTCGATGACGGCAGCGCAGCCGATGGAACGTGCTGACAAGGCCGAGGCCACATGTAGCCGTTGATCAACGGCCTGATGAGAGAAGTAGGCGGCGGGGGTGCGCGTGGTCATTGCGAAGCATGGCATAGGCAGACCATAGCAATAGGTCCAGTGACCGCACCCGAGATCGGCGCGCCCGAACGGAGAATGCTAGGCAGGTAGACTGCGTCGCGTGTGAAGCATGGAAGCATAGATAAGATCGCGGCTCTCCGCCACGCGAAGCCTGCAGGAGGCCTTGGGCCTTGGCGTGGCACTACGGCACATTTAGTTGCTTCCAAGGTTGTTTTGTGGTGATAGGGATTTACAGCCCCCGCCCTCCGTCGCGGGAGAGGATATTATGCTTATCTCCTATCTCTCTGGGGTTCACCCCGGCTTTATGATGCCCCCCGCTTCGTCGGTGTCGGTGTTCTCGGGATCCGTTGCGATGCGACGTGAAAGTTTCGAGCATCTGTTGCGGTGGAGTTTGTTGTTGATCAGCCCTGAGAGTAAGTACCTAGGGAAACACATCCGGCCCCTATAGCGAAGGTCTTGGCAGATTTGGAGTACTCTAGAAGCGTCGAGTAAAGGGGCCAAACATGATGGAAAGAGATAGTGATGTGACGACCCGACTGCCCTGCGAATTGACGGCGTAGTCGATGTGGCTGCCGGTGAATTGTATT